>BSBK01011296.1:0-200000 GCA_027943335.1 Chamaecyparis obtusa | reverse complement strand
TCAGACACAGAAACCACCTCAGGGTCAATAGGGTTCAAAGCCCAAACAGTGGTAGTCTCAAGGTCCTAAGAAGGGCTAGAAATCTTAGGCCCCTTAGACACCCCCAGCACATACACATCAGCCCTATAAGGGGGGATACAGTGGGTCTACTAGGATAGGAGGATCTCACAATTCTAGACCTTAGGGCATCTATATTCAGACACAAGGACCATGCTATATGTGTGGTGCCATGGGGCACATAGCTAGGGAATGTTCTTAAGGAGGAAGTCAGTGGAAAGTGATGTCTAAACCTATAGTTGGGGACATGGTAAAGTCCCGTAGATTTTTTGTAGGGGTTGGCAACTACAAAGCAGAGCATCAGACCATAGTCATTGAGGCCATAGGTATAATTAAAGGTAGTAAAGTTTCTATCCTATTTGATACTGGAGCATTTCTCCATTGGTCGTAGAGCATTGTAGGCTAGTGGAAGCTAGGAAAGATATTAGGTGGGAAGTTGAGTTATTTTCAGGAGCTAGAGTATATGTTACCTCGATGGTTAGAGAGTGCCCAATCCAGATTGGTGTCTTAACCACCTTAGTAGACCTCAAAGTTACACCTCTTGGATCTTATTATCTAGTTCTTGGCATGGATTGGCTATATGTTCACAAGGCCAAGCTAGGTTATCATAAGAAGTTGATCAAATGCTTGGATGATGATGGAAATGCTACTGTGATTTATGGAATCCAGAGGTTTGTATCCCTTCATGTGATCTCTGCTATGCATCTTAAGTGGAGCATGCAAAAGAGATGTCAGTTATTTGTTATTGCCATCAGTGATAGGGAGGATGAGGTAGAACAAGAAGCCTCACTGGATGATCATCCCATTTTGAAGGAATATGCAAGTTTCTTCCCTTCAGAACTACCTAGTATTCCTCCTCATAGGGAAGTGGAATTTCACATAGATCTTGTACTAGGAGTAGAACCAATTTATAGATCACCTTACAGGATGACCACTAATGAGCTTAATGAGGTCAAGTAGCAGCTTGAGGAACTGTTATAGAAATAACATATTCGTCCTAGTGTTTCTCCTTGGGGTGCACCTATGATCTTTGTAAAGAAGAAAGACATATCTCTTAGGTTGTGTATGGATTACCACCAGTTGAACAAGGTAACCATCAAGAATCGGTATACACTTCCTAGGATTGATGACATGTTTGATCAATTACAGGGTACCCGATCATTCTAAAAAATAGACCTTAAGTCAGGATATAACCAGTTGAGGATAGTGGTTATTGATATTCACAAGACCACATTATGCACTAGATATGACCACTATGAGTTATCTGTGGTTCCATTTGGTCTTACCAATGCTCCAGTTGTATTCATGAGTAACATGAATGGAGTATTTCATACATTCCTTGACAAGTTTGTCATGGTATTCCTTGATGATATCTTAACCTATTCAAAGAATGAAAGAGAGCACAAAGAGAACCCGAGACAAGTATTTTATTGTGATCATTTTTTATAAAGGCTCAAAAACTAGGCATAATCCAGAACTCAGGGATTGGACATCCAATCAAACAACTTATTCTCCTTATAAAAACTCATTTAATATGACAACCTAGGGATGTGTTACTTGAAACAGGCCAGAAATATATATGCACCAAGTACTACTCAACCACACATTCTACAGTTGCTGCAGGAAACAAATGCTAGAAGGAAACTATTTTATGACTGTATGAAGTAAATGTTAGAATGGAAATTAAACTGTGGCTACAGAAAAGTAAAGACTGGAATGGAAATTGCAGAATTGAAGTTGCTAAAAAAATATAAATACTTCTCAAACTAAACTATAATGTTGTAGTTTCTCTACCACTTTGGCTGTAGGAAGTGATAGCTAACATGTGGCTTTGGCTGCAGGAACACTTCAACACTAATATTGAAATAACCAAAATGCAGGAAAGTGAATTTAACTAGAATGAATCTAACTAACTATGGATTTCTCACCAAGTGGCCCCCCTTGGATGAGTACCCAAACACTTAATTACGTAAAGTTAAATCTCAATACTTCATTTGCTCATTAATTAAATAACTGAGTACATAGATGTATGAAAACTAGTAAACAACATAATGAAACTATATTACAATTAAACTGATAATGCCCTCCTTCTCACACAAGAGTCAGGATTTATTTAAAAAGAAAACTTCTAACAGCTAACTAATCATGCCACAAAAATAGGTGGATCTTTTATTACAAGACTACCAACAGAAAGGAAGAAAGCTATAAAATTGGAAATAGAATAGATCTAGAAAAGAGGAAAGAGTTTCTTCAACAACATATCTAACTTCCCGCTCTCTCCTAAATTTCTTCATAGAATTCATTACGTTGTCTCAGTCCTTGCTTGACGGTTGCCACCTTGATCACCTAGAAACCACTTACTAGTGTTGTGCTAATGATTCTTCGTTGGAGTCTGTTGTAAGACCGAGTCAAGAATCCAATGCATGAGTGTGTTTCACTTGGTCAAGACGATGGTTGCTATATCGATGTGTTGCACTTCATATGTTTGGATAAAGACATTCATGGTAATAAACACCAAAACATGCATGCATTATTTATATTCAAACAACTAATTTACTTATAAAGACATAATCATAATTTTGAAGTAAGTAATATATCATATCCATCCAATTATATCATATTAAGTGTGTTTAAAACCATAGTAGAAGTCTAGTGGCTAAATGCCACATAATAGCATAACTAAGTATAAAGCCTTTGAGCAAATATAACAAAAAGAAGTAAAAATGACCTAGTAGAAACTATCCTAGGGTATCTAAAATATGGCATTAATATGCCTTATCATTTTTCCCCTACAAAGACAAGTGTCAATTCTTAGGCACTAAGACATTCTAGATTTTTGCAAGCACCCTAAGATCCCCTTCCTGAATCTCGCCACTCATAGAATTGTACACACTCCAGTAGAATCCATTTGTCTACTCCATCTTAATGTGTTGACTCAGCTCTAACTTTTCATCCACCTCATTTTCCATACAGTTGTATAATGGCCATAAAAGAAAAGGAGGATGGAAGGTAAGAGGTAACCATCTCTCAGGTCATGGTTATCATCCTAGTTGTATATACTACTGAACTAGTTGCATTACAACTTGAAGATTAATGAGACTATGAGGTGTTGCCTTCTTTAATGTCATTTTTAACCTCCCCCATCTTTTTCATAGTCCTTCTTCCATGTGTCCTTATACTAATGAGAGTCTCTCAAACTCTACAAAAACTTGTTCTCGATTGCCTAGAATCCTCCTCCTATATTTTAGGTTGTGGAATCCATAGAATATTTCCATCCAATCACAGTATAAACTATGGGGTGAGACACTTTTTGGACATAGGGGAAGTGTGATTGATCACTTAACTTCCATGTATTAGCTTAGTTGTTCCCCTTAGTTTATTTCATTTCTCACCCAAGAAAGAAGAGTAGACAGGTAAATATCACTGATAAATAGCATAGGGTTCTAATCAGTATTGGAGGGAACAACATGATTGTGCAAGTAAAGCTCACATAGGAGGTTCCTAAAATAGTCTAGTGATTCTTCATATGTAGCCATGAATTACTGAGGTGAGTGTATGTCTATTTTTAAGTCCCTAAGAGCCCTCATTAATTTAAACATTAAAAACTACTCTTTTAAACACAATGCATAGACCCTAGGGGGTGGTCTGCATTCTATTAGTTTAGGAATTAGTTTTGTGACCGAATCTAATTTCCTTTTCTTTTATTCCTATTTCATTTTTCAATCTGTCCCTTTCTAGGTCCCACATTGAATTTTCATATTGCAATTGTATAAAATAGTCAATGGAGAGGGAGTGGATTGTTACCTTTTCTTGGCTTCTTGGTCAAACCTTCTTCATTGCTATCTCTTCTTGGTTCCCCGGTGGAACCTTCTCTTCTACTAAATCTTATTGGTTTCTAGGTAGAACCTGCTCTAATGCTACCAGGACATCATTATATTGAAGGTTTTCTTACTAAGAAGAAGGCACATCGGTGGTTTTGTTTTGCTCTGCTTCTTTGTGCTATGTTTCCTTGTCTAGAATCTCGGCTGCAAGATCCTCTTCCATCATGTCATGACACCCTACAAATGAACTATTTTCTTATGGTTGTTCCTCCATGGGTTCCTTAGTAGGAACATTAGGGGTAGAACATGTCATCACAAGTCAGTCCTTTTTTATTTGTTTCATGCTCAAACGAACACTTTGCTGAGGTGGGGTGTCATCTGGTGTTGTAGGATGCTTCTATGAGGTATTTTTCTTTGTGATAGGAGTGGTTGTAGGAGGAAGAAGGGTGTCATCCATAACATACTTAGCCATTTTTTCTTTTCCCTTTTCTTTCTTCTGGGCATTCTGCTCAACCCTTGGATTCTTAAAACCTATGGGAACCTTGGTTTCATCACCCTCTAGGTTAGGGTTTGGATTATCGAATGCCACATTTTCTTTATAAGCTCATAAAGTAGAATGGTTTTCCTAAGACTTTTTTGGAATAGAAGACTCAACACTTTTAGGAATGGCCTCATCAAGGATATTTCCCTGCTCTTCTTGAATTATGGATTGTGGCCCTTCATTGTGCAATTGAACATGGGGTGTTGCAATAAACTCATCCCAAGTCATGGGAGAGGTATCACACAGAGATCTTTCCACCAAGAGTTTTATCAACCCATGGTGGGTGATAGCATTCTGCCTTCCCTTCCTGACTTCCTAAGAAATCAAATTCAACAGGGAATAAATAAAATTGGGTACATTTACCAAGTGGCCATGCCGCAAATGACTCAAAAGCTTAAAATGTATGACATGCAAGAAAGAAAACTATCTCTCATAGGTAATGTACCTTATATTAAGAATTGCTAACTGAGGGTACCTTCTTGGAAGAGATGTTCTTTTGGCACCCTATTTACTACATTCTAGTCCAGTGTCTGTGGGTAGAGAAAATTTAGATCAGGTTATTCATGCATCATGCCCATGTGGAAAGGCTTCTCCAATGGTAGGAAGTCCAAAAATTTTTGCAATTCATGCTTCAGAAGCCTTTACTCGTAATCCTTTCACATAGGCAACCCTATTGTTGTAGGTCTGAAAAAATTCTAGTGCTACAGCCTCGTCATGACTACATAACCTTACAAAATATGTAAGCCAACCTACCCGATTGAAAACTTAGACACTGGCCTGATCTTGCAATAGGGATGTATGATTTTTCAGCTCATGTCGTATAGGTTGCCTTCCCATTCTGCTACTGAGAAATTATGTAACCTTAATCCTTTCAACTCCAACTGTGTTCCTAATAATTCTTCCCTCTATTCTACCCCATATTCTGCTGAACCAAGGCTGGATGATCAACTCATTGGGCTTCCTAGCTCATTTAATGGGTAGTCTAGACAAATGGAAAAGGTATTTGAAAATTTTTGAAAGACTGGAGCTGAAATTTTGGATAAAAATAAAGCTATAGTGAATTTTGTATGCAAGGGGGTTGTTAAATCAATTGGTCAAAATGACTACGCAGTACAACCTTGCAAATTAATAATGGTGGATTTAACTAAGGGTATTTATTACAACATAAAACTTAACAGACTATTTATTGCAACACACAACTGAACGGACTAACCCCCATGAAAAATGAGGTAGGTGTCTGCACATGCTTTGTTTTAAGTACAGTGGTACTTGGATGAATTACTAAATTAATTACAATGCAACTGATAATGATGTCAAATTAAGTAAAGAACATTTTAAACAATAAATGAATGCATATCTAGGGATATAAAAACCTTTAAATGCAAAAATTTGGAAAGTTCGAGTGACGTGGGCTAAGAAAAAAGTAATATCTGGTGCAATGATGATGTGACATATGAATGAATATGGTAGAAAAAGGTGATGAGATGTGATGTGATGGCTACTTAATTATGGAAAAAGATAGTTTCATGGGAAACAAAAATTTTACTATGGCAGCATTCGTGTGGAGTCAAATAGATGAATGGAGTAAGTAATTACTCTATTTGGCTATAGGAGAGTCTTTATCTTGAGGAGATCCTTTGGCTACCAGAGGTTCATCAGCTGCAAGAGGTTCATCTATGATAAGAGAAATCTCAAACTATCACAGAAGTCGACCTTTGTTTCTAGCTTATGGTACAGACAAAGTCTGTGTCCATTCACTAGCAACTTGAAACATATAGGGGTTGATGGTGGATAACTGAACTACACCATTAGCATAAACATGTTCAATTTCATAGGGGCCAATCCATCTTGTAGTGAGCTTACCTTGTGTCTCCTAAAATTTGGAGTCATAAAAAAGAGTAGAGTCACCAAGAACAAATTGTCTGTTTAGGATATGTGAATCATGCCACTTTTTTTATTGTAACTGGATCATCTTAGTTTTTTGTAGGGTTTCTTTCCTCATTTCATCCAGATGGTTGAGTTGTAGTATCCTTTTACATTGTGCTATAGGAACATCAATGTTACGTTGTAATGTTGTTTGTAAGGTTTTATGCTCAAACTCTATGGGAATTACATCGTTCTTCCCATAAACCAATTCAAAAGGAGTGAAACTGGTTTTTGTATTCCATGTGGTCCTATATGTCTAGACTACTTCTTGTAATCTGGTGCTCTGGTCCTTTTTATGTATCTACAATATTTTGGTCAAGATTGCCTCTATTTCCCTATTAGTGATTTATGCCTGACCATTCGCCTGTGGATGATATGGACTTGATTTTATATGAAGAATATTGTACTCATTTATTAGGGCAGTGATCAATGCTAATGTAAATTGAGCACCCTATTCAGTGATCAATTCTCTGGGTACACCATATCATATAAAGATTTCCTCATATACAAACTCAACTACCTTGTTATCTTGAGCATACTTCATGGATCGTACCTCCACCCACTTTGTCACGTAGTTAGTGCATACGAGGATATATGAATTATCGTTAGATAAAGGACTGATGGGTCCAACAAAATCCAACCCCTATTTCTTAAATGGAGTGACCACCACTTGAGGAAAGAGAGGTATTTCATCAAACTTAGTCGATCACCCCATCCGTTGGCATCGATCACACTTCCTAGTGTATTTGACCACATCCTTGTGTAGGGTTGATCAGTAGTAGCCAATGTTCAATATATTTATTGTTGTTCTTTTGGATGCAAAATACCCTCCACAATGCTCATCATGATAGACATGAAGGATGTCATAAGTCTCATCCTCCCTAACACATCTCCTCAAAATTTGATCAGGGCCAGTATAGAAGAGACAATCAGTAATCCATGAAAAGTTGAAAGTCTTTTTTATTAGCATACTCTTTTATTTTCTAATGTTGACATACCAGGGGGTTTTAGCTGAAATGGAGAACACGTGGTCATCATGAAAGTTGTCATCAATTATATGAGTTTCATCTGCATTCTGCAATCTTGAAAGGAAATCAACAGCTACATTGGACTTGTCTAGCTTATCCATTATTGTGATATCAAATTCTTGCAATAGCAAAAGCCATCGGGCCAACCTTCCTATGATAGCAAGTTTGTTAGCCAAATATTTTATGACTACATGATCAGTATGCACAAATATTTGATAGCCTGTGATGTAATGGAAAAATTTATTCAAAGCATAAATAACAGCCAAAAGTTCCTTCTTTATGACTATATAGTTCAACTCTGCTCCTTGCAATTTTTTGCTAATAAAATATATGGCATGTTTTACCATACCTTCCTTTTGTCCAAGAACATCTCCTACTGCATGATCTGAGGCATCAGTGTGAATGTGTAATGATAATGCCCAATTAGGACCCCATAGACCAAGAGCCTAAGTGAGGATAGACTTCAGTTATAGGAACACTTTATCACAACTTGGCATCCATTAGAATTTTGAATCCTTGGTGAGAAGAGAATACAGGGGATTGGCCATTTTGTTGAAGTCTTTAATGAATCATCTATAGTAGCCATCATGTACAAGAAAAATTCTAACATCTTTCTACTTGGTTGGTGTTGATAGATTCTAAATAACTTCAATTTTGGCAGGGTCCACTTGGATGCGAACAGCAGATATATAATGACCCAGCACTACTCCATGCATCATCATGAAATACTTTTCACTATTCAGAGACAGGTTGTGTTCTTCACACCTTGTAAGAACTTTGTCCAGGTTTTTCAAAGCCTCCTCATAATTTTCTCCATATGTTGTAAATTCATCCATATAGATTTCCATACAATCATGAGAGATATGAGCAAAAATGTTGATAACTGCCCTTTGGAAAGTTGTTGAAGCATTACAGAGGTGAAAAGGAAAAACTAAATGGGAAAAATTCCCCCATGGGAAGGTGACTCTGGTCTTTTCCTAGTCCTTGGGAAGAATTTGTTGGAAATATTCAAGAATTAACCGAGTTACTGAGAGGGGAGGGGTGAATCAGTAACTCCAAATTTTCTTCTAAATACAGATGTATTAACATATAATTCACTTTAACCTTTTGCATATAGAATACATGAAACTTAAAAGCATTCACAACAATGACACATAGATTTGGTTACCCAGAAACCTTCCAAAAGAAAGTAAAACTGGGGTGGGGATGAAACCCACAAAGCTTTAGTACTGTAGAATAAAGTTGGCCAGTTAAGGCTTACAATTTGATCACTTCTGATGATCTGCCCTACTAGGAGCAATAAGGATTGCTAAATCCACCCTGTTAAAGGATTTACAAACATACAATGAAGTATGCACTCGGTAAAGAGATTTTACAAAAGACTGTTAAGTCTACCCGGTTAAAGGATTTTAGTACTGATTCACCTATTAGGATGAAACAATAGATCTCTTGCTTTGCAACTGGATTACTGATTGAGATTCACTGATGTACTGATCACCTTCTGTGATGAATTTGTCTTTGTTGTTCCTAACACTGCTGAAGTCCTTTGTAATTCGCTTATCTCTGCTTTTCTTTCTTTTTCACATTCATTACTTATACATCCATCTTGACATTTTTACAACATTGTTTATATACAAGTCTAAACAATTAATTACAATTACAATTACAAAGTCGGCTTGACAAATAAACATAAGTGCCACTAAGTCGGCCCAAGTATGGTTACACGGTTCCTGCAAACTAACTCGGTGACTTTCTGATACTCGGTGTCTACTGCATTACTCAGCATCGTCATGCACTCGGTAGAAGTGAAGGCATGGTTCATACTGACCACTCGGTAGGTTTTGAACTCGGTAAATACTAGTGACTCGGTAGACATAATGTTACTCGGTTTACACTGTCCTGCTCGGTTTGCACTATCTTGTTCGGTTTGCACTATCTTGCTCGGTTTGCACTGTCTTTCTCGGTTTGCACTGTCTTGCTTGGTTTGCACTATTCTGCTCAGTTTGCACTATCTTGCTCGGTTTGCACTATCTTGCTCGGTTTGCACTGTTCTACTCGGTTTGTACTGTCTTGCTCGGTTTGCACTGTTCTGCTCAGTTTGCACTAAGAATGCAAATAAGTGTTGTCACTAGTGGCAATTCTGCTTAATGCCAACAATCTCCCCCTTTGGCATTAGTGAAAAAAAACTTATTGCCCAAAACTTATATACATGAATCATGCTGAGTTTTATTTTGATTTTTCAAAATTTGTCTTTGTTATAGGACTTTATACATTATCTCCCCCTTTCAATGTGCTAACTTTTTCTTCTATACAAATCTTCTTCTATACATACATCTCCCTCTATACATATCTCCCCCTTTTTGATGATAATGCCAAAGGTGTATATACAAGTGATTTACAGAGAGAATTCAAAATTTGATAGAAAATCAGAATGTACCTTCATTATTAGTGCCAGGGTTCTGTCCCAATTTTATTGCATAATCTTGCATGATTGGATTACAATTTGGACGTCTGTAGAGAGTTCAATCATGTGATCTACTATAGAGAACTGATTGTCATGAATCAATGTTTTGGAATGTTCAATGTGCTTATACATTGTATTCATGATGGGAAGGATCATGTTCTGGATGTCTAGCAGTGTGGACCAGATCCTTGTGTCTTCTTTCAGTAGATCTGACTGCATATTTGATAGGTATGAGATTTTCATGTGATGAGTAGAGCTTGAACTTGGTTCAAGTTGTAGCTTCTGTATGCTAATCTTCATATCCTCATCCATTTTATTCATTTTATCCTTGACATCCTTTGTGAACTCGGCAATATTGCACAATCTGGCCAAAAGAGAGGTAGCATTTGAATAGGTAGATTCAATGTTTGACAAAACTGAAGACAATTCTACTTGGTTAATAGCTATGTGCTGAGCAATGTGTTCAAGCACTTTATTGTTGAATCTCTTCTCGGCTCTTTCAACTAACTTTTCTGTCCCAGATGAATCCTCATTGTATTTATTTACTGCTTTTGCTAATTGTAGCAAAACATGTTGGGAGGAGCCTACTTTAATACCTAATGCATCAGACAAAATGTCCTTAGCATCCTTAATGATTTGATATTCCTTGTCTCTCTCCTCTTTAAGCTTCTTTTGCTTTACTTTCCTTTGAAGGATTTCACCTATATTTTGCATTTGGTCCGCTGATAGATTTGCAAAATCTAATGTTGGAATCTCTATTTCTTCATCTAAGTCTATATCCTCTACTATATTCTTACCCAAAAATCTTATGCTCGGTTGAGCTTTAGGCTTATCTGTACTTAATGCCTTAGTAGTAGTGACAGTAGACATAGTAGGGCTGGCTATAAAGACTGGTATACTTTCTACTGGAGAACTTAAAATATTTACACTTGTAGATTCAAAAACTGGAAAACTTACTGCTGGAAAACTTGATGAAGTGGGAGACTACAACTTGGTAGAAGAAATGGTGGTTGCTTCTGTTGTTGCTATAGGTGATTGGACAAATGTTGAAGTTGTCACAACCATGCTTGAAGGTGTCTCCGTGCTAGATGTAGAAACTTTTACTGGAGAGGTATGAAGTGATGCAATGACTTTTGCTGCTATCCTCGTAGTGTCATCTACCTCAGTGGCTTCTTCTTGTTCATCACTGTCATCTTCAATGTCTTTTATTATAACTATTTCAATACTCGGTTGGTGAAGATGGTATATGTTTTTCCATGTGGCATTTGCAGCCTTCACAACCGATTCAATATTGTTGATCAGAGTCAAACAAGTATTGAACTTTAATGTCATCTTACTTTCATTTTCCTTCAATGCCTTCTTTATCTCATCATTTTTCAAGCTCGGCATTAACTGTCTCAGGGTTTGATCAAATATGTCTTTTACAGTTTGCTTGGCATTGCTCCATCTCATTTTTATTGGATCTAATAGAACTGCTGGAACCTGTGGGGCTATTTCTTCAGGAGAGTATTTCCACTGTCCCATTTTTTCAATAACAGCATCTTCTATTTCCTTCTATTCTATTTCCATTCTTGTTTCATATTTAAAAGATTTTATGTTACTTACTCCAGATCTTGATCCTTCTCTAAAAAGTTTGATCCTCTCTTGAAAGTTTAGAGGAGGCCTTTTGAATACTATGTCTTTGTCTGCCTTGTCTGCCTTACCTCTTGCACTTCTCCTTGTAAATACAGCAGTGGGAGGCTTAGGTGCCTTAGTGATGAATACCTTTCCTTTCTTCTTTGCAGGTTCTGGTTCCTTTGTTTTCTCATCCTTTTCCTCTTCTTCTTCATCTTTTTCTCCTTTGTCCTCGGTTAGCATTTGCATTTTGGCTATCCTCTTCTTTCCTTTGTTTACCACCTGTGGAAGCTTTATGCTTAATTCAATTCTCACCTTAGCTTCATCATATGTTCCAAAATATGGAGCTTTGGGATTGACATGCTGATTAAGAAGAGCTTCAATGATATTCTTGGTTTCATCAATGTTTACCTCATAAGGAAGAGGTTTTACATATACAATCCTCGGTTTAGCTACTTGAATATATACATTGTCACAGTCCACCATGAAACAAATGTCATCCTTATAATCTTCCACCAACTTCTGTGGAATCCGGAATCTGTCATTCATTTTCTCTTTGAAAGACTCAAAATAATTATCCATAATGCTTTCAAAATTTTCACCCATTTCTGAAATGTATTCATTTATCTCATAAAGGACTGGCACATCTTTTCTCCATACAACTTTTCCTTTGGAAGGGAAGAATTTCTGAGCATAGAAGAATAAATAGACCAGTAAAGATCCAAACTTACATGGATTGTTTTTGGAAGTTTGAATGCTTTCCATGTTTTTGTTAAACTGTTTTAACAATAAATCTGCTAGGTTAAATGATAAGTTATTCTTGACCACTTTGTATGCTAGGTCAATGGCTTCACAGGAGACACTATTCTGTCGACTTGAACTGTAAATCTTATGGGCAATTATGTGTGTACCAAACTTTAGTTCAGCATCGATAATGCTGCTAACTTTCATGCCTCTACCGTCCCACTCGGCTAGGGTTTTCTTCTCCAGTTCTAACCGACCTAGGGTTTTGGTAGTTTTAGCTTTGTTCAACATGGGAAGACCAGTGATTTGATGAATCATCTTCTTTGTGATCTCTGTGGGTTGCTCAAGCCAAATCTTGCCATCATGTACACGGTTGAGAATGTATCTAACCCATTTCTCCCAAAATTTTCGAGGTAGATGTGCAATGTGAACTAATCCTTTATCTTCCAGATGTTTGTGCTCGGGTTTTAGAATACCATCCACACACAGTTCCTCATGCACAATATCTAGCTCTAGGTTTCCCATTTCATGAATTGAACAGTTGAAATGATTGCGGATATCGTTAATAAGCAGTACCTTAGGAGGAATCTGAGATTGAGCTCCATTCGGATCTAGGGCTGCTGCAATTGCGGGCACGATTTTGAAATCTGGTGCTCTCCATTCCCCTTGGACTAACATTTATGATCCTTTCTTCACTGAAGTGCTAGATGATGCCATGGTAGCTCACAGAAAATTCCTTTCACAAAAGTATTTTAATCGCTGGGTTGCTCTTGAAATTTTCTACTCTCAAGGTGCTAAAAGTTCGCAGTGAAGAATGAGTTCAATTTCTTGCCTTTTGTTTACAACTCTGTCATTAATGCTCAGTACAAATTAGGGTATGAATTCTAACAGACTGTCACCCACTAAGAATTAATTGCTTGGTAAAGACTTCGCAACTTAGTGAACTCGAGAATTCATATTGCTCCGACCTCGCGTGGTAAAGACTGGTACCGACCTTGCTCGGTAAAGACTGATACCGAGCTTCCTGTGATCTTACTACATCTTGTATGCTGATTTAGATCTTTCTTTTAATTCGGTTCTGGAACTGCTTGAGATTGGTCTATGAGAATACAGTTCTAGTGCTTTCTTGGAAATTTAGTTTGAGTCGGTAGAGCCACCCATTCCATTACTTGGACTGGTTTGCTCGGTAGATTTAGGAATCCATTGTTGTCTCACCTGTTTCCTGACCTTAGTTGCTTCATTCTTCTTTCCATCTTCAACTTCACTAGCATTCATGCAGTTTCTGGCTATGTGACCGAGTTTAGTGCATTTGAAGCATCTTACGGTAGTATCTCTTTTCCTTAGATGATGTTTTATGCAATTCATGCCAATGTGTCCATATTCTCCACAGTAATGACATCTACACCAGGTGTTGTAGTCCCATCCAAACATTGCTTTCATAATTTGTTATGCTAGATTGAATGTTTTAGATCTGCACTCGGATGCCTTGTGACCTTGTTTGTTGCATTTGTGACAATTACCTCTGAATCTTGGTTTTTCCCTGCATTCATTTGCTTTGTGACCATGTTGATTGCAGTTGTAGCATTTTCCATTGAATTCTGCTTTTTCATTGCTCCAACATTTATTTGAAGTATGTCCTATTTTACCACAGTGATTACAAGTAGGTTTCTGATTTCTTTGAGTACCTTGCTTAGAAGATTCACCTTCTCCTTTATATCCAAGTCCTGCTTTTCCTTTCTGCCTATGAAGATTTCGCTCATACAGCTGATTCAAGTCTTCTTGGCTTTTCAGCATTCCTTCATTGATTTGTTTTTCAGCGTTTAGGTCATCCACCAATCTTAGATTGATTTCCTTTTCAGATCTTAGTTCTTCTCTTGTGCTTTCTATTTCTGATCTTAGATTCAGAATTTCCTCATTTGTATGGGAGATCTGATCAATTAGGTTTTCTAGCTGAAGGGTTTTATTTTGGACTTCATTGTTCCTTTCATCCAATTCATCTTTCAACTTGTTTCTTTGTTCTAAGATCTCACAAAATCTTGTAGAGTGTAGCTCTTGTTCTCTTTTTAATTTTCTCACTTCTTCCTGTAGAGACCCATTCTTTTCTAGGAGTTCTTTGACAGCATTGTTTGCTTCATCTGAGCTATTTGAGGGAAAAAGATCTTCAATCTTTTCTTCAATGTAATTCTGATCATTCATCTGATTTGCAAGTTCCTTCCTTCTTCTTAGGGATTGGGAAAGATGTTCTTTTTCTTCTTTAAGTTTAGCTATGGCCATTTCCAGATCTAGCTTTTCATTTTCAATCACCTTGTTCAGTTTGAATACCTCCATTGTCCTGGATCTTTGCTCAAGCTAGTTAAGCTTTGTCTTGAGAACCAATGCTACTCTGATACCAATTGTTGGAAATATTCAGGAATTAACCGAGTTACTGAGAGGGGAGGGGTGAATCAGTAACTCCAAATTTTCTTCTAAATACAGATGTATTAACATATAATTCACTTTAACCTTTTGCATATAGAATACATGAAACTTAAAAGCATTCACAACAATGACACATAGATTTGGTTACCTAGAAACCTTCCAAAAGAAAGTAAAACTGGGGTGGGGATGAAACCCACAAAGCTTTAGTACTACAGAATAAAGTTGGCCGGTTAAGGCTTACAATTTGATCACTTCTGATGATCTGCCCTACTAGGAGCAATAAGGATTGCTAAATCCACCCTGTTAAAGGATTTACAAACATACAATGAAGTATGCACTTGGTAAAGAGATTTTACAAAAGACTGTTAAGTCTACCCGGTTAAAGGATTTTAGTACTGATTCACCTGTTAGGATGAAACAGTAGATCTCTTGCTTTGCAACTGGATTGCTGATTGAGATTCGCTGATGTACTGATCACCTTCTGTGATGAATTTGTCTTTTCTATTCCTTACACTGCTGAAGTCCTTTGTAATTCGCTTATCTCTGCTTTTCTTTCTTTTTCACATTCATTACTTATACATCCATCTTGACATTTTTACAACATTGTTTATATACAAGTCTAAACAATTAATTACAATTACAATTACAAAGTCGGCTTGACAAATAAACATAAGTGCCACTAAGTCGGCCCAAGTATGGTTACATGGTTCCTGCAAACTAACTCGGTGACTTTTTGATACTCGGCATCCACTGCATTACTCGGCATCGTCATGCACTCGGTAGAAGTGAAGGCACGGTTCATACTGACCACTCGGTAGGTTTTGAACTCGGTAAATACTGGTGACTCGGTAGACATAATGTTACTCGGTTGACACTGTCCTGCTCGGTTTGCACTATCTTGTTCGGTTTGCACTGTCTTGCTCGGTTTGCACTGTCTTGCTCGGTTTGCACTGTTCTGCTCGGTTTGCACTGTTCTGCTCGGTTTGCACTAAGAATGCAAATAAGTGTTGTCACTAGTGGCAATTCTGCTTAATGCCAATAGAATTATGATTTGGTTGTATCCATTATACCCATCTAGGAATGAAAAATACTTCTTGCCTACTAAGGATTCTAAGACCTAGTCAATGAATGGAAGGGGGAATTGATCCTTCTTAGTGGCATTGTTAAGTTCTTTGTAGCCAGCACACACCCTCCACTTACCTCCTTTCTTGGGGACTATGAATAATGGAGAAACCCACTAGCTGTCTGAGATTGGATATATAAAACTAGCATTGAGCAATTTTTGCATTTTGGTCTTGACTATTTCTCTCAATGTGGGGTTAACATGCCTTTGAAACTGCCTAATAGGGGGTTTTTCTTCCTTCAAGTATATCCTATGGGTACAGAGCTTTGTGTCTAGGCCTTTCATGTCAACTTAATCCCATGAAAACATTGTAGTATTGTCCTTCAGTAATTTAGGCAGAGATTTTTGTTGTTGAGGAGTGAGATGGCTATTAATATTCAAGCAGAGGCCAGAAGATACCTCTATTTTCTTAGTCAGTTCTATCATAGATGCATCTATTAATGAGGGCACTTGGATCTCATGGGGAAGCATTTCAATCTCATGGGGAAGTAACTGGTGGTAGATCTATTTGGTTGCAGGAGAAGCCCATTGGTAATCAGGGTTCAATAATTATAGGGAGCAGTTATGGGAGGAACGATCTAGGGAATCTAAGTTCGATCCATACTGATTATGCAATATGTTGGTGATTACTTTATCTTCTTCTTGAAGCTATAGGAAAGGACCTCTCTTTAACATCATTAACTAAGACACTAATTTTATTACTTATGCTTCTTCTCCTATATCAAGCCATATTAGTGAGCCTAATTCCATATGAGGTTGGGTAGGTGGATACAAGACTAAAGTCTTGCTGTGCTAACCATCAGAGATGGTCATATCCCCTAAGTGACATCTGATGTAGGTATTAGCAGTTGCTAGCCAAGTTCAGCCAAGGATAATTGGATAACCCCCTAGTGTAGCTTTGGGTGAAAGGATCATGAAATCAGTAGGATAAGACCAAGATTCAAGGTCAACAACTATGTCCTCCACCATCCCATCAGGCTTTACAATGGGTGTAGTTCTAAGGTTGTTGATACCAATTTATTGCATGATATCTTTAGTCATGACATTTATAGTGGCTCCAAGACCTATCAAGGCATTTTTATAGTTGTCCCATTGATAATGACCTCATCAATAGGGCTGCTAAGGTCGGAATATTTTAGGATGGTAAGTTTTCCTAGTATAATGTCTGCCAGTTTTCCCAAGACATGGACAGTCTAGGGATACTTTTTCTTGCACTAGGATTTTTGAAACAAGCTTCTTTGATAGCTTTTCCGTATATGGGGACATCCTTAATTTCTTGGAAAATGGGAATTTGAACACTTACATTCTTTAGTTGATCAAGGATGTAGAAGGCTACTTCTTTAGTATGCTTTGGATTGCTATGTTGCGGCCTTTGTGGAAAAGGAGGCTCAGTCTGTTGATTGTTTTCTGGTGTTGTCTTAAGGGCTGTTGGAGGAGGAGAATATCCAACATGGTTAGGTTCTTGAGAGGGTAATTCAATGATAATTGGAGCTTCAAGAGTAGGTAGATTAGTACCAAACCATAGGTGAATATCATCAAGAGTGATGGCATAAGTAGGATATTGTGTGGGGTAATGCATTAGGTCAGTAGCATACACATTTTTTTGAGGTGTAGGAGGTCTATTGTTTGGATTTGGCTATAGCTACATAGGTAATTGGTTAGGCTTAGGAGGTGTATTATTGGTTGTTGGAGGTGGAAAAAGTGCTTACTATTATGGAGGATGAAGAGGTGGTGGAAGGAATCCTTATGGTTGATTCAGCCATTGCTGACCTCCTCACTAATGTAGGTTTTGCTGCTAATTACCCCGTGGTAGCTGTCACACCCCTTGGGGTTATTTCCAACTCCCTTGAGGGTTTTTCCACTATGGATTGGGGTAATTTTGCCACTGATTTTGGAAATTATTCCAAGGAAGAGTTTGATAATTCATGGAGGGTTGCCATTGATTATTATAAAATGCAGTACTGAATGTAAGTGGGTCTTGAGGTATACCTTGTCTTTGCACCCATGGTAATTGTTGAGAGATGAAGAATAGTTTCTCATCCATTGGTTCAATTATTTTGTAATCAGTTAGCATTTATGTAGTCTCTACATTAGCAACCAGTTTGCACCGGCAGTCTCTCTTCTTTTGTCTACAGTGGGGACAAAATTCAGCCAGTATGGCCTATGCTTCCTCATGTTTCTTCTTATCATGCATGGTGTCTAATTGTGTAGCCCTATTGTTAATGATGTCTTGTTTAACATCAGACAAGAGATGCATTATCTTTGTCCTAGAAGCACCTGCACCATTTGACTTTCCCAAGGAGGACCTTTATCCACTTCCTTTCTTAACAACATCTCTGGAGTACTTAAGGCATATCTTTTTGATATCATCCCATGAAGCTTGGGTGATATCAAGTCCAGCCATCAAGTCTAGTGCCTCTATGCATCCATCTTGAAGACCTCACAGAAAGAGAAGCTTCTGGGATTCCTCATTAAGCTCATGTTGTGTGTTCTTTTGTAGGCTGAACATGAACCTTGAGACATAATCCTCAAGACTCTCATCTTCTTTCTATGTCATCTTAAAAATTTCATCTCTTCACATGTCATTTCCTCTACAATACTCTTTATATTTCAGCAAGAAATCACTCTTCATTTCATCCCAACTATGAACAACATCTTGTCCTAAGCCCATGAACCAACATAATGCAAAATCTTTAAGAATTACAGGAAATAGTTTAAGCTTTTGGGTATCAGTGGTGTAGTCATATCTCATACAAAGGATATCAAACTTGAAAAGAAAGGTATCTGGGTATTGTATCACAAGAGCATAGAATTTTGGAAGAGCAAAAGAGTGTATATTCTTGAGGTTGTTATTGTCATGTTGGTCAGAGATGGGAACAGGAAATATAGTGGGATTTTCCATCCTTGGTGGATTTATAGGTTGAGGTCAAAGTGGATGCTAAGGCTAATAGATGATTAAAGGCCAAGGATTTTCTTCTTCATTGGGATTTTCAAGATAATGGAATCTCAGATTAGTGAAAGTTTTAGCAAATAGATTGTATTCAAGTTGCTCCTCAAAGAAACCAGGGATTTCTTCTTCAAAAGATGAAGATGATGATGTGGTTTCATGAATTTCAATAGTAGTGTCAACAAATTAGCCTTCTCCTTCTAATGGGTTGTCAGGTTGATTTGGAAAGTACCTTCCTCAAGCGTATCTTCTTCTATTATGCATGTAGCTAGTATGAAGTGATGTTGATTGTTGTGTTTCTCAAGACAAAATTTATTTTACTCAAAGAGGGAAATGAAAGCATAAATGAAAGAAAAACCTATTAATGGCTGAGTGAGAACTAGATTTGGTACCATCCTCGATAATGGCACCAAAAATGATCATCTTTTATAAAGGCTCAGAAACTAGGCATAATCCGAAACTCAAGGATTGGACATTTGACCAAGCGGTTTATCCTCCTTATAAAAACTTATTTAATATGTCAAATTAGGGACGTGTTACTTGAAATGGGCCAGAAAGATATATGCACCAAGTACTACTCAACCACACATTCTACAGTTACTGCAGGAAACAAATGCTGGAAGGAAACTATTTTATGACTATAGGAAGTAAATGCTAGAATGGAAATTAAACTATAGCTATAGAAAAGAAAATACTAGAATGGAAATTGCAGAAGTGAAGTTGCTAACAAAATATGAAGACTTTTCAAACTAAGCTATAATGTTTTAGCTGCTCTGCCACTTTGGCTGTAGGAAGCGATAGCTAACATGTGACTTTGGCTGCAAGAATAGTTCAACACTAATACAAAAATAATAGAAATGCAGGAAAGTGAATTTAACTAGAATGAATCTAACTAACTATGGATTTCTCACCAAGTGGGCCCCCTTGGATGAGTACCCAAACACTTAATTACTGTAATACCCCAAAAATGGACTATAGGTTCATTAACCTCCTATATCAATAATTTGAATGAAATCAACATTAACGTCCTAACCTAAGGCACATCTAAACATCAAAAACTTTAATTGATTATCCTAAATTCTACATCGAAGAATATTCCTTGAAATATTCCTAATTATCATAATTATTCTTAATTTAATGATTATTTGGTGATAAATGTCATTATTTATCCTAAAGTTAATTAATTGAATATGTTGAATATTTGATTAATTAATTTAATTCTGCCACTTAATTATTTAATTGAATTTAATTATATTTATTCCTAATTATTATTATTTAAATTTGACAATAAATCAAAATTCTTATCATTAATTGATTAAATTCTTATTTAATTAATTAAAGCAAGTTGTCATATTTAATAATATTATTTTTTAATAAAGTTTGATTTAATAATTGATTAACCAATAAATCAATTGTTATTTTTAATTCAAAAATCATTCAAGTTGAGGAAAAATCATTTTATTGATTTAATTAATTCATGATTAATTATGCACATTCAAAAATGAGTTAAACTTTGAATTAGAAAATCAAACTCAACTTCCTTTGGAGTTGAAAGTTGATCTCAACTTCTAATTTGAGTTAAAAAGCTGCTTTTGCATGATTTGGCGTGTTTTTGTGAATTAATTATTTATAATTTCTTGTTAACTCAAAAATCAACCTAAGTTCATCAAGAGTGATTTATGACTTTTTCCATGCACCCTCAAGCCCTGGATTTCTATTAAACCAAGCTCAGCTCTTCATAAATCATTTCACAAATTCGTATACTTATGTTGTCGAATTGCCAAATCTCATATCTCTTGAAGTTGCACAATCACGCTGGCGAATTGGCATCAGAAGAATCAAAGCTTCACGCGAATCAATCATTGTTGTGAGATCAATCTTTGTTTTTCATTCTTTTAGTTTCATATTTCATTCATTTTAGATCAAATTTTCATATCATTTTCATCTTAGATCTTAAATTGCATCCATAGCTTCAATTCATCTTTGCATAAAAATCCTTCGTTTAGGTGTCGTCAAGGTTACTGATCTCGGTCTGATCTGAGAATTATAAACTTGCACCTACTAGAAGGTAGTAAATCACCTGGTTAGCTTAGCTTTCAATTACTTGCACGATTTTGGTTTTTGCTAACCTCTAATGTTTTACTGAAGTGTTGTGTCCCCAGCTAGGTACAAAATTCACACACACATTTTTGGCACCCACCGTGGGGCCCTGATTTGGGTTTCCATTTAAATTCTATCAATTTCTATCAATTTCATCATTTTCTGGTTCAAGCTACGATTTTTAATCTCTGTCCATACATTTTTCGTACAAGTTTTGTAGAAACTTGTATCATCTGATACCCACTATTGTACGATAATTGATTTTGAGCAAAAATCATTTCACCAGGATCGAAAAGTCATTTGGAGGTTCAAGTGTCATATGGCCTGATACCCACAGTTGTAGGAGTTTTTAGATTGTCATGCGGGAGGTAACCCACTATCGTATGAGTTTTGACACCAGAGTTCAATTATCGTTTCATTTTTTAGGGTAGTTTGTCAGATTTGATTCTCGAATTTAGACTAACAGCTAACCTTAACAATTGAAATTCTCTATTTTTGATTGATTTTTGCTGATTTCGATTAGGAAAAAGTGCAAGAATTGCTAAAAATAGGTAAAAATCTACTAAGCGCATTGCAAGGAATTCAGGTAATCTTCTCAAGCTGATAATATTTCAATTTGGGTTAAAAAGAACATCTCACGTGTCTGGCTTGTGTGACCTATTATTGCTTTCATATCACATATTTCATTTTGGGCTAAAAATGATATTAGATTTGCTTTTTGCATATCTGTTACACCTAGTTAAATAGGCCCTATGAACACTATTTGTGGCTCATGAGAGAGTGAGTTTCTAGCGAAACTCTTCTTGACAAAGGAACCCTTATAGGTAGGGAAAGGTTACTGAGGGCGTCTCACATTCTACTAGATCTGTGTGTCTACAACTTTTGGTCGATGCATTCTCTCTCCAGAGGGGTTGATAAATCATCAGGAGTTGATGTCATAGATCTTTGTGAGATAATCTTAGTCTTAGGATGTTAGATTAATCTGTCTAATTTGTTTTGGTTAAAAGTAAAAAGGCTAGAGGACTATGCTCTACTCCCTTTTTGGGTAGTATTAGAAACTCAAATCCTTGAATCTAGAACCAAGTCTCCAAGTGGTATATTTTGTGAGTCACCTTTAGAGAGGGTTAACCATAGTAGACATTCCCTTAATTGGGTCACCCACGAGGATGGAACCTCAAGTGGTAATAGCCATTTTTGCCATGGTAGTGACAGCCGCTATATAAATGTCCTTGTGGAAGAAATCTTCATGGGTGTGGTCTCTTGTTGGGTTCTCAGATCTCCCTAGCAGCTCCTAATTGATTAAATTCTTAGAATATGTCAAAACCCTGGTGCACCAGGATTGGAGTTAACCCTCTTGGATCATAAAAGTTGCAAAGTCAAACCATTACTACAAACCATAGAGAGGCCAAATTTTCATTTTCAGGAATATGTGCTTTATTGCAAAACTTTTTGGAACATACACAATTGATACTACTAGGGATTAGCACATTCAGTCACTTGATTGTTCATGCGCAAGGTTGCTTTTTCCCTTGTTCATTATTTTCAAACGTGCTTGAAATCACTTGCTTGTTGTTCTATGTGCTTTTTTATCTACTTGGTTACTCAAAAATGAACAAATCTGGTATAATCTTCAAATCTAGATAGTACAATTTGCAAACAATCCAAAACTGAAAACTAAAACTTTGCAAAATTTGAAGTAAAATATCTTTCTGGAGTCAAAATTCATCCCACAGATTCCTAGAGTTGTACGATTTTTGGCATTTGTCGTATGGTCAGAAACCCATTGTCGTCTGATATTCAACCCACTATTGTACGAGCCTTTCTACCAGTAAAATCCAAAAAAGTTGAAACCTACAATCAACTGTCATCTGATATCCAACCCAGTGTCGTACGAGTCTATCAAATGTAGTATGATTAAGAACCCAGTGTCGTACAAGTCTGTAGAAATTCATTTGAAGGAAATTTTGAAAGATTGTTAGAAACTGGTCAAAATTTTCAGAGATTCTATTTTTCCAGCCTATATCTTGAATCTGACGAGAAAATCATGGTGTCAAGAATAGAGCAGAACCTACAACGAATCTATTCATTTTCCTAAAGTGGTCTCTTGAGTCAGATTTAGCCTTCTATTTATTTGATTTGAATCCTTTTCATCTTATGTCAAAACCTTGTCAGATCATCAATCTCTAATCATCTTTATCAAACTGGCTAAGTGTTGCGAGCTCATGTTTGCTATCTTTTGGGTGTCTACCCATACAACTAGGGCACAGTATCCTTCATTTATGTTCACATCTAATCTTCAATCAATCTAATATTGACAAGGTTGCATCATTTGATTTTCTCGAATCAATTCTTTTCTCAATAGTCTTCATCTTTCTCTTTTGCTTCACCAAAGGTTAATGGTGGAAACCAGAGCTTCATAATGAAAACTAAGAGATAAACCTACAATCTCTTCAGAGACATCTTCTTTGATTGCTCAGACAATTCATCAACCTTACGATACAACTAAATTTAGCGAAGACACTCTCAACAATCTTTTCTTCAAAGGAGGTTACGTTACCCCTCCTGCATCCATGCGAGCAATTAATCATACACTAACTCCTCCTCTCTCAACACACGAAAGCTATCAAAACACCCCGCATCAATCAATCCCTGGTAGCTCTCATCACACCAACATGTCTCAAGGAGTAGGATCCCAAGGACACCATTCTCAACATGGTGAAGATCATGAACCTACACCTTCAGAACTTGCTCAGTATCAAAATGATGATAACTTCAAAAGAATGATGAAGCATTTCTTGAAGGAAGATAGAGAGGCATAATTTTTAGAATTACCTCAACAAGGAGCTAAACTTCCTCCACATTTTAATGTCGAAGATATTATCACACATGAGGAAGAAACTCCAATCGCAGCTATGATGAAACAAATGCATGCCATGCAAGTCAAACTCAACAAGCTTGAAAAAGAAAAGGAACCTAAAGATTTCTCCATGGAGGCTCTATTCCCTTTTCCATTCATTAAAGACTTGTACATGCCACCATTCCCCAAAAGGGTGGAAATGCCTAGCTATGATAAATATGATGGAAAATCTAACCCTCAAGACCATGTTAGAGAATTCTATAATCTATCTATGGAGTTCATGCATGAACCAACCTACCTAATGCATCTCTTCCCTCGATCTTTGGGAGGGGTAGCCATTCATTGGTTCTCTAGAATGCCTCCTACTATCAAGACATTTGAGGAGTTGATTAAATTTTTCTATCAGCAATACTCCTATAATATTCAACATCCGGTCACAATGATCGACATCTGTAATTTGAAACAATACTTAGGAGAACCATTCCTAACATTTCTCAAGAGATGGAGAAGAAAATTCTCTCTATATGCTAGACCTATTCCAAAAATTGAAAAACTAGAAATTTTCATCAACAACCTTGTTCCAGAAATCAATTATCCATTACAAATGCAAAATCATACATCTTTTGACAAGATGGTAGATAACGCGATTAAAATCAAAAAAGTACTTGTGCAAAAAGGAGACATATCCCTTCAAAAAGACAAGTATGAATCTAGATCTAGTTCTAAAGATAAGAACAAGAACTAGAATAAGAACAAAGGCATCGTCGTAGATGGCACTGTTGATACTGTTCATGCCCCATCTAAGGAACCTACTTTCAATCTAACTATTGGTACTCAAGTGATAAAAGCTTCCGAATCAAAAGCAATAGAGTCCAATAAAAAGCCATCAGAGTATAAACCTTTGACTTCAAATCCTAGATGCAAGTTTACTCCCCTGGGAGAATCCTACAAATCTTCCATGAAAACTCTGTTGGCCAATAATATCATTTCTTTGCATGAGATTCGACCATTTGATCCAGAACCTAAACCAAGGTGGTGGAAAGAGAACAACTTCTATGACTTCCATCGTAATAAGGGTCATAAGACTAACAATTGCTTATGCCTAAAACACCTCATACAAGACAAGATTGATAATAGGGATATCATGGTTGACAATCACAAGAGCAATAATGACCATACGACATTTAAGGAACCTTTTCCTAAGCACAATCAAGCAGACTCATCCTCTCAACCTAATATGGGTGCCAAGGTCAACTATGCCTACACAAGCAATACTGTTGTCATCAATATGGTAGAACCATGTCTTTCTAAAAGCTGCAATGTTATCACAATTGTGCAAAGAGATAGAGAAAATCATTCGGCCAATGTCATTACTCGATCACAGGCTCGGGCACATCTGCAAGGAAAAAAATCAAATTCATCAAATGTCCTTAAAAATCCTTTCAATCTATCATCTGCTTCTAAACAAAAGGCTACAACTAAATCTTCAAACTCCAAAGACTCGAGACCAACAGACTACAGTATCATTCAACAACTCTAGCATACCAATGCCAAAATCTCAATGTTTGAGTTGCTCCGAATATCTCCCGCTCATAGATCCATTCTCAAAAAAGCTCTGCTCAGATCTAATGTTCCTAATGACCTTGATTTAGATAGATTCCAAACTATGGATGGTCATCTTACATCTCCAAAGTATATCTCTTTTTCAGAAGAAGATGATAAGTCCTTGAGTCATCCACACAATGAGCCCTTACACATAGAAGTCTTGATCCAGAACCATCATGTCAAACGTGTGTTGATAGATGGGGGTGCTGGTTTAAATATTTATTCTTATAGCTTGGTCACACAATTGGGTTTATCAAAAGCTTCCATTGATCCTAAAAATAAGATAACTATCAAAGCATATGATGAGCAAGAAAGCTCTTCCAAGGGAACAATTATCTTACCTATCAGAACGGGTCCAGTCATCAAAGATATAACATGTCAGGTTCTTGATCTACCTTTGTTAGGAATGAATGCAAAGTGTTTTGGTAGTCATTCTGTAGCAGTTGTTGTTGCATTCATAACTTGGATTGTCATTGATGTCAACACAGTGATATTCTAGATATTAGCAGGAAAGTACGTACAGTTTTGTTTTGCACACATGTTGTATTGTAGATTGGATTTTTCATAGTTGATGGTATGTTCTTTGGTGTTTTATTAACCTATGGTTAACAGTGCAAAAATAAATTCATTCATTTGTAAGATTTATGAGCATTTTGGTGAAAGCAGTGTTTAGACAATGTTTCTGTGTAGCGATGTTTGGAAATCAGAGGATATCTCTTAGTTGGGATGGAATCTGATTTTGCACAGTTAAAGGGATGTTGGAGACTCATTAATGATGATGTGGTTCATAGTGCAAACTTTGAGGACATGTTTGGAGAAAGTTACAGTAACTGGAAGCCAACAGTTTTATGTGAATTCTGTGTGTAGCGTGTAGAATTTATTATTTTGTAATTGAGGACCGACTCATTTATAATTATTTGAGTTTGGTATATAAGAAGGAATTTTTCCCTTATTGTAATGTGTACTATGAAGATTTTGATTTGAATATATGCATGAAGTGAAGAAAAGAGCTAATTTAGTGATGAAGGAAGACTTGTGAGTACAGAGATTTGGAATTGTGATCTTGTGTAGTAGAGAGTGCAGTTTTGGCACAGTGTGAAGGAGGTAATATATTTCATATTATTCTATTGAATAATTCTAAGATCTTTTGGACAGTGGGTTCAGAGATCTTTCCTTGAAGCTGTTTGGGCAGTGGGCCCTTCTGTCTTCCATAAACTCTTAACCGGGTTAGAATCTTTTAACAGGGATTCAAAATCTCCTAACAGGGATTTATATGTACTAAATGTATTTCATAAGACTCCTAACAGGGTCCATCCTCTAACAAGGAACTTTCATATTAGTGCATCATTTTGTGGGCATCATTCCCACTGGGGTTTACTCTTTTAAAGAGGTTCCCTAGTTAACATATCTTGTGTTATTGTGCAATTGTGTATGATTATCTTTCTATGGTTGATCAGTACATTGATTACATTGTTTAAAGCTATTGAATGGATAAATTATTTGATAACTAATTCACCCCCCCCCCCTCTTAGTTATCTTGGGGATCTTTACTTTCTAACAATTGGTATCAGAGCAGCAGGTCCTTGAAAGAAAAGTTTAACAACTTAAGGAGATCCATGGTGAATTTTAGAAAACAAAGCCCTAAGTTTCATGGAGTAAATTTTGACAACTGGAAAGAAAAGATGAAGACACATCTATTGTGTTTAGGACCAAGTTATTGGTTGATTACAAAGAATGAGAAGACTATCATTGAGGAAGACAATCTAGGGGCAGGAACTAAAGATGAACTAGATCTATTCATGTGTAACATACTTGCAAGAGAAGCACTTTTGTTAGCACTACCAGAGAATGAATATAGTCAGGTAAGATGTTTGAAAACATCTCATGCAATTTGGAAAGCTTTACATTCTACTTTGAAGGTGATGAACATGCAAAGAAGGCTAGATTACATAATTGGATTTGTGCATTTGAAGATATCAGAATGATGGAAGATGAATCTATTAGAAGCTATATTGATAGGATGTCTGAGATTGTGACAGGAATAAAGTCTTGTGGAGGTGATAAGATAGAGAATGAAGTGATATGGAAAATTCTGAGAACTTTGACACCAGTATTCAAGCAAACAACACATATGATTGAACAAGTGATACCTTGTACATCGAACTTTTCAAGAGAGACTCTTCTTGGAAGATTAGAAACAACAGAGATGAACTTGAGATTATCAGGAGAGCTACCTAGAATGGAAATAGTATTCAGTGCTCTTAGCATTAGACCTACAAGAAGTACTAGTGTGAATGGATATTATGCCAGTAGTAGCAGATCTGAGGAAGATAAGAAGATTGAAGAAGGTATTGCATTACTTGTAAAAAGAGAACCAGATGATAAGAAAATCTTTAAATGTTGGACTTGTCAAGAATATGGTCATTTTGCATCTAAATGTCCTAAAAGAGTTAAGAAGTATAGAAGCAACTTTAAACCTAGGAGATCTAAAGAATGTTATTATGAAAATGATGAAGATTTTGAAGCAGGAATTGAAAAACATTTAAGTGACAGTGATAATGATAACTTTGAGGAAATAGGATTTGTAGCAATTAAAGATGAAAGTTCTGAATCTGATAAAAGGGAAGAAAAAGCATTAGTTTCACAAGTTGAAAAGAAATCTGATTGGATTATAGACAGTGGTTGTTCACATCATATGACTGGAGATAAAAGAAAGTTTGTTAAGTTAGATAATTATGATGGAGGAATTGTTAGGGTTGGTAACAATGCACCTTGTTTGATTAAGGGTATAGGATCTATTACTCTTGATGGAAAGACTAACACTGATGATGTTTACTTTGTTGATGGACTAAGACATAATCTACTAAGCATTGGACAATTGGCTGATAAGGGTTATCAAGTTTGGTTTTCTAAGAAAACTTGTGTGATAAAAGATAAAGATGGAAATCTGATTGGAAAAGGATCCAGAACCAAAGGTAATGTATTTCAATTGAATCCTACTGAGATGACATGTTTGATAACTAGGATTGATGACAGTTGGTTATGGCATAAAAGATTTTGTCATATAAACTTTGATAATATTGTCAAGGTGAGCACTACACTTGCGGTAAGATATTTACCTAGAATTATGAAACCTACTAACATGATTTGCAAAGAATGTATGATGGCAAAGCAGAAAAGGAGTTCATTTCCTAACAAGAAGTTCACATCAGTAGAGAAGTTGGAGATTGTTCATACAAACTTGAGTGGTCCTACTAGGACTAGAGGATTCTATGGTGAAAGGTATTTTATGGTTCTTGTTGATGATTTTACAAGAATGATGTGGATTGCATTTTTGAAAGAAAAATTTGAAGCATTTGATAAATTTAAGATCATGAAAAGAAAAATTGAGAATGAATCTGGAATGAAGATTAAGTGTCTAAGATTTGATAGAGGTGGTGAATTTACATCTAGAGAGTTTAACACTTTTTATGAAATGAATGGTATTAAGAGACAACTTTCAGCCCCTAGAACACTAGAACAAAATGGTATTGCAGAAAGGAGAAACAGGTCAATAACTGAAGCAGCAAGAGCTATGTTTGAAAATGATTTGGCTAAGACTTTTTGGAGAGAAGCAGTGAACACAACAGTATACACTATGAACAAAGTACAAATCAGAGTAGATACAAACAAGACACCTTATGAATTATGGTTTGGACATACACCCTCAGTTAAGTATTTTAGAATTTTTGGAAGTAAATGTTATATAAAGAGAGATGATGATATAGGAAAGTTTGATCCTAGAAGTGATCAAGGAATATTTCTTGGATATTCTTTAAAAAGAAAAGCATATAGATGTTATAACAAAAGAACTAAGACTATTGTTGAAAGTGCAAATGTAAAATTTGATGAGAAGTTTAAAATTCAGGAAAGAATGCTTGATTATGAATCTGATGGAGAAGCACAACTTCAGCCTAACATTGAAAATGCAGAATTATTTTTTGAAACTAACAGTGATTTGCTAAATGAAAGTCATACTGAAGAAGACAGAGAAGAAAACAAAGAAGAAAGTAGAGAAGAATCTACAATCGGAACAAGATTAGTAACTATGACACCTAACAGGTATACTTCAAGACATCACCCTGTTGAGCAAGTTATTGGAAGTTTAGATAGAGGAGTTTTGACTCGGAATAAGGTACATTTATGTTTGATTTCTCAAATTGAACCTAAGACTACTAATGAAGCTTGTGAAGATAAACATTGGATCAATGCTATGAAAGAAGAACTAGAGCAGATTGAAAAAAACAAGACATGGGAATTGGTCCCTAGACCTGAAGACAAGAATGTGATTGGAACAAAGTGGGTATTCAGAAACAAGATGAATGAACAAGGAGAAGTGATAAGGAACAAAGAAAGATTGGTATGTAAAGGATATTCACAACAAGAAGGAATTGACTATGAAGAAACTTTTGCACCTGTGGCCAGACTTGAAGCAGTGAGAATGTTTTTAGCATATGCAACTTACAAAAAATTTAGAGTGTATCAGATGGATGTGAAGTCAGCATTTTTGAATGGTGAATTGGAAGAAGAAGTCTACATTGAGAAGCCTAAAGGTTTTCCTTTGACACAAGAAGGAGATATGGTATGTAAGTTAAAGAAAGCTTTATATGGATTAAAACAAGCACCTAGAACCTGGTATGCAAGATTGGATAAGTATTTATTGAAATTGGGATTTATAAAAGGAACAGCAGATAGTAACTTATACACAAAAGAAATTGAGAATGGTTTGTTGGTTATAGTTATATTTGTTGATGATATTATCTTTGGAGGAGAAGATGAAGCTAGTGACAAATTTGCAGATGAAATGAAGACTGAATTTGAGATGAGCATGATTGGAGAAATGAAATATTTTTTGGGATTACAGATAACACAAAGCAAGGAAGGTATATTTGTAAGTTAGACTAATTATTTAAATGAATTATTGAAAAGATTTGGAATGGAAGATTCTAAACTTGTTGGAACACCTATGGTAATCAGACATAAGTTATCTAGCAAAGATGAGACACCAGTAGTTGAGCAGAAAAAGTACAGATCTATGATTGGAGGATTGTAGTACTTGACACATACAAGACCTAATATAGCACATTCAGTGGGGATTGTAGTAAGATTTCAAGCAGAACCTAGAGAATCACATTATGCAACCGTAAAGAGGATACTGAGATATCTGAAAGGAATAATGGATTATGGATTATGGTATGAGAATTATGATGATTTTACTTTATGTGCCTATACTGATGTAGACTGGGGAGGCAACATTGATGACAAGAAAAGCACCAGTGGTGGAGCCTTTTTTCTTGGAGGTAAATTGGTCTCTTGGCTAAGTAAGAGGTAGAATTGTACTTCACAAAGCACAGCAGAAGCAAAATATGTTGCAGCAGAAAATAATTGTAATCAGATTATTTGGATGAAGCAGATGTTGAAAGATATTGGAATAACGTTTGATGAGCCTGTTGTTATACATTGTGACAACACCAGTACAATGAGTATGTCAAAAAATCCTGTTTTAAATTCTAAGACTAAACATATTGAGATCAAGTATCATGTTGTACGAGAGAAAGTTGCAAAAAAAGAAGTAAGATTGGAGTACATAAGTACAAAGGAGCAGATAGCAGATATATTTACAAAGCCTTTACCTAAGGATACATTTGTGTATCTAAGAGGTATGCTTGGGGTTATGCCCCAACCTATTTTTGAGAATTGATGCAGATGGTTGCATCCATCCAGTGGTATATGAGCCCTATCTTTCTTCTGGATTGGATGTTGGAACTTCCTCTATGGGGGAGTTTATGAGCTGAGTCATGAGGACTCTTGTTATTGTATTTTTCTGAAAAGTGTCTTTTGACATTAATTTTTTGTTGACTTAGTGATAGAATTTCTATCATTGATGTCAATGGGGGAGAGATATACATGAAAAACATTGTAGATTGTATGAGAGAGCTGAATAAGAAAATGAAGCAAGATTTGATTTGATATTTTGCAGTGATGTTGCAGTATTGGATTTTTGGAACATTGGATGTTTTTCATCTATGTTGCCATCAATGCCAATAGGGGAGATTGTTAGGAATGAATGTAAAGTGTTTTGGTAGTCATTCTGTAGCAGTTGTTGTTGCATTCATGACTTGGATTGTCATTGATGTCAACACAGTGATATTCTGGATATTAGCAGAAAAGTAGGTACAGTTTTGTTTTGCACACATGTTGTATTATAGATTGGCTTTTTTGAAGTTGATGGTATGTTATTTGGTGTGTTATTAACCTATGGTTAACAGCGCAAAAATAAATTCATTCATTTGTAAGAGTTATGAGCATTTTGGTGAAAGCAGTGTTTAGACAGTGTTTCTATGTAGCGATGTTTAGAAATCAGAGGATATCTCTTAGCTGGGATGGAATGTGATTTTGCATAGTTAAAGGGATTTTGGAGACTCATTAATGATGATGTGGTTCATAGCACAAACTTCGATGACATGTTTGGAGAAAGTTACAGTAACTGGAAGCCGACAGTTTTATGTGAATTTTGTGTGTAGTGTGTAGAATTTATTGTTTTGTAATTGAGGACCAACTCATTTGTAATTATTTGAGTTTGGTATATAAGAAGGAATTTTTTCCTTATTGTAATGTGTACTATGAAGATTGTAATGTGAATATATGCATGAAGTGAAGAAAAGCACTAATTCAGTGATGAAGGAAGACTTGTGAGTACAGAGATCTGGAATTGTGATCTTGTGTAGCAGAGAGTGCAATTTTGGCATAGTGTAAAAGAGGTAATATATTTCATATTATTCTATTGAATAATTCTAAGATCTTTTGGACAGTGGGTTCAAAGATCTTTCCTTGAAGCTGTTTGGGCAGTGGGTCCTTCTGTCTTCCATAAACTCTTAACCGGGTTAGAATCTTTTAACAGGGATTCAAAATCTCCTAACAGGGATTTATATGTACTAAATGTATTTCATAAGACTCCTAACAGGGTCCATCCTCTAACAAGGAACTTTCATATTAGTGCATCATTTTGTGGGCATCATTCCCACCAGGGTTTACTCTTTTAAAGAGGTTCCCTAGTTAACATATCTTGTGTTATTGTGCAATTGTGTATGATTATCTTTCTATGGTTGATCAGTACATTGATTATATTATTTAAAGTTGTTGAATGGATAAATTATTTGATAACTAATTCACCCCCCCCTTCTTAGTAATCTTGGGGATCTTTACTTTCTAACAACCTTTGGCATACAACATTTTCCTAGGGAGGCCCTGGATTCATGAGATGAAGGCTATTCCTTCTACATATCATCAATGTGTAAAATTTCCTTATGAAGGAGTAGAAGTGACCATTCTAGCTGATTTGTCTACAACTTGTAATGCCTTGAAATAAAGTGCAGATAAACTTGTTCCTAACAATCGAGAGTCCTCCACTAAGAATACAGATGTTGCCTCAACATCCAAGATGGAAGAATTGGCTAAAGAAGTCAAAATTAAGAATAATGGTATGGGAGAATACACAATGGAACTAGTTTTATCTCTCACATCTCTCCCATTATCTCCAAAATCTTATGGATAGCCTTCAAACAAGATAAAACTTGCTAACAAAGAATCATAGGTCAAATTCAATGGCATCTTTATCACAAAACAAGTCTCCAAACAAGAGTTTGAGGAAGACGAAGCCATGCTTGCATGGTTATACAAAGATGAATCTCAAACCTAATCTATCTAGAAATGTGATGCTTCTTCAAGAAGAATTCCTCAGGAGTCATATGGACCAGGGGGTAAGCTAATTGCTAAAATGGGATATACAAGAAAAGGACCTCTAGGGTTACAAGGTAAAGGTCTTTTGTCACCTCTTGACCATCAAGGTCACATAAAAAAGAGAAAAATAGGTCTAGGGTATAAGAAGAAACCTTTTTATCTAAGCAACAACTCCCCTCATGTCATAGAGAAAATCAAGCCAAGAGAAGCTCTCCTCGAGAAAGAAGAACCTGAACAATTAGACAATGATGATTTTGACACCACCACTGAGCTCATTCCTTATGAGCATTTACCTAGAGAGATCAAAAATCTTCTTGATGCTCAGGATGATCCAATCAGAAGAATTAATGTGGTAGAAACACAAGAACCTACTATAGAGAAAGAGATAGGTGCAACACAAGAACCAGCTAATCTTGAAGACAATCAAACAGAAAAAGAAGAAGGTGGTAGTTATTCTGAGACTGATTCTCATGAGTATGAATTCAAATCAGAATCTAAGGGTAACCCTTCTTGGGGTATTCATCCTGACTTTACTCATGTTCTAATATTTCCTAGACATCCTGAATCAGAAGAGGAATCTAATGATTATGAATGGGGAGTCATTCCAGAAGAGGATGAGCTGACTATAGAGAAACATGTTGATGTCATTCACCAATATGTATCTAAACCCAATGTGATTCTAGAGTGAAATAATGAACTTAACACGTCTGATCCACCTATGGCTGAAATGGACATCCATAATGATGTTGAGCCTATTCATGAATTGAACATCCTGAGTTGTAATATCACTTTCAATGTCGCACGTCAGATTAGGAACAATGATGACATCACCCTATCTGTGAATACTATTTCCCAATCCTACCCCACTTTGACAATCCAACATCCTGACCTTCTTGACTATACTTCCACAAATTCGAGCCAAGGTATTTATACCTTTCCCAATGACTACACCCTTTCTTGCTATCTAAATGCAATTAAGCCTATGAGGACTTCCATCAGCAAACCAAGTGTTAGCATGATGGAGTCGAACATCAAATATCTTAGTCAAAAGAATAAAAGTAAAAATAAAAAGAAAAAGAGTTATGAGGGTGAAAACCACTTTGTGGCAATCTCAAAACCAAAAATAGTAAAGAAAATAGATGTATCCGAAGGTGAAAACCTCTATGAGGTGCCTAAGGATGAGATATTTGATGTTCTTTCGAGTCATTTATAAGACAAATCTCTAGTTCTGATTGAGCCTACTCAATCCATCAACTTGGGAACAATAGAAGAGCCACAGTTGATCCATGTAGCACAATCATTATCAGAAGAAGAAAAGCAAAAATTTACAACATTCTTAATGGAGAAAAAGATCAACTTTGCATGGAAATATTCAGATATGCTAGGGTTGGATCCTGATCTTATAATCCACCATCTATCTATTGCTCCTGGAGTGAAACCAGCCAAGCAAAAATTGAGAAAGATGCATCCTCATGTTGCACTCTTGGTAAAAGCTGAATTAGAGAAGCTCCTAAAAGCTGGATTCATTCACGTAATTGACTATGCTAAGTGAATTTCTAATATTGTACCTATTTCAAAATATGACAAATCAATCAAAGTATGCACAGACTTTCTAGATGTGAATAGAGCATGCCCAAAGGATGATTTTCCACTACCTAACATTGATATGATAGTGGACATGACTGTGGGTTATGAGATGTATTCCCTAATGGATGGTTTCTCTGGCTATAATCAGATCAAAATCACTCCTGAGGATCAAGAGAAAACTACCTTCACATGTGCATGGGGTACCTTCTACTGGAATTTCATGTCGTTCGGCCTTAAAAATGTTGGTGATACCTATCAATGGGCCATGGCATCTATTTTCCATGACATGATGCATCGAACAATGGAAGATTATGTTGATGACACCCTAGCAAAATCTATGATAAGAACATAACACCTGAGTGATTTGAGAAAGATATTAGACAGAATGGAGAAGTTCAGCCTTAGATTGAATCCTAAAAAGTGTGCTTTTGGCATCACTTCTGGAAAGCTTCTAGGATACATTGTTTCAAAGAAGGGCATTGAAGTTGATCCTACAAAGGTAAAAGCTATAATAGAGATGCAAACTCCTAAGAACATTAGTCAAATGAGAACATTACAAGGGAGAGTGCAATCTATTAGATGCTTCATATCTCAATTGGTGGATATATCATAGCCTTTTACCAAGACATTACATAAAGGTGTGACATTCACATTGAATGAAGAATGCGCTAAAAATTTCAATCATATCAAAGAATATATATCCAATCCTCCAATTCTGATGCCTCCTATTCATGGGAAACCTTTGATACTATATGTCTCCACAACTAATACATCACTGGGGGCATTATTGGCTCAGCATGATGAAAACAAAAAGGAAAGAGCCATATAATACATCAGCAAAACTTTAGTGGCTTATGAGAAGAACTACTCTATGATTGAAAAAGCATGTCTAGCTATGATCTTTGCATCATAGAAACTGAGACACTAAATGTTAGCTCATACCACTCATTTGGTAGCTAAAATTGATCCATTAAAGTACCTACTAAGCAAAGCTGCCCTCACTGGTAGATTAGCCAAATGGGTCATGCTCTTAAGTGAATTTGACATGGAATATGTCAAAAGAAAAGCTATTAAAGGTCAAGTTATTGCTGATCAATTAGTAGATGCACCTTTGTTTGATGATACACCAATGCAAATGGAATTCCCAGATTCCTCTATCATGAGCATTTCTTCTAGAGAATGGCAGTTATTCTTTGATGGCTCCTATACACAGAATGGATCCGGAGCGGGTATATTGTTCATAACTCCTCAAGGATACTCAATCCCTAAAGCATTCAGATTAAAGTTTCCCTACACCAACAACATTGTTGAATATGAAGCCGTTCTCAATGGCATGAAACTGGCAATTGAGTGGAGGGTTACAGAGATACACATTCATGGAGACTCACAACTTGTGATCCATCAAGTCAATGATGTATACCAGACAAAGGATGAAAAGCTCATTCCATATAAAAGAATGGTAGATGATCTAAAGAAGTATTTCATATCTATCACATTTGAGAAAATTCCTAGAATAGAGAACAAGGCTGTCGATGCAATGGCAACATTGTCTACTCTACTACAACGGCCTAAACATGAGCTACGCTACAAGTTCTTGGTGGAAGCACTATCTTATCCTGCATATGATTCCCCCGACACCCGCATGATTTGCACTATTGTGGGTCATGACTCATCTAGATACAAAAACCTATTCTCCTATCTCTAAGACCAAATCCTTCCTGATTCCTTTAACCAGTATGAGAAGAGAAACCTTATTCGCACTGCAACCCGGCATGTCATCATTGGTAATGACCTATACAAATGAGGTCTAGATGGTAGGCTACTTAGGTGTTTAGAATGGGAAGAGTCTCAATGTGCATTAGAGGAAGTCCATGAAGGTATATGTGGGTCACACTCGAATGGTTTAACACTAGCTTGAAAACTCATTAGGGCTAGGTACTATTGGCCGACAATGGAGAAAAGGCTATAACATTTGCTAAGAACTATCAATAGTGTCAAGTACATGGTAATTTGATTCATGCACCAAGGAGAGATCTAATCCCCTTCACTACACAATGGCCTTTTCAACAATGGGATTTTGATCTTATAGGTGCCATCCATCCACACTCTTCTAATGGACATACCCATATAATCACAACTACAGATTATTTTACAAAATGGGTAGAAGCTTTTTCTTTGACACAAGCTACTGGAAAATAAATATCTATGTTCATCTTGAATTACATCATATGCCAGTATGGTATCCCACATTCCATAATCACAGATAATGGAGGAAAATTCAAGAACAAAGACTTAGATGATCTATGTGCTAAATTCAAGATTACACAACATTGGTCATCTATCTACTATCCTCAAGGGAATAGACAAGAAGAGGCTTCAAACAAGAACCTATTGAAAATCTTGCATCGAACAGTTAATAAAATAGGAAGAGACTGGCATCTCATGATCAATCTAGCTCTCTGGGCCTACAAAACAAGTATTAGAATGCCCACTGGGGCTACTCCATTCGCTTTAGTTTATGGGTCTGAAGTGGTACTGCCTATTGAGGTTGAAATCCCATCACTAAGAATCAGAATGCATGGTCTAGTAACTGATGATGACTACAGAGTGTCTAGGTTGCAAGAACTTGAACTACTAGATGAGTGCAGACAAGCAGCGTATGATCATCTCATAGTATATCAGAAGAGAATGTCTAGAGGCTACAACAAGAAAGTCAGACACAAAGAATTTCAAGTTGGCGATCTAGTCTTGAGAGAGAATCCCAAAAATCAATCACATAGAGAGCGCAAGGGGAAGTTTGAACCCAACTGGCTGGGTCCCTTTGTAATCACTGCTACTTTTGGCTCTAGAGCCTATCAGCTCTCAATGACTGAAGGAGAACAGCTTCGAGAACCAATCAACATTCTCCATCTGAAGAAATTCTATGCCTAAGGCATTCAGTCTATGGTAAAAAGTCCTGAAAAAAATGAACATCTTGGTGAAAACCTAGAAATGGGTGCCTTGATGATTCACAAAAAAATCAAAAAATGAAAAATACAAAAAAATTTCAAAAATTTCAAAAATACAAAAAAATGAGAAAAAAAGAAAAAGTGCCTTGGTGAAAACCTGGAAACAGGCGCCTTGGTAGCAAAAATAGAATCTCTGCCAAGATGGTGAAAACCTAGCAAACGCGTGCCACTTGTTCAAAATGCTCCATCTATTAGTGCAATCTTGGTCTTTCCCAGCTTTCAGTCCTACTTTATTTTGTACATATCTCTTAGTTTGTTCCCACATTCCTATTTTCAATAAGTCAGTTTGTACACCAATCTACTCAAATGTTTGTATCCTATCAATGCTTAACACTTGGGGGAAATCAATGGCATATCCTATGGTCTCTAGTATACCTCAGATGAGTCATATCCAGTCAACATCCTTTGAATCTTTATCTGAGTCAATCAGTCAGTCTCCTCTCCAGAAAGGATTTTGCATCTACAACAACGCAATCAAACACAAACATCAACACAAATTGAAAACAATCTATGCTTTTACATGCTTTTATCTCCTTGTATGCTTACTGATTCACATTGAGATTTCTGCATATTGTGTCCTTTGAGCTCTTCAATGATTTCCTTTACAAGATTTAGAGAGTGATGACTGGGGGCATAATCTTTTATGTCTTCTACTTGTATGTGAAAATCTAACAAGTTTGGAAATTTTGGATTGAAATGGTGTCTGTCTGTAAGAGCCTCTATCTCGAATTGGATGGCCATGAGTACCTCAACCATTGATAACCAGAAAATTCAAGGAAGTTTGATCTAACTATTGTCTTTTTGAGTGAGTTCTTTCTCCTACTATGAAACACAATCTTACCTAAGGATGTGAACGATAAAGGGTCACTACAGGTAATTCACATTGGATTTAGAATGATCTCTTGACTGCTTGATGTGTTTGTAATGCAAGGTGTATTCAGGTCATCATGACATCTATGTTCTGATGCTTATACAAATTGCTATATCAAAATAGACATGATATTTAGGTCATCTTGGCATTTGTGCCTTGGTGCTTATATCTAATCTGACATTCCGAAAATAAAATCAATATTCATATGTCCATGGTTGTCTAGCTAGTGGGCGTTGTATTGATCCTTGAGCATACAAATTGATATTCATATGTCTATGGTTTTATAACCAGTGGACATTGTATTGATTAAACTGGTTACCTAAAAATTCAATGATGAAAAATGACCGACACATGATCAGTGACTAGGTCCTAGGTCTTAGGTGCATTTCATTTTGCATGTATCTTTGCATTTTTGCACTTTTCATGATCTCACAATGTTTGGATAAGCTTTGAAACTTAAACATATTCTTCAAATCTAACAAGAGCTGCAACCTAACTCGAAGGTCTCTTCATAAATGCGCAAGCAGTTATCCTCCTAGGTTAAACATCCTTTTGACATAAGATTGAGTACTTGTCTTCATCACTTGCAAAACTTATCATGTGTATCATTGCATTTACATATCATAATTATTTTTTGCATTACAATTCATCCATGTGCATAAGCATAAAATCATACATACATCTTTCCATAATCAAATACATTTGCATAACATCCATACATATGAAATAAATCATTGCATTTGCATATATCCATACATATATTCTACTCTACTCATAGCATAAACATCACGTGATAACATCATATATCAAAACATGACAAGTATAAATGAAGTTGCAACCAAAAATATCGATCTTGTATATATCAAAAATCTCAAACTAGTCAGGGGTGCACTACTGGCACAATATACAAAAGAATAAGCTCATGAGAGCTATCAAGAGTCAGAACAATGTGTATCAATAAGAAAAAGAGCAAAATATCAATAGTATATTAGAACAGTGAACATAGATTAGTTCTTGACATGATCCTCTCCATTTGGTGGAGGAGGAGGTGGTGCATCTGGTATAGCCTCTGCCCTGGGTGCCCTAGCTCCCTCTGATGCTTCCATGTACTGTGAATAGGTTAGAACCCTCTGTGCAACTGGGATGATAGTATAATAAGCAAATACATACTATGAAGCTCATGATGTCTAATGGATCACCTTTGTCTGTAACCTACGGATCTCATCACGCTGCTCTGACTGAACCCTATGTACATCCAGGAATCTCTCCTCCCATCTAGCACTGCATACCTTCAGGTCCCTAACCTAAACTCTAAGGCATCTGATAATCTCCTATGATGTAAGAGGAACACTAGGCTCATCCTCCACTGCTAGCATATCGGTATCAGGTGATGGCTACTCTAGCTACTGCTCTCTACACCTTGCAGCATCTGATCTTAGCACCTAGATCAAAAGGAGCATCACCACTTGTATCAACACCTATGTCTATACCTACAACCTGCTCTACTGCCAATACCTCCTCTGTGGCACCAACATTGCCTAAGGTAGCACTCTCTCCTCTAGTATGCATGTGCCCACCTGTAGATCTACCTACTGCAGTACTCATAGGGCGAGGAGGTCTCATCTATCTTGTTAGTGGAGGAGTAGGAGCTATCACTCTCGGTCTAGGAGGTGTCAGCTGTAGCACCTATCCCTATGGTCTAGGCCCCTATCTAATGGGAGCACCTGTGACATCCATCGCATCCTCCATGGTGGGTATCAACTCAGTAGGATCAGAAAATCTATGGATAGGATTATCCACAAGCCAAGATATGTAACCATCTATGACTCCAGCATCTACCACCTGTGGAAGGTAATCCCAATCTTTGCTAGTGATACCACTATACTCCTATAAACATAATGAATAAGTGAGTCAAGCTATCCATCCAAGGCTGATCTCATGAACAATGCGGGCATATGTGGCATAATCTCGGGGTGCATCCTAAATGCATCCATACTGACGCCAAACTCTCATAATGATAAATCTCTCTAAGACAATGGATGATTGACCGATGAGTACATGACTCTACAAGAAATAACTAAACTGCTCCCTCGTAGTAGGCCAGGCCTCTATCTACAAATACAGTCTCCATACTACAAAGGTCATATCGTCAAGGCATCATCTCCAGTACTCAGAATGACCCATCTGAACCTGTATAACATAACCAGAGTATATATATCACCAGCTCCTACAGCTACCATTGTGTCTGACAAACTGGTCTCACTACTAGGATGTGCTCCCAGGCCCATATCTGTAAAACTAAAGCTCCAGAAGAAAAGGATCTACTATCCTGATACACGATCTCGTGCATCTCTAAAAACATGTGGGCCAACAAACATTGACCCCATGCAAGCTCACTAGGGGTGACCATCAAATGTGTCACTGTGGGGCCCAACCCATCAAAAAACCATTCTGCTGATGGTCAGACATGATGATCCCTCTGATCATCCCTGCAATAATACACTCTAATCTATGTGTCTATCCATACCATTGTACAAGGGTCTCCCAAGAGATAAACCTAGTCAATTGTGTATCATCTCCAAACAACCATCTAAAGGAATGGATACCCATGTGCACAGCACTCACATACTCAGGGCGTTGACTACTATGGAATGGAATGCATAAAATCCCATACACATCCTCTAGAGTCATATTGATCTCCCTAGTAGGTAAATGGAAGGTCTACGTCTCTGAGTGAAATCTCTCGATTAATGCATTCAGAAGGCCATGGTTTACCCTAATCTTGGGTAAACAGATCAAGAACTCAAAACCACATGTAGCAAGATGTACCCTCATAGGGTCCAGCAATGAAACACATAATCTCTGGGTCACAGGATGAGAAATCCAAACATGAACATCAAGGAATCGGACCTACACACCACAAAAATAGGGAAGTCTTTCATTAATTGGTTTACAGAACATAGTACAATTTTAGAATTGGAATAGTTGGTATTTTAGAAGGTAGGTCAGAAGGTCAGCACTCAGGCTACAAGATTGAAAAATTCATAATCTGGACCTAAAAGTCAGTTTTTAGCTCACTATTTTCCGAACGACATTCCAAACTGGCATATAAAGTCATACGACTTTCCACAAAGAACCATACGACAAAGCATGGTCATACGACACTTAGAGGACTCCCATACAACAATAGAGGGACCCGACAAAATGTCATATGACTCTTGGGTTCCTCTCATATGACTTTTAAGGGGTAATGAAATGACGGAGGAAAGAAATTTGAAATGTCATACGAGCCCTGGATAGGAGTCGTACGAGTTTCCATGCATGCAAGAAATTAAAATTCAAAATGCGTATGAAAAATTGCTAAAATTGCTATAAACATTAAAAAATTGACTTTTCAGAGTATAGAGGTCCACCTACCGGATGTCCATACTGTCGAGGTCTCTGATGTCTCTGACTATGCTCAAATCGGTGTGAACTCATAGATACCTTCATTTCTACCATTTTCACGCTCAAAGGGCTCCACAAGGTTTTCAAAGTCAAAAGGTTGAAATGAATTGAAAATAACCCTTCTGGCCTTTATATAGCTTTTGACCTAATTTTCAAAAGTGCTCCATTTTTCATGAAAATTGCACCCCTGGCTAATTTCGACATTCTGAACCCATTTTCGAGATCAAAATCAAAATCTAAGATCGTTTACTATGTCAAAATTGTGATTTAAAATTTTCAAACCCAGGACGGTCTATTGCTTTCATAATCGACCTTCAATCATCATGGAAATCTAGAATTCAACTTAACTGATTATCTTCCATCAAATAATCAAAATTTCAACTTGGTCAACCATGGTCAACTCATGGTCAAACCTAGTCAAACTTGGTCTCCATGACCTCTAAACGATGCAGAATGTGTTCTCAAAATGTGTATAACCACTTCTCATGTCAATTGACATGCTTCTGAACTATGATGCTGACTTTTCTTGTCAGATTTCCATTTTAATCCCGAAGGGGGCATGGTATTGCACATCATTCAAGTCTGTAAATCTAAATTTATAATCAATATCTTTCTCTTAGTGATCAAGACAACAACCACGTCTAGATTCTGATTCATCAAAAGTCCTCATCACTTGGGGCAAATCTATCATCACTTGGGGCATATCAGACTCATCAAGATCCATATCAATCTGGTATCCTAATCTATCTTGTAAACTATATTAGCTTTTTGTAACCATTGATTCATTAGTGTTATTTCCTTGGTTCTTCGTAACTGAAGGGTTCAGATGTGATACCTATATGATTCTTATTAACAATCGGGTCTGGAATCGGTCACTCACTTCTTCATAATCATAAGGTTTAGAATCAGGTATTTTGATATTTTTTTCATAATCATCAGTTCATTTTTGATATAGCTAGCATCATCTCAATTCCTGGTCATTCCGAGCCTGGGTTGACATCTTTTTCCAATCTTTCAATCAATTTTTGTCTCGAAATTGGTTCATCTTTCAATCTCAACATCTTTATCATACACAGACTATCTTTGAACCACTGCACTTCACACAGTAATTCAAAGAGGGGCAAAATGTAATACCCCAAAAATGGGTTATAGTTTCATTAACCTCGTATATCAATAATTTGAATGAAATCAACATTAAAGTCCTAACCTAAGGCACATCTAAACATCAAAAACTTTAATTGATTATCCTAATTTTGCATCGAAGAATATTCCTTCAAATATTCCTAATTATCATAATTGTAGGATTTGAGAAATACAAATCCATAGAATGCCAAGATCACCTGCATACAAAAAACATGTTACAAGGAAGTAGAGAGAAGAAGAGGCCAAGGGTTTGACTTAGAATATGAAGAAGAAAATATCCTCAATAATGAATGAATAATAATGTACAATGGATCATCCTTATAAAGGAGATTAAAAGCCTTGAAAGGCAAAGTCTAGTGCATGCAATAATCAGTTTGACTATTACATGACTAATGCATGAGTTTAGACCAACTAGTGCATGTGCTTTTAACTAAAGCAAAAGGAAGTTGCCATCTTAAGAAGGGAGTAAGTATTAATTAATATAATTAATACTTTACTCTAACACCCCCCCTTAAGATGAGCAACGATGCATCTACAAACAATGCAAGAAGAAAGAAAATGGGTCCCAGAAACAAAGGCCTGATTAGGTACCCAGCACAACCAAATCTCTAAAAAATGGAGAAATAGAGAAAACCCAGTGGGAAAAAAACCCTACTCCAAAAAAAGATAAAAATAGAAGGAAGGAAGGCCTCATCACTGAGACCCCCCAAGCACAACTTCCTTCACCCCAAGCATAGAATGCAGCTGAAGATATCGTGAGGATGCAAAAGGTTTGGTGAAGATGTCAACAACCTGCTCAGCAATGGGAATATACTCCAAAGTCAGAGAGCCATCCTGAATCAAATGTCAAATGAGATGCATATGAAGCTCAATGTGCTTGGTCCTCTGATGCTCAACTGGGTTTCAGGAAATATGAATGGCACTTTGATTGTCACACCAAAGAATAGTGGGACTATCTGGAGGAAAACCAAACTCTGTCATCAACTGGCGAAGCCATAAAACCTCCTGACTAGCTTGTACAGCTGCTCGGTACTCTGCCTCTGTAGATGATAATGCATGAGCTATCTACTTCTTGCAAGACCATGTGATAGGACCAGAACCAAGATAGAAGACAAAGCCAGAAGTAGACCGTCGATCAGTAGTATCACCAGCCCAATCGGAGTCTGTGAAACTAACAATGTGAGGATCCCCTGATGTATAGTGAATGCCATAAGAAGTAGTACCCCGAATGTACCTCAAGATACATTTGGCCGCTTGCTAATGACTCTCATGAGGATCATGTGAGAATTGAGAGACAAGGCCAATCACAAAGGAAATATCAAGATGAGTGTGTGTCAGGTACAAAAAACTACCCGCTAGCACTCTATATAATGTGGGATCCACAGTAGGAGTAGAACAAGTGGTAGATAAAACAACACCTAACTGAAAAAGTGTGGGAGCAGGCTTGCAATCAAGCATGTTGAACTGTTGAAGCATATCAAGAGCATACTTCTCTTGAAGTATGGAAATCCCATCTGAAGACTGAATAACTTGTAGGCCCAAAAAATAGTGGAGAATTCCAAGATCAATCATCTCAAACTACTCTCTCAATGCATGCTGAACACTCTGAATGATAGAGGATGAGCTACCTGTAATGATGAGATCATCAACATATAGCACAAGTATCAATAGATCAGCCCCATGATGCTGAATGTACATGGTAGGATCAAAATGATAGTATGTGAAGTGTGAGGCAAGCAAAAAAGAATCCATCTTCTCATACCAAGCCCTAGGGGCTTGTTTGAGACCATATAGAGACCTGCGAAGTCTACACAACATAGAAGAGTCCTGCACAAAACCTTAAGGCTGCTCCATGTAGATCTCCTCCTGTAGGTCTCCATGCAAAAAGGCACTCTTTACATCCATCTGATATACTATCCATCCCTGAGAAGTTGCAAGTGGAAGTACAAGGTGAATAGAATTCATCTTGGCAACAAGAGCAAAGGTTTCAGAGTAATCAATACCTTCCACCTATGAAAACCCCTTCACCACAAGATGTGCCTTATACCTATCAATAGAACCATCAGCAGCATATTTGGTATGGTACACCCACTTGCACCGAACCAACTTCCTTCCTTTTCAAAGAAGATAGAGATCCCAAGTGTGATTCTTCATCAAGGAAGAATACTCCTCATCCATAGCCCTATCCTAGTCAGGGTGACCTGTCACCTTTGAAAATCACTGAGGATCATCTGAAATAGCATGACTTAATAAACTAGTACCAGATGTCTGAGCACATGTGCAACGAGTATCTGAAGGATCACCTGCCAAAGGTCTAGCTACATCAATAATATCACAAGCCCATTAGGGCACATGTGGAACATCTGGTGGTGGTGGGGAAGGTGGATCATCATCTGATTCTTCCTCAGAGGAGATAGAATCCTGTAGAGGAGAAGATGAAGAACTAGGTAGTGAAGAAGAAGTTCATGATGGAGGATCCATTTGAGGATAGCGCTCATCAAACTGAACATCTCACCGAAACAAGACTTCTCTGGATTTAGGATCAAACAACCTATACGCCTTCACATCCTCACAGTAGCCAACAAATATGAGTGGTCAGCTTTTCTTCTCCATGGCTTTCCTCTGAGCATCTATAATAAATGCCCAAGCCTCACTACCAAAAACTCAGAATGTAGAAACATCAGGCTTGACATGAGTCAAATCCTCCTTAGGAGTCAAATGTCACAATGCTTTATGAGGCATCTGATTTGGAATATAGTTGGCACAATTGATAGCCTCAGCCCAAAAGGAAGCACTCATAGCTCATGACTGTAGCATACAATTAGCCATCTCCCATAATGTTTTGTTCTTTCTCTCTGCAATGCCATTCTGCAAAGGGGTATGAGGAACTGTGAACTGACGTTCTAAACCATGCTCAGTCCAGAAGTCTTTGAAAGACTGATTCACATATTCCCTTGAATTGTCAGTGCGTATACGCTTGACAAAAAGACCAGATTGTTTCTCTACAAATGTCTTAAAGATTCAAAATGAATCAAAGACATCAGACTTGTACTTCAAGAAGTACACCCATGTGCATTTAGAGAAATCATCAATGAAGGTGAGTACATATTTAGCACCAAAAAAAGGAGTGGGAAATGACATAAGATCACTGTGTATCAACTCCAAAGGTGTGAGAGCATGTGAGGATCTACCAGATGGAAAGGGATCTTGGTGATGTTTTCCAAGCACACAACCTCGACAAACACTATCAGTACAAGAGATCTGAGGTAGCCCAAACACTAGCTCCTGTGTACTCATCTGCTGTAAATATCTATAGTTAACATGGACAAAATGCTCATGCCAAAATTTTCTCATTATGTCTACATGAGCAACAAGAGAAACACCAGTAGAATCAGAGCTCTTGAAGCCATCAAACTAGTATAAGTGAGTCTCTAAATCAACACTCCCAGTAGCAATAACAAAGTCAGGATCATGGAGGTCTCAAATAACCACATCATGTGGTGTGAACTCAACTATTTTACCAGAGCTAGAATGACAAATCTGATAAATAGACAGGAGGTTCGTAGAAATGGCTAGAACCAAAAGAACATCCTGGAGAGAACCACTAGCTAATGAAACAGAGCCAAAACCTGTAACTGAAAGTAGTGCTAAGTCACCAACTGCAATTTGTGTAGTAACACTCTAAGCAAGGGAGGTAACCACTTTGGGTGAGTGTGTCATATGGTGTGAAGCACTTGAATCAATGATCCATGGAGTAGTGGAAGACAAAGCTTGAGCAGAAAGAGCATGACCTTTCCTGGTGGGAGGAGGTAGAGGCTTTGGAGGAGCAAGACTATGCTTCTGCATGGCTTCTTCTAATACCTCAAGTCATTTCCAACACCTGGAAACTGGATGCCCTTCCTTGCCACAAAAACTACAAGGATCACCTGTGTACTTTGTAGTCTTGGAGGAAGACTCACCAAACTTAGAAGATTTTCCTTTCGGAGTAGATTTCTTTGGATCTAATTTTGGAGGTGGCTTGGAGGGATACTCACTGCCAGTTGAATATGTTTTGGGCTTGGGCTTCTGCTTCTACTTTCCTTTGGATGGCTGGGCTACCAATGCATGGTTCTTTGATCCTATTAGAGAATCCAACTGAGTAAGTTTGGCCTGCTCTCTAGTCAAATGATCATAGAACACCTCAAAAGTGGGCATGATGAATGTAGGTCCCAAAGCATCCATGGTAGAATGAAAGGTAGAAGAGAAGATCTGAAAGTTTCCCCTAAGCTTGGATAGAATTAGATAAATGCACTCTTTATCAGTCTTTTGCTTTCCACATCCATGCAACAAAGATCTCTGATGTTTGAATTTCATCAGAAAGTCCTCAATAGAGGGAAAAGAATTAGGTACAAGAGAGGTAAGCTCTACCTCAATCTGAAGTGCTTGGAACTCATTCACTGTAACAAACAAAGTGTTTAGCTTGGTCCACATAGCTAGAGGGGTATTGCACCCATCAAGATGAAATTGCAAGTTGTCTGATACCTATAAAGCAATCAAGCCCATAGCTTTATCCATCTTGTTTCGATACTGCATGAGCTCAAAGGGCCTCTGTAATACTGGTTGCACTGCATCTAGACAAGACCAGAGCCCTTTTGAACGGAGAAGTTGTGTCATCAGGGTTTTCCATGTGTGATAATTATGTGGGGTCAAAAGTTCTAGACAAGAAGAGGTCTCGGCCATATTTTTTAGAAGGGGTTTTGTTTTGACAAATATCTTGTTTAACTGAAAGAAACAAGAAAATAACACCCCCCCACAAGCCAAATATCGAACCCCCAAGCCTAAAATGATATGCTTTATCAAGAGAAGAGAAAAAAAGCTTTAGATCTAAATCTTGTGTACCTTGAAAAAAAATCTGATGAAAATAGGCAAAAATCTGGATGGCGCTCGAGAAGAGCTTTCCAGTGCTTCTTCTAGATCAAAAAATGCAGTTAATTTGAGCAAATTAGCCCCCCTGGAATGAAAAAAGGATAATCTAGCTTTGACATCAGAAATAGCAAGCTAGAAGGAAAAAAATACCAAATTAAACTCCATGAGAGCGTCGGGCTTGGAACCAGCTTTTCAGCAATATCTTGTTTGTCGAAAACCGACGCCTGGAGCTCCCAAAAAGCCAATTTCAGTGAAAAAGGCTCCAAATGGCAAAAAAAAACCAAAAATTTAATTGTGCCAAGGCGCTTAGCCCCTGGTCACATGGGTTTGGCCGCTAGCGGTTGGCTGGTGGTTGTGCTAGTGGTCTACTGGTGATTGCGGTCACTATGGTGGCAGTTTGGCAGACTCGATGGAGCAGCAGTGCGGCGCAGGTGGAGCGGCCGAGGCAGAGTGGTGGGCAGAGCGACCGGAGTGGCAGAGCAAGTAGAGCCAGAGGTGGAGGCCGTGGTGGCGCGGAGCTTGTGGGTTGCGCAGAGCCGGAGGTGGAGGCCGTGGTGGCTGCCAGGTGGAGCCTGGGTGGCCGCTCGGTGGCAAAAAAAAAATTCTAATTTTTTTTGTTTTGGAATAAAATCACCATACTACTACCTCAATTCGCGTGCCAGGTCGTACGGCCTGGTATGCAAAAAAAAATTGCCTCAAATGGAAACTTGTCCAAAATTGACAAGCTTTATATGGATTTTGACTATCTCGGGCCTTCCAGACGCAACCATGAGGTCCATTTGGGCCAGAAGTGCTCCAAAAAATACTAATCGCCTCAGGATCTGTGCAGGGCTGATTGCAAAAAAAAAATTTCACAGATCCAACTTTGTCCAAATTTGATAAATTTTATATGGATCTTGGGGTTCTTGGACACTCTGAACACAACTGTGAGGTCCGTTTAAAGCCAAGATGACCAAAAAAATAGGTCCCCCCAGATTCAATAAAAATTAAAAAAACTCATCATCTGATCTTTGACTCCTTCAAACATGAACAAGCTGTAGCAGATTAGGCTCTGATACCATGTAGGATTTGAGCAATACAAATCCACAGAATGCCAAGATCACCTACATACAAAAAACCTATTACAAGGAAGTAGAGAGAAGAAGAGGCCAAGGGTTTGACTCAGAATATGAAGAAGAAAATATCCTCAATAATGAATGAATAATAATGTACAATGGATCATCCTTATAAAGGAGATTGAAAGCCTTGAAAGGCAAAGTCTAGTGCATGCAATAATCAGTTTGACTATTACATGACTAATGCATGAGTTTAGACCAACTAGTGCATGTGCTTTTAACTAAAGCAAAAGGAAGTTGACATCTTAAGAAGGGAGTAAGTATTAATTAATATAATTAATACTTTACTCTAACAATAATTATTCTTAATTTAATAATTATTTGGCGATAAATGTCATTATTTATCCTAAAGTTAATTAATTGAATATGTTGAATATTTGATTAATTAATTTAATTCTGCCACTTAATTATTTAATTGAATTTAATTATATTTATTCCTAATTATTATTATTTAAATTTGATAATAAATCAAAATTCTTATTATTAATTGATTAAATTCTTATTTAATTAATTAAAGCAAGTTGTCATATTTAATAATATTATTTTTTTAATAAAGTTTGATTTAATAATTGATTAACCAATAAATCAATTGTTATTTTTAATTCAAAAATCATTCAAGTTGAGGAAAAATCATTTTATTTATTTAATTAATTCATGATTAATTATGCACATTCAAAAATGAGTTAAACTTTGAATTAGAAAATCAAACTCAACTTCCTTTGGAGTTGAAAGTTGATCTCAACTTCTAATTTGAGTTAAAAAGTTGCTTTTGCATGATTTGGCATGTTTTTGTGAATTAATTATTTATAATTCCTTGTTAACTCAAAAATCAACCTGAGTTCATCAAGAGTGATTTATGACTTTTTCCATGCACCCTCAAGCCTTGGATTTCTATAAAAACAATGCTCAGCTCTTCATAAATCATCTCACAAATTCGTATACTTATGTTGTCGAATTGCCAATTCTCATATCTCTTGAAGTTGCACAATCACACTGGTGAATTGGCATCAGAAGAATCAAAGCTTCACGTGAATCAATCATTGTTGTGAGATCAATCTTTGTTTTTCCTTCTTTTAGTTTCATATTTCATTCATTTTAGGTCAAATTTTCATATCATTTTCATCTTAGATCTTAAATTGCATCCATAGCTTCAATTCATCTTTGCATTCAAATCCTTCGTTTAGGTGTCGTCAAGGTTACTGATCTCGATCTAATCTAAGAATTATAAACTCGCACTTACTAGAAGGCAGTAAATCACCTGGTTAGCTTAGCTTTCAATTACTTGCATGATTTTGATTTTTGCTAACCTCTAATATTTTACTGAAGTGTTGTGTCCCTAGCTAGGTACAAAATTCACACACACAATTACACAAATTTAAATCTCAATACTTCATTTGCTCATTAATTGAATAACTGAGTACAGAGATGTATGAAAACTAGTAAACAATAGAATGAAACTATATTGCAACTAAACTGATAATGCCCTCCTCGCGCAGGAATGGGGCTTTATTTAAAAAGAAAACTTCTTACAAATAACTAATCACGCCACAGAAATAGGTGAATCTTTTATTACAACACTACCAACAGAAAGGAAGAAAGCTATAAAACTAGAAACATAATAGATTTAGAAAAGAGGAAAGAGTTTCTTCGATCACAAATCTAACTTCCCACTTTCTCCTAGATTTCTTCAAAGAATTCATTACGTTGGCTCAGTACTTTCTCGATGACTACCACCTTGATCACCTGAAAACCACTTACTAGTACTATGCTAATGTTTCTCTATTGGAGTCTACTATAAGACCAGGTCGAGCATCCAACACATGAGTGTGTTTCACCTGGTTAAGACAAAAAATGCTATATCGATGCGTTGCACTTTAAATGTTAGGATAAAGACATTCATAGTAATAAACACCAAAACACACATGCATTATTTATGTTCAAACAACAAATTTACTCATAAAGACATAATCATAATTTCAAAGTAATTAATATAGCATATCCATCCAAGTATAGTATATTAAGTGTGTTTAAAACCATAGCATAAGTCTAGTGGTTGAATACCACATAATAGCAGAACTGAGTATAAAGTCTTTGAGAAAATATAACAAGACAAGGAAAAAGGACCTAGCAAAAACTATCCTAGGGTATCTAAAATATGGCATTAATATGCCTTATCACAATGCCTTACAAATAATAAACTATATGGCAGGTTATCAAAGTGTGCTTTCTTCATATCAAAGGTCAAGTATTTGGGTCATGTGATTTCTAGTGATGGGATCTTAGTAGATCCATCAAAGATTGATGCCATTATGAATTGGCCAGCACCTACCAATGTGACTGAGGTGATAAGTTTCATGGGTCTAGATGGTTACTATAGACGATATGTTGAGGGATTATTTTGGGTGGCACACCCTATTACATCTCTTCAGTGAAAGTGAAAGAAGTTTGAGTGGACTAAGAAGTGTGATAGAGCCTTCCAGGAGCTCAAGAGAGCATTGACTAGTGTACCCATTCTTGTTGTTCTAGAACCTTCAGCGGACTTTGTATTTTTCACATATGCTTCCTTAGATGGTTTAGGGGCAGTTCTTATGTAGGATAGGTGAGCTATAGCCTATGATTCTAGGAAACTGAAGACTCATGAGCTCAACTACCCTACCCATGATCTTGAACTTGCAGCAGTGGTGCATACCTTGGTAAGATGGTGTCATTTCCTCTTAGGACATCAATTTGAACTTCATTCAGACCATCAGAGTCTACTAAACATCTTCACACATCCAAACCTTAATGCTTAGCAATGAGGATGGATGGATTTCTTATGTGAATATGATTTTGATGCTCACTACATCAAGGGGAAAAATAAAATTATCGCAGATACCTTGAGTAGAAGATGACATGAGCTTTCTTCTCTATCCACAAGCATAGATTTGAGAGATCACATTCTTCATCACTTACATGAAGATGAGATCTATGCAAAAGTTAGTGAGTTGATTCGATCTTAGGGACACCTTGAGGGGAAGTAGGCAGATTATTCATTGGAGTCTAATGGACTCTTACATCATAGAGTGCACATATATATAACTTCTTTCAAAGGATTGTGTGATTTTTTCATGCTAGAGGCCCATAGAGCCCCTTATGCAGCACATCCCGAAGTCAAGAAGATGCATGCTGACTTGAGATAGTTATATCATTGGCTAGGCATGAGAATGCAAATTATTGAGTTGGTAGCTAAATGCCTAGAGTGCCAGAGGGTGAAGGCAGAACACTGACATCCAGGTGGTTTTTTTTAGCCTCATGAGATACTAGTGTGGAAGTGGGACACCATTTCTATAGACTTAATTGTGGGTCTTCCTATGTCATCTAAACTTCATCATGGCATCATGGTGATAGTTGAAAAATTGACCAAGGTGGCCTATTTTTCACTTGTATGTACTACTTTTACCGCACCATCATTGGCATAAGTGTTCTTGCAAGATATCATCAGAATACATGGTGTACCTTGTAAGATCATCTTAGATAGAGATTCTCTCCTCACTTCAACCTTTTGGAGAGAGCTGTAGGAAGCTATGGGTACTAGGCTCAACTTTAGTATGGCCTATAATCTTGAGATAGATGAAAAGAATGAAAGGGTCAATCAGGTGTTAGAAGACGTGCTACACATGTACGTGATGGACCATCAGACCCTATAGGAGGAATACCTACATTTAGTCAATTTTTCCTATAAAAAAGGGCATCATACATCCTTGGGTGTGCCTCCTTACTAGGATCTTTATGGTGGACTGATCTAATTTATGAAACCAGATTACAATACCTGGTGTGATACCTGTAGTATTGTAGAATTCAACATGAAAATTGAGAAGTATTAACAATAAGATTGCAAGCCAAAAATTGATCCATTCTATTCGATTATTGGAGTTTATACAAATCTGATGGATCCCAAGGGTCATCAAAATCCCTTGGAAATGAAATGAAGAGCCATCATAATATTTATTACAAATAAACTATTTGAACTATCAAAAATTATCAAAAAACTATATATATAATTTAGGTCCACTTGGAGAAGGCATAACTTTCTAGTCCTAGCTCCGAATTGCGAACCATTTGATGCCTTGGAAAGATATTCAAAAGATCTAGATCCACATTTCAAAAGTGGCAATGTTGTCCAAGCCCAGAAGTGCACTTAAGACCCTCAAAAATGTAGTTTACTAAAACATAGGAAAATTTGAAAATTAGGTTTTTAGTATTTTCCCAATTTAATCCTAAGCATTCCTCCCCCCTTGAGAGGTAATGGGCCCCATTGCACTAATCCACTACAACAAATGGGGAAATTTTTCTTCAATTTGTTCCTTAGTAAACCACTTGCCTTGATGAGAATGTTGGCCAGCTCGAACCACCTGATACAGAGGAATATTCTGATTTCTCAAAGTCTTTAAAATGACTTCAGTAATATGGTCACACTGGGCTGGAATAGTAGTAGATAGATTTAACTCTACAGCTTGGATGTGTTTAGTAGCTTGGGAATATCCAACAAAGGAGGAAAAAAGGATCTCAACAATTCCACATTGAAAACTGGATGCAGTCCCAAAAATGATGGTAAATTAAGTTCAAAAGCATTCTCACCAACTTGTTTCATGATAGTATATGGGCCATAACGAAGAGGATGAAGCTTCCTATTTGGTTTGTGTAGGTGCTCTTTCTAAAGATGTAACCATACCTTGTCACCAATTTGAAACTGATGAGGAGTTCTATGTTTATCATGCCTTTCCTTGTACTTCTAATTACTTTGATCCAAGATCTCATGAACTTTGTTGTAGGTGTCTAATGTTATCAATGAATTTTTATGCTTTATCTACCTCCTTTTCACCATTTAATGGACTATTAGATTATAGGGATGGTATTGCTACATCCATAGGTGCCAATGGTTGGTACCCAAGAGAAACCTCAAATAGACTGTGACCTATAGTACTATGGAGTGCACGGTTGTAGCTATGTTGCACATAGGGTAAGCTTTCATCCCATGTGCGAGGATGTTTGGAATGATACATCTGTAAAAAATGAATAATCATTCGATTCACCACTTCTATATGCCCATCTATTTGGGGATGGAATGTTGTGGACTTTGTCAACTTGGTGTCCATTTTAGCCCATAGTGCAAACCAAAACTTGCTAATGAACCTGCTATCCCTATTAGCAATAATGGTTTTTGGCAAACCAAAATGAACCCAAACATGTTCAAAAAATAGCTCGGTAGTATCTTCTACATATTTCATCTTTTTCCATGCCACCATGATAGCCATTTTAGAAAACCTATCTACCACAACATATACACAATCATGCCCCCACCTGGTAGTTGGAAGTCCAAACATAAAATCCATTAAAACAAATTGCCATGGCTTATTAGGAATAGTTAATGGTAAGTATAGACCCAACTTACGATTTGTTGGCTTTGCAATTGCACAGGCTGCACAAGCTTGTATATGTGAAATGATATCCTACTTCATTTTTGGCCAATAGAAATACTTTTGAAGGATAGTAGTAGTCTTACTAATACCAAAATGTCCTGCAACATGACTTAGTGAGCTTCCCATATCATTTTCTTCCATTCCTCTATGGGTACACATATGTGACCATTATGGCAAAGCAACCCATCTTGCAAGTGAAAATCAGGGACAGACTTTCCTTCTACCAAATTACTATAGATGTTAGCAAAATCAAGATCAGTACCATATAGTTGTTCCCAAGTTGATGCTTGATGACCACATGAATCCAACACTATTGATAAACTTGCAATTGGAGGCCTACTCAAACAATATGCCACCTTATTATTGCTTCCTTTTTTATGATGAATGTTGAGGTGAAATTGATGTAGATAGGGTGACCACCATTGATGTCTATCATTTTGCATCTTTCCTTGTGTTTGCAAGAATTGAAGTGGTTTATGGTATGTATGTATAACAGTTTCCTTTCCTAGTATATAGTGTTTCCATTGTCTACAGACTTGAACAATGGCATACGACTCCTTATCATAGGTGGGGTACCTACAGACTATATCAAAAAAAATTTCACTGTGATAGGCAACAAGATGCCCATTTTGCATGAGTACCACACCAAGAGCATAATCGGATGCATCTATTTCTATCTCAATGCTTGTTGTAGATCTAGAAGGACCAATACTGGTGTTGAACATAGTCTTTTCTTTAACTCCTCAAATGCTTATTGTTTTGCCTCTGTCCACTGAAATTTTTATTGTGCTCCACCCCTTAGTGATTGATTAAGAGGCCATGTTATATGTGAGAAACCAAACACAAATCTGCGATAGAAGTTGGCTAAGCCCAAGAAGCTGTGAAGCTCTGTGAAATTTTTAGGGGATGGCCAATCTCAAATTATTTGAATCTTTTCTGAATCAACATGAACACCCTTAGTATCAATGATATACCCTAAGTATTGAATACTCTGCATACCAAAAGAACACTTCTCAATGTTGGCATAAAGTTTGTGTTTTTGCAGAGTTGAAAGAACTTGTTCAACATGCTGCAAATGCTCAGACCAAGTTCTACTAAAGATGAGTATATCATCCAAATAAACAACCACAAAAGAATCAATGAATGGTCTAAGCACATCATTCATTAATCTCATAAATTTTGTTGGGGCATTTGTTAGGCCAAAAGGCATGACCAACCATTCAAACAAACCTTCCTTAGATTTAAATGCAATCTTCCACACATCTACTAGATCAATTGGTACTTGGTGGTATCCAACCTTCAAGTCAATTTTTGTAAAGAAATTAGCCCCCCTAAGTTGGTCCAACAAATCATCAATTCGATGGATTGGATATCTATTCTTAATAGAGATTTTGTTTAATGCCCTATAATCAATACAAAGCCTCCATGTCCCATCTTTATTTTTAGCAAGGACAATTGGACTTCCACAAGGTGAAGCACTTGGATGAATGTGTCCTTTCTGAATCAACTCCTGAATTTGTCTCTTAATCTCATCATTTTCCAAAACTGACCTCCTATATATTGGCTCATATGGTAGTGGTGTTCCTGGGATTAAATCAATAGAGTGCTTGACTTGACAGTGTGTTGGTACTCCCACTGGTGGTTTAAACACACTATGATACTCTTTCAAAATTCTATCCATCTGATTTTGTTGATTTTCTATTATGGTTACCTTAGCATGTGTATTAAGAACAACTGACTTTGTTTGTTCAGGGTGAATCATGAGTAGAACAAAAGCTCCAGTTTGAGAAATCAAGTGTTTACATTGTTTAGCACTAATTAAAGAATCAGTTTGTGTTGGATATACCTTTGGTATTCGATACCTCTTCATACCAAGCTTGATTGTAACACTACATGGTCTGGACTCATACACCCCATGCCTCTGATACATGTATGGCTGCCCTAGCAAGACATCACATACATCCAGTGGTGCTACATCACATATCACTTCATCCTTGAAAGGCTTGATTAAATATGGCAGATGACACTGTTGATTTATTTGAATATCTTGTCCCTCATTTACCCATCCCATAGAGTATGGTTGTGGGTGTTTTTTCACTTTTAGATTTAATCTTTTGACTGTCTCCCTAGAGTTCAAATTCTTTTGACTCCCACTATCAACAATAAAATGCAGAGGCTTTCCATCAACCCACATTTGTGAATGAAAAAGTCTCTCTTAATCTTCACGGGGCAATACTTTAGCAGTTTCAACTATGGCATATGGGTTTGCTTCTATGATGGAATCATTCTCCTCTTTCTCATAATTATCTACTGGTGACGATTCAAGTTCAACTTCCTCTCCTCATATTTCTATCATCAAATTTTATATACTTTGATTATCCTTTGTATTATGGCTTGGGGACTTATGCATCTCACACCACATGCATGTGTCTATTTGTGTATTTTTAGTAGACCACCATGTGTTCTTGGGTGAATTTGAATGAGGTTCCTTGGTCACCTATTTTCCTACAAATTTATCACCACCTTCAACCCTTGGCTTGTTGTTTGCAAAGTAGTCCCTCTTCCCTTTCTGCTTGAATTTTTCTTCAATTCTTGTAGCATATTTATAGGTAGTTGCCAATTTCTCAATATTCAAAAATTCCATCTCTATTTGAATATACCTATGAAGTCCACTCCGATATTTCAAAATTTGATGCTTCTCTGAATCCTCAATACCGAGTTTTGTTGAAAGTGAATGAAATGTATTGGTGTAATCTTGCACAGACTGATCCCTCTTTTGTCAAAGAAGCTACCATTCTATGTATTTTTGTTCATATACATCCTCCGGAAGGTAAGCTTATGTTATGTATTCCACAAATTCTCCCCATGTGGGATTCTTATCAATAGATAGTATAAAACCATCTTCAGCAACTGATTCTCATTCTTTATTTGCTACTTTGGTTTCCCATGATAATTTCACATGGGTTTCAGCTTTGAGGAGAGAAAATGTTATTTTTTCTACATCTAAGAAATTATTTATAGAAAATTATCTATCCAACTTTGATAACCAGTTATCAATAGCTTCAGAATCGACTTTTCCTTCAAAATTTGGGATGTCAAAATTGACCTGCACTTTGAAAGGCGTATTCCCATGAAATGATGTTCCTAATTCAGAGAGTTTTTTATTTTGTAGGAGTTGTGAAAATTGACTCATCATCTCGTCTCATTTCTTATTTAAAGCTTCCTCCAACAACTTCTTAATATCATCATCTGACATCTTCAATCGTGTGCGTCTCAAAGGTGGATATTTTGACAAATCTTGTGTATCCAATCCTAATCTCTGGTAGAAAGACCTTGTGTGAATTGGCATAAAGGAGCATTCCCACTCTGATACCACTGATCTGATTTATTAAACCAGATTACAATATTTGGTGTGATACCTGCAATATTGTAGAATTCAACATGAAAATTGAGAAGTATTAACAACAAGATTGCAAGCCAAAAATTGATCCATTATATTTGAATATTGGAGTATATAAAAATATGATGGATCCCAAGGGTCATCAAAATACCTTGTAAATGAAATGAAGAGCCATCATAATATTTATTACAAATATACTATTCGAACTATCAAAAATTATCAAAAAAACCATATATAAAATTTAGGTCCACTTGGAGAAGGCATAACTTTCTAGTCCTAGCTCTGAATTGTGAACCGTTTGATGTGTTGGAAAGATATTCAAAAGATCTAGATCCACATTTCAAAAGTGACAATGTTCCATTCACACTTCTGGGAGGTTTCCAAGCCCAGAAATTCACCAAAGACCCTCAAAAATGCAGTTTACTAAAACATAGGAAAATTTGAAAATTAGATTTTTAGTATTTTCCCAATTTAATATTGAGCATAGACCTCACAAGACACCACTCAGGTTGGATAGCATCAAGGACAAAGTTTCCATTGTTGTTGAACTAGTTTGGAATATGGAGCAGTAGGTAACCTTGATTAGGCAACATCTCCGAGAGGCTCAAGATTGATAGAAGAAGTACATTCATGTGAAGAGGATAAATTGAGCCTATTTAGTGGGATACAAGGTCTTTTTGAGGGTGTGACCACATAAGAGTCCAATCCATTTTGGGAAGGGCTCTAAGCTTTCACCTTGATTTGTTGGACCTTTTGAGATCTTTGAGAGGATAAGACAAGTTCCTTACAATTTAGCTTTGCACCTAGTCTATCACACATCCATGATATGTTTCATGTTTCATTTTTGAGGAAGTATGTTTATGACGAGACTCATGTGATAGATAGGGATGCCTTGCAAGTAGAGTTAGACAGACAACTAGCTTTGGATCTAATTTGTATATTGGCTTGACAGATGCTAGCACTTTGAGGTAGGTCACTAGACCCGGCTAGGGTCCAGTGGGATTGTTATGATGAGGTCACAACTTCGTGGGAGGATGCAGCACAGATGAGGTCTCAGTTCCCTCACCTCTTGCATGAACTCTAGGAGGGTGTTCATGCCTAGAGGGGGTGGATGTGAGGCCTACCCCAGCCTATCATAGCTTAGCACTATATTTTCCTTTTTATAATTTTAGTTGATACTATTTGATACTCTTGGATACTTTTAAACATATGTTATTTTTGAGGATTTGTAAGATCCTGTACCATGTTATTATACATTATGACTTATTGTGAACCTATTCAGGTGATACCATATGGTTAATCATGCAGTTTATTTTTATGGTTAAGTTTAATGATGCATTGTGAGAGATATACATATTAGGATATATCAAAATACAAATATTGTTTAAATTTCCAATGAGTAATAAAATGTAGATGTAAGTGGTGTGTGTGTTACTTTCAGTATTTGTTATGTTATAAGTGGATTTATTGAACCTACTAATGTGTGCAATGAGTGTGCAAGATGTTGACCATGGTATTAAATTTGGGGTTTCATAAACTAACCTATGTGTATTCACCATGATGCTAAGGTCCTGTCTGTGAAGAGACATGGACCTCATTTTTATGAATTTTATTTGTAGAAGTATGTAGCATGGTTTTATTTAAATTAGTTTTATAAATATTAAATGGGTCATGCATAATGTATTTATGTGGTGTCACTTGACACCTATGTCTATATGAGTTGCCATGGCTAGTAAATGTAACTAGGGTAGACCTAGTCATAACCTAAAGGTTACCTAGTGTAGTACCCATGCATACCCTAAGGTTTAGGAGGATTAGATTAGGTCAAGGAGGTTGAAATCTAGAGGTTAACTTCAAGTGGAGTTTAGGAGGACCATATAGGCTTCCAAAAGGTAGATAGGGTTAGTTTTGACCACCCTATTATTGGCAAGTTGTCTATACTATAGTATATGACTAGATATAGTGTTTTCATTATGGAAACAAACTCGTATAGTAGTTAGGAGTCAGTGCACTAAGTGAAAAGATCAGAAATTAGTTAAGTATTAAAGATTGGATACAAAGCACCAGAGACTCAGAGCATCAGCACACATGTGTATGGATGAATTATGGTATGCACCCTAGAAATTAAGCTTGTTAGACTATACTTATGCTTAGTCTAAGAGCGCATAAGTAGATCTACAAAGATGTGAAAGTTACAGTCAGATGAAGTTGCATAGCCAGTATGTGCCAATAGTGAACAGAGCATGGAACCGATAATGACTATTTTGGTTTGTGATTATAATGTAATGTTTTAGAGGCTATGCACCCATTGTATATAGGTTACTGAAATATGTACATGTATAATTGTAAGCACGCTTAAGCCAATTCACTTGGAAGTGTTGTTTGTAATTAGTTATAGGGTCGACCTAATTATATTGTTTGTATGAGCGTATAAATATAAGATGCACCTATTATAATTATTATGGAAGTTTTAAGGGAGTTGTGATAAGTAGAGTAGAGGTATGTGAAGTTAGCATATGATGTATTAGATCATTGCTAGAGGTCAAAGCATTAGTGCACCAAAGGAACTGATCTGACAAGCAGTGTCACAATGACAATTCACCAAGCAGATATAGTGTGTATCTGATAATAAAAGGTTGTAGCCTTCATCATTTAAATAGTGAGCTCTAGGATAGTGATTCCACTCCCCTAATAGGGATCATTGTAAAAGACTCCTAATAGGGTTCGACCCTTAACAAGGTCTATATACTAAAAGCATTGTAAAGCTACTCCTAACAGGGTAAAAGATCCTCTAGCAAGGATCACAAAATACTAGTGTAGAATATTAGTGGGTGTCAATTCCCACTAGGGTTTTTACCTATTTGGGTTTCCCCATAACCATATTGGTGTCATGTGTTATTCTTATGTTTCATGTTTTATGTGAATGTTTAATTCAGTAATTAGGCATTTAAGTTAAGCATAAAGATTGAAGAGAGAAGTTAAACTTAAGTGAACACTGATTCACCCCCCCCCCCTCCCTCTTAGTGTTCCCATTCCTAACAATTGGTATCAGAGCTCTGGTCCTCAGCATAGAAGTTTAACCACTTGAGGAGATCATGGACAAAGAAAAAAAATGAAACAATTGAAGAAGAATCTTGAAGTAGCTCTTGAAGACCTAGACAGTTCAGAAAGAGAAATTGAAGAACTAAAAGAAAAAGTCAGTGATGCTCAATTAGTTATCAAAAGACTAAGAAAGGATTTGAAAGGACACTCTAATAATGAGCTTGAAGAGAAAGTCAAAAAGTTGAATAAATAAAATGCATCCCTATTAAGTCAGCTTAAAGAGTCTGATGACAAACTAATGAACAATCAAGATGTCTACAATGAACGTGTTAGAAAATGCAATTGAAACAATTTTTGTATTGTCATTGATTGCAAACCTTAACTGGTAAGACTATTGCTACTTAGGAAAGTACTATATCTATTGTATTTTTGTGAAGGATTGGGGCAAGGTTGGTAACAATACCACCTAAAGAAAGGTTGAGTTATCTTGATACTACAAAGTGTACTTGACTATGTTTTACAATGATGAGACAATGTATTGTTTATCTTAGTAAGTTTGAAGACTAAATTGTTAGGCTTGACCGAGCAAAAATGGAGAAATCATGTTTAAGCTGAGTGATGTTAGTGTCGACCAAGTCAGTATATGCCAAGAAAAATTCTAGTGTCGACCGAGCATCAATTAATTACTGAGGAAGACAGTATAAGACGAGGAAATATTTTTAGTATTGACCGAGCTTTCTACATGAAGACCGAGTAGTTGATCATAGTATTGACCGAGCATCAGCATTTTTATATTTGAAGAGAATTCAGATTTGGAGTCAACATTGTTGAATTCTTGGATTATGTAAAACATGTTGACTTTATTTATTGATTGTTTGAAAGCATTGAATGCACTGAAAACAAAATGTTTTATTGTAAATCTTTAAGATATTTGAGATGATTCTAGAAAAGGAGCCGAAGAACATAAAGTGGGTAGATTCAATGAATTTGACCTAACCCTAAGATTTATGAAGGAGCTTAAGCGGCAAAAGATGAGTATTAAAAGGAACCTAAGATTGGATGTGAAGGTATGGGTGAAAAGAGAATGTTGGAAGATCAGAAAGTTTTATTGACTGTATAAGCAGAAAAGGCTGAAGGAGAAGTGTGGTGGTTGCTTGAAGAAAAGTTCCAAGCAGATCAAAGATGGAAATGGAAAACTGTCAAAGTCAGTAAACCAGCATTAGTGTATGGAATCAGATCTGATATTTACAAAGTGAGTTGTATGTTTTTCAGATCAATACTATTGCTACTTTCTAACCATTGTAATAGTCAAAATCCTTTTAACAGAGGTTGACATAACAGTCATTTGTCAAATCCTTTGAACAAGGTTTCATTCTAATGGAATGTATGTAAGTCCTATAACAAGGCTCACCTTTAACAGGGTGATTGAAATCCTTTAATCGAGTCACACCTAATAGTGTGTATTGTAACCTTTGATAGGGTTGGCTTTTAACTGAGCTCACTTTAGAAGAGTGAAAATAATAGTAACATGTTACAAAGTGGTTTTTCCCATATTGGGTTTCCACTATAAATCTTGGTGTCAATTCTTGTGTGAATGTTATGGTTTGAACATTTCTATCTTTTGCAAGTTAGATATAGCTGGGTAGTGGACTACATTGTTATATGTTTCTATTATTGAATCAGTGATGACCAAGTTGGTGTTGGTTGTTAGATCTAATTTAAAGTAAAGGTTTTTAAGTTTGTTTTATACATCAAGACCTGAGAACAATTGATTCACCCCCCCTCTTTGTTGTTCTAAATTATATTAACAATTAGTATCGGAGCTTTGTTTCTTATTATTGGTGTTTACAGAAGTCAAGTTTAAAGGGACTTGAAGCAAATGATCAGGATGTATAAGAAGGAGGTACCGAAGCTGAATAAGGAAAACTTCCCTACATGGAAAAGCTTGATGAAGCTGCATCTGGCTAGTATTGGTGATTCTACAAAGTATTACATTGAGAATGACTATGTCTCACCTATCACACCTTTGACTACTGGGGAAATGAGAGCTAAGAAAGAACACAACCAGGCAATGCTGGCAATTGCATCTACCCTAAGCTATCCAAAATTTGAAGATGTTAAGGATTGTACCAGTGCTAAGGAGATGTGGGACACTCTTACAAAGATCTATGGTGGTGACTTAAATGTACTGAAAGCTAAGGCTGAGAGTCTTAGAGGTAAGTTTGATGAGATGAGAATGAAAGATGGTGAAAACATTGCACAATATTGTGGTAGAATAAAAGAAGTTGTAAATGCTATTAGAGGTGAAAATGGGATTATTGATAATGAAACTATAATTGGAAAAGTGCTAAGAACTCTATGCCCTATATATGCTATTAAGATCTCTGATATTCAGGAATCTAGATGTAACTCTGTAAATGTGCTTACTTTGGAAAGTTTGGTTGGCAAGCTGATTTCTTTTGAACTCTCTAACTATGACAATTTCACTGTTGGTATTATTGGAAATGTTGAATCTTCTTTCAAGTCACAATTAGTTATGCACAAGCCTAAGAAAGAAAAGAAAAAATGCATTAGTGAAAGTGAAAGTGAAAGTGAAAGCGAAAGTGACAGTGACACTTCTGATGAAGCACTTCAAAATCTAGAAGCTCTTATGGCTAGAAGATTGAGAAGGGGAAAACGAAAGTATAAAGGTAAACTCCCTATTATATGTTTTGCATGTAATAAAGTTGGTCATATACCTACTAGATGTCCTAACAAGAAGGATAAAGATGATGAAAGACAAAGAAAACATAAAGACAGAAGAGATGATAGAACCTACCGAAGGTTCAATGACTATAAAAGAAAAGGTAAGAAATCTTGTTACATTGCTGAAGAAGAAACTAACACTGATAGTGATGACTTTGAAATTGAGGTAGTCTATGTTGCAATGAAAGATGAATCTGATGAGGATGAGAAAACTACATTGATTTCCTATGTGAACAAGAATGATCAATGGATCATTGATAGTGGTTGTTCACATCACATGACTGGTGACAAGAGTAAGTTTGAGACCCTACATCATTATAGAGGTAAAAGTGTAACATTTGGTAATGATGCACCATGTGATATCTTGTGATAATGCATATTGGGTTGAAGGTCTTAATTATAATCTAATAAGTGTTGCTCAGCTCAACAGAATTGGTTACCGAGTGGAATTTCATCACAAGAAAGCTAAGATATTTGATGCTACTGGTGAACTAATTGGAAGTGGAGAACAGACTAAAGGTAATTTGTTCTATCTTGACCTATCTAAAGAAACATGTATGGTTTTACAACTTAATGACATTTGGTTATAGCATAAGAGGTTATGTCATGTTAACTTTGATAATTTGGTAGAGATAAGTAAGAAGAAGAAAGTAAGAGGTCTACCTAGATTGAAGAAATCTGAGAATGTGATGTGCAAAGAATGTCAGTTAGGAAAAATGACAAAGTCAGTTTTTAAGAGCAAATCCTTTATTTTTGAAAACATTTTAGATTTGGTTCATACTGACCTTTGTAGACCTATGGGTATACAAAGTTACTGTGGTGCTAGATATTTTATCTTGTTTGTTGATGATCATACCAGGATGATGCATGTAATGTTTCTAAAAGAAAAATCTGAAGCTTTTCAATTCTTTAAGTGGTATTTGGCTAAGTTTGAGAAGGAGATACGTAGGAACCTGATATGTCTTAGATCTAATCAAGATGGAGAATTTACATCAAATGAATTCAATCTATTTCATAATGAAAGAGGAATTAAAAGATAGATGTCTGCACCTAGAACACTTCCACAGAATGGTATAGAAAAAAGAAGAAATAGATCTATCTTGGATTGTGCAAGAACATTATTAATCGAAAAGAATGTGGCATAGAAATACTGGAAAGAAGCTATAAGCACTATTGTCTACACTCTTAACCGAGTATAGATCAAGAAAGAAAGAAATGAAGTTGATAGCAAAAGAGAACCAAAAGATTATAGATCTTTTGTGTATATTGAAGAAGAAGAAGATGAAAGTAACAGACTTGCACCTGATGCCAAGTCTCAGGTAAGCAATGTCAAGCGATTGGAAGATGTTGTTGAGTATCAAAAAAATAGTGTCGAGATAGAACAAGAACATGTCGAACAACAAGACAATACTACCGAGTATCAGGAGGGGGTTGTCGAGCATTCAGAAGCTGAATTTGAAAATCTTGTTGAGGAACCTGATGAAGTAGAGGAGAGAAGTGTTGAATCAATTTTGGCAAAATATGTAAGAAGACATCACAAGCCTAAACAGATAATTGGAGACAAAAATATTGGAATTCAGACCAGAAGTAAGACAAAGGATCCAACATGTTTACTATGTGAATTTGAGCCCAAGTCAACTAGAGAGGCATTAGAAAATGAAGATTGGATACAAGCAATGAATGAAGAGATTGACTACATAGAGAAGAATGATACTTGGACTCTGGTGCTGAGATCTTAAAACAAAAATGTTATAGGAACAAAGTAGGTGTTTCAAAATAAGATGAATGAAAATGGTGAAATAGCTAGGAACAAAGCTAGGCTGGTAGGCAAAGGCTACGCACAAGAAGAAGTAATAGATTATGGGGAGACATTTTCCCCTATAGCTAGACTGGAAGGAGTAAGAACTCTGCTTGCATATGTTGCTTATAAAGACTTCAAGGTATATCAAATAGATGTCAAGTCTGCATTTTTAAATGGTGTACTAGAAGAAGAAGTTTACATAGAATAGCTAGAAGGTTTTATTGATCCAAATAGAAGACACATGGTATGCAAATTAAAAAAGCACTATATGGACTGAAACAAGCTCCCAGAGCATGGTATGAGAGGTTGCATTACTACTTGATACATATTGGATTTTCAATGAATGACACAAGCAATCTATACATGAAAGATGAAGAAGGTAAAGGTATCTTGTTGGCAAAAAAATTTGTGGATGATATTATTTTTGTTAGAGTAGATGCCTTGTGTAAAAGATTTTCAAATGAAATGCAAACTGAATTTGAAATGAGCATGTTTGGTGAGATCAAATTTTTTGTTGGTTTACAAGTATATCAAATGAAGAAAGGAATTTTCATTACACAGTCTAAGTATGTTAATGAGATACTGAAAACTTTTGGAATGGAAGATTCTAGACCAGTGAGTACTCCTATGGCTATTGGACAAAAGTTATCTAAGAATGATGATGTTGTAGAAGAGAACCAGACTTTGTATAGATCAATGATTGGAAAATTTAAATATGATGTACATAGTAGACCAAATATTGCATTAGCCATTGGGATTGTAGCAAGATTCTCTACTAATCCTAAGGAAACACACATGATGGCTGTGAAAAGAATTATGAGATATTTGAAAGGAACTGCTGATTATGGGCTATATTACAAGAAAAATGACAAATTTAAACTAAAAGTTTATACAAATGTTGATTGGGCAGGAAATGTAGATGACAGAAAGAGTACTAGTGGTGGAGCTTTCTTTCTTGGATAGAGATTAGTCTCCTGGACAAGCAAGAAACAAAATTGCATTTCCCAATCAACTATCGAGGCCGAGTATGTTGCTGCTATAGTAAACTGTTCAAATTTGGTATGGATAAAACAATTATTGGTAGGTATAAAAGAAGAAATCACTGAACCTATTGTTATTTTCTGTGACAACACAAGTGCTATCAATATTTCTAAGAATCCAATGATGCATACTAAGACCAAGCACATAGCAATCAAGTATCACTACTTGAGAGAATTGGTACAAGATAAAGAAGTCTGAATGGAATATGTGAATACAAAGGAACAATTAGCAAACATATTCACTAAAGCTTTACCAAGAGAAGCACATGAATACTTGAGAATTCAATTAGGGCTCCTTCCCCTAATGGAGGCTGCCTAGTCAAGCTAGGAGCACTGCATCAAATGTGCACCAGCAGATTATTTGACAAATTGATGTAGAATATTGTCACACTTTAGGACTAGCCTAGAGTTGTGAAGAATAGAAAAGACAAAGAATCAGTCATAAGCAAGATGATAGAGTGAGAAACACTGAGCTGCACAGATAATATTTAAATTTAATGGATGTATGTTATAGTTGTTGCTTTGGCATTTTTATCAAAGAGGGAGATGAACTGAGATGATATAATAACACATGAAACTGAGATGAACTAAGATGTTGAACTGAAATGAAAGATCAGGATAGAGGGAGATCTGAATACTTCTGATGGTCACAGAAGTGATGCTTATAAATTTTGAATCAGAATGAAGCTAAGGATATTATAAATTTCTTTTTTGATGGATAGATAAGTTTTTGGATTGGTTGGTAATCCATGTGTTATTCAGGTGATATCATATGGTGTTGCCATCAATGCCAAAGAGGGAGATTGTTGGAAACTGCAATTGAAACAATATTTGTATTGTCATTGATGTCAAACCTTAAATGGTAAGACTTTTGCTACTTAGGAAAGTACTATATCTATTGTATTGTTGTGAAGGATTGGGGCAAGGTTGGTAACAATAGCACCTAAGGATAGGTTTAGTTATCTTGATACTACAAAGTGTACTTGACTATGTTGTACAATGATGAGACAATGTATTGTTTATCTTAGTAAGTTTGAAGACTAAACTGTTAGGCTTTGTATGCACCCTAAAATGGTCACCTAGAATTTGGGCCCCCATTCTTCAATTTTATCAAATCCCTAAATCAATATTTTTAAAAATCAACATTTTCCAAATATCAATTTCCTTGATCAAATCCTATTTCATCATTTTTTATTATTCCTTGGGCTAACCATTTTTATCCTAAGTCTTTATTTGTTTAAAAGGAATATTTCCTCCTCTTTTAACAAATAAAAATCCCCCACTTTTCCTCTTATCCTAAGTTGTACAAATAAAACATTATTCTTATTTTATAAAAAGGGAAAAAGTACTTTTTGTCTCATATGGACACAAAAGTCAACTCCTATTTTCCCATTGGAGGATATTTGTGCACAAGGATCAAGCTTCCATTTTTCTCCACCATTGATTAAGTCTTTTGCCTCTTAATCTCAATGGTCCATTTCACCTCATTTCTTATAAAATGAGAGCTCTCTTCCTCATTTGGCATCTTAGGTTTTCATGATAATGTTATGCTGCAGGTTTTCTAGGTCATTTGGAGCTCTCTTTGAAGACATTGTGTCATTCAAGCTTTGAAGATCTTTGTTGTATTGCACTTCATTTAGTTTCACATTTTCTTTCATAGTTTCATTGATAATGGCATTCTTAGTGTAGATTTCCTTTTTATGCAATAGTTTAATCTCACATAGCCTAATTAGGAGGGTTGTAATCTTTGTACTTTCCTTTCATAGCATAATTTGTACTTGCATTTTCATAGAGTAATTTTCATACTCATATAGGTTGCATCACATTGCATTCATATTGATTTCATTGGAGATATTGGCATTCTTGCCCTTGTCTTCACTTGAATCTCTCATTGTGTGGTTGACTAGCAAGGTCATGAGTTTATAGCTCTAGCTGAGAGCAAAATCTAAAATCTTGCAACTCCATGCATAAAGAGCTATGGATCGATTTGTGAGGGCTCATTCTTGAGTTTCCTTGCATGTAAGGGTTCATAGAAGTGTGGTCACATTCTCACCATACATTTTTGGTGCCCACCGTGGGGCAGAGTAGCTTAACTTTGTCCTTTCATTTTTGCATTTCTGTCAATTTTTCAAATTAATTTCGGCTTAATTTTTAGTCTCTATTTTTCTATCTCAGTGTATCATGCAATACAGTCTAGGTATATCATGCAATAGTTATCTACATACGTGTGTGATACTTCACCTGATTGAAGTATCACCTGTCTGTTTTAAGAATTATCGCCTGGTGTCGAATGAAGTATCGCCTGGCTTAAGGTGAAATATCACTCAGACTTAAAATATCACACTGTTATATAGAATTGTATCATGCGATATTTTTGATGTCTGTAGTGTGTCACTTGTACTAGCAAAGAGCTTTAATTTGAGTTTATTTAGTCGAGTTTGATCTTAGATAGCTTGTTGTTTTTGTTCACTACATTTAGACAGGGTTAATTTACATCTTTTAGTTAGATCTTGTTTCATTTCATTTAGATTTTGGGTTTTCCTAACCTCTTGTTGGTCTAACTAGTTGTTTTGTAGGTGCTCTTGATTGAATAAAATTTCCATATTGCATGCTAAAAGGGCTACTAACTATTTTTGCAGGGCTGCCCAAAAGCATAAAAATAAAAAAAATATATCAAGTGCTTGTGTTTTATTTCATTTCAAGTATGGCAATTACTAGTTGTTCATTTTCATAGGAATCTTAATATCTTATGGAAGGGATTTTGAGATGGTAGGAGAAGTATGCTCTTCACCCTTGTGGTGAACCAGAAAATCTTGACCCATCTTGGAATTTTGGAAGCAAGAGGGTAATTGAATCTTTGCTTGGTGTGTTTGGGAGAAATTTTTGAGATAGGGGAGTATGCTCTTCACCCCTGTGGTGAACCAAAAACCTTGAACCTCAAAAATTGATCTACTTTTTGTTTAGTTGTTAGAATCCTTTAGCAGGCCTGCTCTTGAGCAATCAAGAGGAACGACCCAAGTGGGGACAAGCTAATACCGAGCTATTCCGACCCACTATAAACTCAAGGCTATCGAGGACACAAAACCTTGGTAGACATAACACTTGTCTTCGCTTGATGTGAGTAGCTCATGGGATTGCGACCATGGGGAAAGCATTGAGCAAGAATGCTTAAGGTACTCTTGAGGCCACAAGGTCCTAGTCCTTTTTGAGGAGCAAGAGGGGTGTTGTGAATGGAAGCCCTTATTAAGAACCATTAGATAGAGGCCACCTATTTTAGTCACTTAACTTCTTGGTGCAAGATTGATCCAAGTGGAACAACCTGGATCACCTTAAGATACTCACCATATGTGTTCCTTTAGTTGTGTCTTTGGCACTTCCATGACAAAGCCAACATCTATTGTGGGTAACCACTTTGTGTGAGGTGAGGGGACATCAAGTTGTGGGCCAAGTTGCTAAGTAATGAGCCTTGACTTTTTAGGATAGATATTTCTTGAAGTGTCTTCGATTGTGTGATACCAGTGTAAACGTTCTCAACATACAAACAATTGGTAGTATTCATAGGGTGCTTTTTCAATTTTGATATCACAAGTGTTTGTCTTAGCAAGGTTGCTTTTTCCCTTGTTTCAAGTGTTTGGAGACATGTTTGATCCCTTACTATTTGCAAACCTATCAAAATCCTGCTAAACCTATGATTGAACCTAAAATTTTCACCCTTAGACTCAAATCTTTGAATAATCAAATCTTAAAACACAAAAATTTGCACAATCTGGTCAAGTGTCATATAAATCAACATCAGTATCGCTTGTAGTGGGAAAAAATATTGCGCGATAGTTCACTTTGAAGTCTATCGCCTGCCTTGCCTATTATTTATCGCCTGGCTGTTGTTAGGTCTATCACCTGGTAAAAGATGAAATATCACCCTATTATAGGTGTATCACTCTGTTAGCCTAGAGCATATCACCTAGGTAGTTTCTATTGTGTTTTTAGTTCAATCAGTTTTTAGTTGATGTTAGTCATATTAGGTCTTTGAGTAGGTTTCTTGCTCTGTCATTAGAGACCTGTCTTGGCTCTAAATCTCTGGTTTTTGCCCTCTAGGGATAGCATCAATTAATTTACAAGGTCACTTTGGAAATAGTTGTCAAGTTAGAAGGTTATTCTTGGTGAAAAATTTTATCTCTAGAATTGTTAGCTACATTCTTGGAAAATTTTAGTACTCTTATTGTCCAAATCATTTTCATTTAATCTCAATTTCAATTTTGGCCTAGTCCAACCTCCTGGTTCAAAAGTGCAAGGGTAGTCACCCTTTGATTTGAAGCACCTCTTTGACAGTGTTGGTAAAGCCCCCTTTTGATATTTCTATCTTTTCATTTCTCTTTGGACAATAGAGAACTTTGATTATCCTAGTTTGGTGTTGACACTTTGAGAGGTCACCCTATCATTAAGAATCTTTTTCTTTCATGTTAGTTACAACAAGGTACAAAGTTAATCAAGGGAAGTGACCCCCTGTTGTCTTTAGCCAGTTACCACCAGTTAAGACACATCAACAACACAAGGGAAAAGAACCCCTTTTTGATCGATCTCCTAAGAGTGAACCTGAGGTTTGTTTTAATCCAAAAGGTAATCCTAGTGAAGTGAGTACCTCTTTAGCACCTCTTTCATAAAGTATGGACATGAGTTACACTTTCACTTGACAACAGAGAGAAGCAATGAACCAGACTCTTGATGACATGTTTCAACGACATAGGGGTAACATGACATCTGTTGGGTCTGCATATGCTAGTCTGCCTGGATCACCTCCTATTAGCACAAGGTATCTCGATGCTCACCAACTAGCTGAGAGACATTACCAATAAACTCACTCAGATTCAAGGTCACAACATGAAGACCAAAACAATGAGTCTAGTGACCACCACATTAATGTAGCTAACACAATTAGACATTCAAGGAAACCTTCTCCACTAAAGGATACCTCTCGATATGCAAGTATGAGATTGAAAAGCATTGAAAGGGAGAAGCAAGCCTATCTAGATGAACAAGCTACCAAAAGGGAGAAATTTAGACAACTAGAGCAAGAGGAATGTGCATTATTAGACATAAGAAAAAGAGTCACCCAAGAAGAAGAAGATAGACTCTATGCACAAAAACTCCAAAATCAATTCAATGGGAGGGGTACCAATAGTGGGACCAACTCACCCCCATCTACCCCCTCACCAAGTCCTAAAAGAAGGTCAAGGACACCCTCAAGATCCCCAAGTCGTAGGGGTAGAAGGACTTCAAGATATGATCACCATAGGAGATAGTCACCTCCTAGACATTCAAAGAAACCCTCCTAACAAGCACATCATGGCTCACAACATGGAGAAAGTTATGCCAACTTTGATCATATGGATTTTATGACTATGCAGCAAGAACCATCTTTTCAAGCATATGTAGAAAGATATGTGGAACAAAACAAATATTATTTTCTAGAAAGTCTCATCAACAAAGGTGCTAAGGTCCCATATGATTTTGATGTGCACCAAAATATTAGGAAACAAAATCCTTCAACCAACGAGGCGATCATGCAAATGCAAAGGGACATAGAGAAAATGAGAGCTCCTAAGAGTACATTCAATTTGGACTCCATATGTCCCAAACCTATCGACAAAAGTGTGGTGATGATTGAATATCCCAAGAAGGTTGAGTTCCCAACTTATGACAAATATGATGGCATTGGTGACCCTCATGACCATGTTAGATAATTTTATATAATGAGCTTTGTTTTCCATCATGAAGACTCCTATTTAATGAGATTATTCCTGAGGAGTTTAAAAGGTCAAGTTATGGAGTGGTTCACCAACCTTACTCCTCCAATGAAGAAATTTAAAGAACTTGTCCAAAGATTTGTCCAACATTTTTCTTACAATCTATCAAGGTCAGTCACAATGCTTGATTTGTGCAAACTCAAACAAAATCAAGGAGAACCTTTTGTCACCTTCTTGCAATGATGGAGATGGTTGTGCTCGAAGTATCCTAGAATGATTCCTGAGGAGGAAAGAATAGACATCATTGTGAGCAACCTGGTACCAGAATTAAGGTATGAATTAAGGAAGATTCCATTTAATTCTTTTGATACCATGGTAGAAGTGGCATGTCGCATAGAAGATGTCCTAAAAGAACAAGGCATTTTGGCCAAAACAACTAATAACAACAATGGCCAAAATAACAATAATAATGGTAATAAGGACAAAAAGAACTCTTATTGGAATAAGAATAAGCAAGTGGTCAATGATGGAGTTTTTGACTCATCACGACCTAAGAATGAAGGAGTTCTTAATCTCTTTAATGCAGTCCAAGCCATGAAGCTGCAAACATCCTCAGAACAACAAGAGAATAAACCCAAGTATCAAGGGAGACCTAAGATAGAAAAGAGACAATTTACCAAACTTGGAGACTCATACGCAGACATTTTCAAGATGTTAATTGCTCATAATTTGGCACAACCTGAGGATCCTGCCAAGCACCGCATATCAGATCCTAAACCTCATTGGTGGGATGAGAAGGCTTTTTGTGTCTTTCACAATGGAATTGGACACGATATAGAAAATTGTTTTAGACTTAAGCATCTTTTCCAAGATCTTATTGAAAGTGGAAGATTACAAGTTGATGGGTTGAACACAAATGCCGACCACAAAGCTTTTAAAGAACCCTTGCCAAAATATGAGACAGGAGAAAACTCTAAGGGTAAGAATGGCAAGGCCACTATCAACTACACTTACACAGCTGCTGAGAATGTCATTAATATGCTTGAAGTTGTTGATGATAATGTCAACATGATGAGAGGGAAAGACCCCTATGGTTATGACTCACCTCCCATATTTGATGAAGGACCCATTGTTGTGCTTAGAGGTCCTCACTCACAAAGGATGTCTCAACCCCTCAATGATGTGACTAGAAGTCAGTCTCAAGCTCCCATTGTTATTAGAGGTCCTAGCTCCAGCAAGTCTAAATAGCCAGTGTCAAAGGGTGTTCTTCCTAAGTCCATCATTGGTCCTAATTTGAACTATAACCTCATTGATCAATTACAACACACACCAGTGTAGATATCTATTTTTGAGCTTTTGGAATTGTCTCCTAGGCATAAGTGTGTCCTTGAGGATGCTTTGTGAGTGGCTAATGTCCCTAATGATATAGATGTAGACCAATTCTAGAATATGGTCAACCACTTGGCTAGCCCTCACTACCTTACATTCTCAGAAGAAGATGACAAGTCATTAAGCCACCCACACAATTTGGCCCTTCATATAAAGGTTATGATCCATAAGACCCGTGTGAGGCGCGTGTTGATAGATGGGGGTGTTGGGCTTAATATCTGTTCTTTGAGCTTATTGATGGCCTTGGGTTATTCAGAAGAAGTCATTGATACAAGGAAGAAGATCACCAATAAGACTTATGATGAAGTAGAACGTAGCTCTAAAGGATTGGTTATTCTTCCTATTCGAATTGGTCCTATAGAGAAAGACATTTTATTTCAGATTGTTGATGCCAGTCCTTTGGCTTACAATATTTTGTTGGGTAGACCATGGATACATGAGATGCAAGTGGTCCCATCTACTTATCATTAGTGTGTGAAGTTCCCTTATAATGGAGTAGAAATTTGCATACCAGGGGATAGCACATTATCAGTCAACACAATTTCAGCAGGGTCTCATATTCCTTTGAATAGGGAGGCTGACACTTTTGATACTACATTTGAACAATGCAAGAATAAATTCAAGTCCATCGACCTTGGTATGGGGGATTACAAAATAGATACATTTATAAAATTTTGAATTTCCCCTAGGTCTTATGGAAAACCTGCTCAAGAAATGAAACCCTCGTCTTCAGCCATGACATTGTTCGATAAATTTGTAGAATCCTTAGTTCTGATTCAAGAGGAAAAAGAAGGGGTTGTCATTAAGGACTGGATTTACCAAGAAGAGAAATACTGACATAATGAGAATTTTGCACTGTCTCCCAAAGCTTATGGGAGAGGATATACATTGGTCAAGAATATGGGTTATCTGGGACATGGTCCCCTTAGTCATAGGTTGGATGCTAAAGCTGAGCCTCTTAACCATGCCCTTTTTGGATGAAGGAATAAGTCAACAGTTGGCTTAGGTTTTGAAAATGAGAAACAAACAAGCATCCCTGTCTCAGCTGCCACAGATAGTGATAATGACTCAGACTACACACCTAATCTTTCTAACTAGCAAGACATGTTTGATGATTGGGTGCCTTCAACAGCTCTCCTTTGGGGAGATTCAAAATATTTGACAATTGATAGTCCTCCTATCCCAACTGTGATGGATAGTGACTATATGAATGTTAGATTGATAATGGAAAGTGTTTCTATCCTAGCTGCAACGGATGGTAACAACGCTAGTGCTAGAGAAGGGGAGATCCTTTCCAATCTTGAGGCTTCTACATCACGAGGCCTAAATAATGATTCAAAGATAGACTCACATGAGTTCAAATGGGACTCACTTTTAGATGCAATAGTTGATTTAGACATGGATATTATTCATACTTATAGTACTCCACCTGATGTGACCAACGAGCCTAGTGTAGGCCTAGAGGATTGGACTCCTCGAATCACCTTAGTGGATGATGCTTCGTATGGTAGGACCAATCCTGATTCAGGTATCTTAGAGGGAGACTTGATGAATCTCAATTATATAGTCACCAGAAATAACACTTTCCACATAAACAATGTTGAACTAGTCATTGACTTACCCCATGTCAACCGCCATTTGATTGATTGGTCTCAACTTTCTCAAGAGCCACAACTCCTCACATTCCATAATGACTATGACATTGCCTATTACCTAAATGCTCTTGAACCCATACTCTCTTCCACCAGTGAACCTACAAAAAGTATGACAGAGCCTGATATTAAATATCTCAATCTAAAAATAAAAGAAAAAGAAAAAAAGAAAATTGGTTATGATGGCAAAAACCACTTTGTGGCGGTGTTAGAACCTAGAATAGTAAAAATAAATGACATCTCTGAGGGTGAAAACCTCTTTGAGGCACCTAAGGATGGGGTACTTAATAACTTGCCAAGTTACTTCCAAGACAGGTCATCAATTCTCATTGAGCCTACACAACCAGTGAATTTGAATACAGAAGAGGCTCCTCAAATAGTGCACCTAGCTTAGTCTCTATCAGCTGAAGAAAAAGAGGCATATACAAAGTTTTTGCAAAAGAAGAAAATCCACTTTGCTTGGGCATATTCAGACATGCCAGGGCTTGACACTGATCTTATTATGCATCATCTATCTATAGCTCCAGGAATAAAACCAGTCAAACAAAGGTTGAGGAAAATGCACCCTCACGTAGCTCTCCTTGTAAAAGAAGAATTAGAGAAGCTCTTAAGAGCTAGATTTATTAGAGCTATTGACTATGCTGAGTGGATCTCAAACATTGTTCCAGTTTCAAAACATGATGGATCCATTCAAGTATTCAGAGATCTCAACAAAGCATGCCCAAAGGATGACTTTCCACTCCCAAACATAGACATGATAGTGGATATGACGGCAGGTTATGAGATAGATTCCTTAATGGATAGTTTTTTTAGATATAACTAGATAAAAATAGCTCCCGAAGATCAAGAGAAAATAGCTTTCACATGTGCATGGGGAACCTATTGTTGGAACGTCATGCCATTTGGCCTAAAGAATGTAGGAGCAACATACCAACAAGCTATGACCATAATTTTTCATAATATGATGCATAAGAACATGGAAGATTATGTGGATGACACCCTGGCTAAGTCTAGGAAATGGGATACACACCTCGATGATTTGGAAGTCATTCTAGATCACATGGAATAGTTTCAACTTAGATTGAATCCGAAAAAGTGTGCATTTGGAGTTGCCTCAGGTAAATTTCTAGGATTCATAATTTCAGCAAAAGGAATAGAGGTTGATCCTAAGAAGGTCCAAGCTATATTAGATATGCCACCTCCAAGAAACATTAGTCAGATGAGAAGTCTTCAGGGATGACTTCAATCCATAAGGAGGTTTATTTCATAGCTTGCAAATAGAGCACAACCTTTTAATAAAACATTGCATAAAGGAGCCACATGTGTATGGAATGAGGATTGCCAAAAGAGCCTTGATCAAATAAAATAGTATATGGCTAATCCTCCAATTTTAATGCCTCTTATTCCAAGGAAACCATTGATTTTATACATTTCAGCAACAGATTCTTCCTTGGGGGCATTGTTGGCTCAATTGGATGACACTGCGAAAGAAAGGGCCATTTTCTACATTAGTCGTACTCTAGTATCTTATGAGATCAATTATAATAGCATTAAAAAGTCTTGTATTGCAGTAGTGTTTGCTTCCCAAAAGTTACGACACTATATGCTTGCTCATACTATACATTTGGTTGCAAAAATTGATCCTCTTAAGTACTTGCTTGGTAAAGCTACCCTCAAGGGTAGACTTGCTAAGTGGATGATGGTTTTATCTAAATTTGATATAGAGTACATTGAGAGAAAGGCCATAAAGGGACAAGCTATTGCTAACCAGTTAGCTGATTTTCTAGTTAAGGATAGTATGCCTATTCAGGTGGAACTCCCAAATGAACACATACTATATATGACCTCTCGCACTTGGCAAATGTTCTTTGATGGTTCCAACATGCAACATGGATCAGGTGCTGGAGTATTGTTTATTTCTCCACATGGGTACAACATACCAAAGTCTTACAAACTTTTATTCCCATGTACAAATAATATTACAGAGTATGAAGCTCTAACCAATGGATTGAAACTAGCTATAGAATGGAACATAATAGAATTACATGTCTTTGGGGATTCACAATTAATTATCAACCAAGTCAATGAGGAGTATCAAACCAAGGATGACAAGTTGATACCTTACAAAAAGATGGTTGATTCATTGAGATGTTACTTTACATTTGTGACATTTCAAAAAATCCCTAAAGTAGAAAACAAAGCTACAGATGCTATGGCTACATTAGCTTCACTCCTACAGTTGGAATAGCATGAGTCTAGATTTGAATTCCTAGTGGAAGAGCTACACCATCCCATATTTGACTCCCCTAAAAGCCACATCATTTGTACCTTGGTCACTCATGAGTCTTCCCGATATGGTGCTATCTATTCATATCTTCGTGATGGCATCATCCTTGACACTTTCACCCATTCTGAATGCAAAAATCTCATCCATTATGCCTCTCGCCACACCCTTATCTCTGGTGATTTGTATAGGAGGGGTTTAGACAGGACACTTCTTAGGTGCTTGGAAAAGGAGAAATCCAACCAAGTGTTAGTTGACATCCATGAGGGCATTTGTGGTGGACATTCCAATGGACTTGCCATGGCCCAAAGGTTTCTTCAGGCAGGGTATTACTAGCCTACAATGCAAACAAATGCAGTAGCTTTCTCTAAGTCTTGCGAGAAATGTCAAAAACATGGAAACCTAATTCATGCTCTAGGTAGGGAGCTAATTCCTTCTATTTCTCATTGGCCATTTCAGTGCTGGGCCTTTGACCTTGTTGGGAAAATTCACCCCAACTCATCAGGTGGACATAAGTTTATCATCATAGCTACTGATTATTTCACGAAATGGGTAGAGGCAGTACCTCTTTTTGTTGCCTCTGGAAAAATAGTTTCCCTATTTATTTTGAATTATATTATTTTTTGATTTGGAGTGCCTTCTGAGATTATTACTGATAATGGAGGACAATTCAAGAATAAGGACCTGAAGCAGTTATGCAAAAAGTTTAAAATCAAGCAACATTGGTCCTCCATCTACTTTCCCCAAGGAAATGGACAAGCAGAAGCCTCTAATAAGACCATTCTCAAGATTCTTCATAGGACAGTACACAAGAATGGTAGGGATTGGCACTTGCAAATCAATCCAGCATTATGGGCTTACAAGACAAGCATTCACACACCTATAGGGGCTACCCCTTTTACCCTTACCTATGGCACCGAAGCAGTATTGCCTTTAGAAGTAGAGATCCCTTCACTCAGAGTCTCTCTCAAAGGTTTAGTAATAGATGAAGATTATCATGCCATGAGGTTACAGGAATTAGAACTTCTCAATGAGAAGCGCAGGGCTTCATTTGATCATCTGAGAGTATATCAGAAACATATGTCTAAGGCATTCAACAAGAAGGTTCACCCTAGAGAGTTTCAAGTAGGTGATCTTGTTTTGCGAGAGAACCCTAAGAACCAACAACATAGAGAACAAAAGGGTAAATTTGAACCCAATTGGCTTGGGCCATATGTCATCATTGTTGCTTTTGGGATAGGTGCTTATTTGCTATCTGATGAAGATGGAGAATAGCTCCCTGAGCCCATCAACATTTTACACCTAAAGAAGTTCTATCCTTGATGCCCATTTTCTATCTAGGGGCATCTTTTGTATATATTTTATGATCCTGAAAAAATATAAAAAAATCAAAAAAAAAAAAGTGCCTCGGTGAAAACCTGGAAACAAGCACCTTGGTAGCAAAAATCCAAAAAAATGAAAAAAGAAAAAATCAAAAAAAATATCCAAGTGGTGAAAACCTAGAAACAGGCGCCACTTGAGGCCTTTGCACTCCTATTTATTAGCGTGCTTCCTCGACACTTAGCCACTTTCCATCATGCCTTGACCTTATTTGACTTGGTCTGGAATTGGTCCTTATTTTTTTTCTAGGGGGCATACTTGTCAGCATAGGTCCTTTTAGGTGCATTTGTCTCTTGGGGGATTTCACAACAGGTGTTTTCAACACCACCCCAAATAGTGTTTTTCAACACTACCCTTGCGTTGAGTGTTTCTTAACACTTATCAGATGTCTTGCCTATAGTCTAAGTATGATGCGATATTGCTCATTTGTAGATGTGATACTCAAAGTTTGACTCTATGACCAACACACACACTTAAACAATCAGCTCGCTTGAGATATGTTGACCTTATTTTTCTTTGTGTGTTGTCTATGAGGATTTCTTTGATGAGTGGTCTCTCCCTGAGAAGTTTTCGATGATGCATAGCTAGAAGACTGAGGGTATGAGAACATGTTTTATTTCTTTATCTGCTTGTGGGTATATTTTGTTGATCCTAACTGTCATGAGCATTTATGCTGGTCTTACTTGACACTAGGGATTGGCAAGGAATTATCCTTGACTATTCTGTGAGTGCATGCTTCTAGTTATCCTGACTTTCATGTGTCTTGATACAAGCATAATCTCACCATATCAAACTTAGGTAATCTCACTGCACTAGTCATCTTGACCTCTATGTCTTTGATGCCTAGGTGAGATTCCCACATTCCTATATGATATAGATCATATTCAGATCCACATAGTTATACTAGTGTGCATTGTATGATCTTATGATGCTACCAATAATGCTCAATGATGATAATTCGATGTCTATAAGTGTTGTGACCTTGCAAGTCAACGACTTTCATAGTAGCTTGCATTTTTAGGTTCATATTACTCTAGTTTTGCATTTTTACATATGGAGAGAGCTCTCCTTTTTCATCTTATGTGGACCTGTCAATCAACTATGCTCACCTTTCCTTCTTCTCGATCACATCTTTCACTCCTTATCTTTTTCATCTCAACCTGTTCCTACTCATCACAAGGGATTAATCATATCATCATATTTATATCTCAACACTGTCATTTTCAGAAACATGCGTTCATATTATACACATGAGAATCAAACATACATCTATGAGAGATAACATAAATAAGCACATACATAAACATTTTTGAGCAAATATGACAAGACAATACATATGTAAACTGATATACAAATCCAAGTGAGACAATCGAACATGATATATCAAACATCCAGTAGATCTCATATATAAAGAGCAAGTGTCATGGTACAATGTCATCAATGATATAAACCATACAAATGAGATCCCAACTGGATCAAAGTCTCAATGGTGTCATCTGACATAAACCTAGCCTAAGCCTAAACCTAGGACCCACTACCATCCTGAGGACCAGTAGCTGGAGGCTAAGGTGGTGCACCAAGTGCCACCTCAGTGAAGCTGAGAGCTCTTTGTCCTACTGGTACAGCCTGTAGATATAACCCATGGTAGTAGGCCACCTGTGCTGACTCTCTACATATCTCCGCGGCATCTGCCTTAGCCATCTGCTCTCAACGGGTGATCTCTGCTCTAAGACCAGCTATCTGCTGATCCCGCTTTGTCCTCAGATCCACTAGCTACTGCTCCTATACTACTATGCTGATCCTCAGCTGCTGAATCTCCACCTCAAGAATCTGAATGTGAGCTCTCAAATCATCTCCCGTAGTTGGATCTACCTGTACCTATGGTGGTACCTATACCTATCCCTATACCTACTCCTAAGAGGGTCTCTATACCTCCTCACTCCTTGAGCTCTAACCTCGTGGTCATTTCTAGCCACTAGATCTAGATCCCTCTCCAAGCTCTCTCACCTAACCTCCCCCTCTACCCTCATCATCTCCTCCTCTCAGGGCCACCTATGCTACATCTTGTACAGTAAATCAAGGGAACAGTTCCCTCCACCACTCCATCCTATACGCTACATCAGCACCTGCATCAGCCATATCTAGGAGATACTCCCAAGGTTCCCTCCTGATCACATCAGTCTCCTCAATAACTTGCTGATGATCTAACATAGGTAACCACCCATGTCCCTTCTCATCCCAAGCCCTCGCATAAGTGGTAGTCTCTATGGAGACTCATTGCTACCTCTTGAACTGTCACCATACCTGATTGATATAGAATCTCTCAACTATCTCTACATGTTGGCCTACCAGTGGCCGGGTGCATAGAATATAGCTCAACTCATCCTCAGCATCCCCCCATGCCTCAACATCCCTGTATGGCCTCCATGTGAACAAGGTCATCTCATCTAGGATCCACCTGTAATGTGTCACATCCCCAGTATGGGTATGTGATATGTATCCTCTATACTTGTATATGTATGGGTATCTCTGCTCTCTCAGTTGAACCCTAGGGTGCACCACCGCGATGTGCTCCCATGCCCACACCTGTGCTAGGATGGCACCACACACCCATGTTTGACCATCCCTGTAGATGATCTTGTGCAACTCATGATACATCTCTGCTAGTATTGCAGGATCCCATGCCATATGATGAGGTCTACGTACCAAATCCACCAGTAACCTACCCCAGCCGAGTGGAAATCCCTTCTGACTATGATCAGTCATTAGGGCCTGTGAAATGATTGATGCTACAATGCATGGCACTGGAAAATCTCTACCAAAATCATCTATCAGCCGCTCCCAACTGACGTGCCGATCAAGAATAGTCACATCCTGGAACATCTCCTGGATGACCCGTCACCCCTCAGTGGCATCCTGATTATAGTATACCTCTATCTTCACACAAAATCATGTCAGTTTCTACTATATGGAAACATTACATTTATTACTATCCATAAAGCATGATTATACTTATAGGCTCATCATGGCATGGTACTCGTAGAATCCTATAGACATCCTCTAATGTGATGGACACCTCTCTAGTGGGTAAATGAAACATGTTATGCTCACTATGCCACTACTTGGCTAAGGCTGTTAATAGCCCGTGATCAGCCTGGATATCTAGGAACTGCAACAGATATCAGAATCCCATCACCCTGATGTCATCCTCACTCGGGTCATCTAGGTCTTGGATGCATCTCAGCCCCACCACCTTTGGCGCTTTGATGATCAACACCAGAAAGACCTCCTAAAAATCATTCAACCAAGCCACATGTCAGTACATACTATGATGAAAATTAGTACAAAACATATAAAGCATAAAAATTATCTGGACCCATGTCTTACTTTGCTCAAAATGATTACAATTCCTAAGTTTTTAAGTCAGGTGATACTCTTGTTTGGAGAAGTATCATGCGATACTTCTCCCTATAGTGGTGCAATACACCTTTGACTGTGTGATACTTCACCAGGTGTTGTGCGATAGTTCACCAATTATCATGCGATACTGGTGTCTACTGTCGGGCGATATACCTAGGATCCGTGAAGTATCACGCAACTCTTGTCCCCAAAGGGTGCGATACTCTACAAGTATCACGTGATATATCACCCTGATCTAAAAATTTTGAAATTTTAAATTGTGAAAACATTTAAAAATGTGCTAAATATGTATTAAGTGCAATAAATGACTCAAAAAATGGCTAGTTTTCAGAAACATACCGGGGCACCATAATGCGGAGGCCGGTTGTGCAATCGGGAGCACTCAAATCGATGCCTATGGATGGGAACTCTTGCTTGCTGGGCCATTTTCTCTCTCTCAACTCTAAAAATTCTCAAATAGCTAAATGACAAATCATTTTGAAAATGACACCTTTTCACCCCTTTTATAGCATTTTGACTTTTTCTGACCAATTTCAAAACACCTCGGAATTGTGCAAAAATTGCACCCCTAGCTAATTTCGATGTCCTGGATCCTATTTTGGACTTGAAATCAAAATCCAAGTTCATCTTGATAGTTAAAATTGCATTTCAAATTTTCTCTTTCTTCTGTGCAGTTGACTGACCCTTTTGAGGCATAATTCTTTGATCTTTGACAGAATTTCTTCCTTTTCATGTCTTTCAAACTCCTAGTCTTCCATTCACCCCATTCCTTTTCTTCTATTTCATCACTGGGGCATGTCTTCACTGCTTGATGGTTATCTTGTTATCATTTATCTTCGATTATGATTTCATTACGATTTGATCATCTTTTATCAATCTACTGTTCTCCTTTATCTGATTTCGATTTTGATTCCAAGGGGGCAGTATCTATTGGATTTTAATCCTTGATTCCTTGATTTTCTTGATTCAGTGTCCTTCTATGATTTTTCTCTCAAGCTTGAGATTCTTATCCCTTATTTTGGATATGATCCTAAATCAACCTCATGTCCAGAATCCTTTGTCTATATTTGTCTGGGTGTGATCCCGAATCGACCTCACATCTGAGTTGTTTTGTGATCCCAGATCGATCTCACATTTCAATTCTTCTTTGACTGCATGTGTTCCTAGATCGATCACACATTAGTCAAAGAGGGACAAATGTATGCACCCTAAAATGGTCGTCTAGACTTTGGGCCCCCATTCTGCAATTTTATCAAATCCCTAAATCAATATTTTCAAAAATCAACATTTTCCAAATATCAATTTCCTTGATCAAATCCTATTTCATCATTTTCGATTATTCCTTGGGCTAACCATTTTTATCCTAAGTCTTTATTTGTTTAAAAGGAATATTTCCTCCCCTTTTAACAAATAAAAAGCCCCCACTTTTCCTCTTATCCTAAGTTGTACAAATAAAACATTATTCTTATTTTATAAAAAGGGAAAAAGTACTTTTTGTCTCATATGGACACAAAAGTCAACTCCTATTTTCCCATTGGAGGATATTTGTGCACAAGGATCAAGCTTCCATTTTTCTCCACCGTTGATTAAGTCTTTTGCCTCTTAATCTCAATGGTCCATTTCACCTCATTTCTTATAAAATGAGAGCTCTCTTCCTCATTTGGCATCTTAGGTTTTCATGCTAATGTTATGCTGCAGGTTTTCTAGGTCATTTGGAGCTCTCTTTGAAGACATTGTGGCATTCAAGCTTTTAAGATCTTTGTTGTATTGCACTTCATTTAGTTTCACATTTGCTTTCATAGTTTCATTGATAATGGCATTCTTAGTGTAGATTTCCTTTTTATGCAATAGTTTAATCTCACATAACCTAATTAGGAGGGTTGTAATCTTTGTACTTTCCTTTCATAGCATAATTTGTACTTGCATTTTCATAGAGTAATTTGCATACTCATATAGGTTGCATCGCATTGCATTCATATTGATTTCATTGGAGATATTGGCATTCTTGCCCTTGTCTTCACTTGAATCTCTCATTGTGTGGTTGACTAGCAAGGTCATGAGTTTATAGCTCTAGCTGAGAGCAAAATCTAAAATCTTGCAACTCCATGCATAGAGAGCTATGGATCGATTTGTGAGGACTCATTCTTGAGTTGCCTTGCATGTAAGGGTTCATAGAAATGTGGTCACATTCTCACCATACAGGCTTGACCGAGCAAAAATGGAGAAATCATGTTTAAGCTGAGTGATGTTAGTGTCGACCGAATCAGTATATGCCGAGAAAAAATCTAGTGTTGACTGAGCATCAGTTAATTGCCGAGGAAGACAGTATAAGTTGAGGAAATATTTTTAGTAATGACTGAGATTTCTACATGAAGATCGAGTAGTTGATCATAGTATTGACCGAGCATTAGCATTTTTATATTTGAAGAGAATTCAGATTTGGAGCTGACATTGTTGAATTCTTGGATTATGTAAAACATGTTGACTTTATTTATTGATTGTTTGAAAGCATTGAATGCACTGAAAAAAAATATTTTATTGTAAATCTTCAAGAGATTTGAGATGATTCTAGAAAAGGAGCCAAAGAACATAAAGTGGGTAGATTCAATGAATCTGACCTAACCCTAAGATTTATGAAGGAGATTAAGTAGCAAAAGATGAGTATTAAAAGGAACCTAAGATTGGATGTGAAGGTATGGGTGAAAAGAAAATGCTAGAAGATCAAAAAGTTTTATTGACTGTATAAGCAGAAAAGGCTGAAGGAGAAGTGTGGTGGTTGCTTGAAGAAAAGTTCCAAGTAGATCAGAGATGGAAATGGAAAAGTGTCAAAGTCAGTAAACCAACATTAGTGTACAGAATTAGATCTGATATTTGCAAAGTGATTTGTATGTTTTTGAGATCAATATTGCTGCTACTTTCTAACCATTGTAACAGTCAAAATCCTTTTAATAGAGGTTGACCTAATAGTCATTTTTTAAATCCTTTGAATAAGGTTGTATTCTAATGGAATGTATGTAAGTCATATAACAAGGCTCACTTTTAATAGGGTGATTGAAATCTTTTAACCGGGTCACACCTAACAGTGTGTATTGTAACCTTTGATAGGGTTGGCTTTTAACCGAGCTCACTTTAGAAGAGTGAAAACAATAGTAGCATGTTACAAAGTGGTTTTTCCCATATTGGGTTTCCAATATAAATCTGGGTGTCAATTCTTGTGTGAATGTTATGGTTTGAACATTTTTATGTTTTGAAAGTTAGATACAGTTGGGTAGTGGACTACATTGTTATATGTTTCTATTATTGAATCAGTGATGACCGAGTTAGTGTTGGTTGTTAGATCTGATGTAAAGTAAAGATTTTTAAGTTTTTTTTATACATCAGGACCTAAGAACAATTGATTCACCCCCCCTCCCCTCTCTATTGTTCTAAATCATATTAATAGAACAAATCAAGGAGAACCTTCAACTCAGTGAAGAACTAAAGGAAGATAACTTGGAAATCTTGGAGCTAAGGAACATCAAGGAAAGCTTGGAATCTGAATTCAAAGAAGCAAAGAATCATATTGAAAAATTGCACACCAGTTCTTATCTGATAGAATCTCAGCTATATGCAAGAAAAGCCAAAGGAGACATTAGTTAAATTGGATACAATGAAGCACAAAACTAGATTGACAATATGCGAGCAAGTAAGGACACATAGAAGGACACTACCAATAATGAGAAGACTAAAGATCAAACCAAAGACAATGGTGAACCTCCTAAGAATGAGTACAAGCCTGGAGAATGCACTTGTTTTTCAAGTAACAAACCTAGAAATATTGCAAGGAACTATACAGAGGTAAGACCTTTTAATGGTTACTGCTATACATGCAATAGATTTGGACATAAAGCTATGAATTGCAAAACTAGTAGGAAGAACAAGATTTAGCATAATCAAAGAAGTCAAAATCAGACCAATACAAGAAGTTATCAGAATGTTACATGTCAGATATATAACTATAATGGCCACTCAACAAAACAATGCAAAATGATGTCTCATACCAATGCACCAAGGAATTTGAGACCCCCAGTCATTTTTCACTCCTGTAACAAGGCTGGACATATCTCAAAGTTTTGTAGATCAAAGGTGCAAGGTCAGGAAATCCCTAAAAAGGCTGAAGAACTAGTATTGGATCCCCAAGGAGAAGTCAATTTTGTGAAGGCCTTAGAGGATGTGAGCTTGATTTGGTCAGAAGGAAAGAAAGATAAGGTTGATGAAAATATATTGGATGCATCCCTAGTGGACGCACCCTCTACATCAACATGAATGGCCCTCAGGGTCATAGGGGGAGCTAATTTAGCTCTAGACCCCTTCGTGGCTGGTATACTCATCCTCAGAGTATGCACCTTTGGACTTAAGCTTTTGAAGTATATAGGAACCTTTGAGCAAGAGCACACATGCTGATTATGAGCGGAGCTCTAGTTTGAAATTTTGAAGTGACAATCTGATTTACGCGAGTTGCATTAATGGAAAATTTCTCACTTTAAGAACACAAAAAGTTGTTTTTTCACTCATTAAATTCATAGTCAGAGCGATTGAAGAGAAGAAAGAGCCTTGGAAGCTATTGTGAAGATTTGAAGATTGAATCATCAGTGATTGTAGTATATTTGATCGATTGCAGAAACCCTAGATCATTGTGCCGATTCAAAAACCTTCATAATATCTAAGAGATCATTTAGAAAGTGTTAACCAAGTAAGTCATGGCCACTCCTATTATTTATGATGTTGCTGAAAACAAGAGATATGTTTTTAAGAGGCATCCATTCAAATCAACCCTAAATGATTTAGAGGGAGCATTCTCCTGCACACCGATGGGCATCATGCATGTAGAAGATATAAGGGCTTACATATACTATAAGAAGGAACTCGTTGGACTAGATAGGTTAAGGGTGCACATGGACACAATGCTAAAACTAGACAAAACATTCATGGATGAATATTTCAAATGGAATGATCACCCCATTATTGAGTATGCTATGGCATATGAATTATATGAGACTGAATGGATAAAGATTTTGTTGAGTAGAATCCATGATGATCTATTTTGGATTGGATATGTACCACTAAGAATCACAAGTGACCTTATACATGAGATGACAGGCCTTTCTAGGATAGGTGTCATCCTTCCTGTGGGCAAGGATGTTGTCATGCCCAAAAATATCCAACTAAAAATGCAACAATTTTTTTTTTTAAAAGGAAAAGTAAAGTTGTGTTGGTGATAAGTATAAGTTTGTTCGTATGCCGAAAGGAATCTAAGATCAAGTTATAACTCAGGTTGCTAGAATCAGGTTCAAGGTGGAACCCTAGGGTATGAGGCTACACTCGCAAAGATATATGATAAGATGATGATTCTAGATAGATTTTAATTCTATTAAAGAATGATAAGTTTGGTAGTGAGGGTTCGATATTTTACGATAGGATTCTAATATAATACAACAATGATCTAATGTTCTACCCAAGCAATAAATAATTTGATTCATTCTTAGCTAGATCGAGACATTAATACCGCTGACTATAATTGTTGGCTAAATGGTTATTGTCATACATCATGCACGCTCTAATCTAGCAATTCACCAAACCTTTTACTTGCGAACTAATAGTTCAATCAATTGTTCTACATGTTGAGAGTAGTCATCTCCTCATTAACTAATTGGTTCAATAACAATAGAGAAACAATCATCTAAAGGATCATTTCACTAATTAACTAAATTTTTAATGTTTATTAAAGCTAGTATTGTTTACACCGATAATCTAAATGAACAAAATAGAACATTAACTTAATATTTTAATCCAATAACATTATACATGAACCCATGTTCCATAATCACAATCGGGATTAACTTCTAATCTATAAGACCCTAATACCCTCCTAACCTAGTATTAATCAGAATTAATAATATAATTAAGAATTAATGAGTATAAAATAATGAGATCAAACATTAACAATATGAAATACTTAATGACATTTCTAAGATATCCCTCCTTGCACTAAAACCTACTACCTTATGTCTTCTACACCTATTACCCCTAAATCTCTTATAATTTACATATACTATATTAGGGGAAGGGAGATGCCAAAAACTAAAAAAAGAAGACAAAACATATAATCAATTAAATAAATAAAATTTACCTCTAAAAGCCATGTCATCCACTAGTCCTACCAATGGACACATCACAACTAATCCTAGAGGCTACTATCTTGAAACCTCCCACCTACTTACCCCTAAACTAACTTTCTTAATAACCTAGCCATGACCCAAGTCAAAGGGGGTGTATATCAAGGCAAGGGGGTCAAAATCTTGGTGGGACCCACTTCTTACAACACACTACCCCAAACTTCTTATCACTCACGTCAAGTGAGGAGAATTTTGCAAAAAAGGTGTAAGTTTAAATTTGTTTCTTTTTTTCAAACTCCATGAATGCCTTGGTCTGCGTACAAAAAGGAAGGAAGGACAAATGGAAGGTGATGTGGACAACAAGGGTCAAGAAATTAGTGCATGGAAGAATGGATAGCTATCATGTAAGGAGGAGGATGATTTGGCGTAGGTTTTGGGAGATGTGTCAAGTACATTGCATAAAGTCCTGACAAGGTGGCCCAATCACAAGCTAGCATCATAATTTTCAAAAACTCAAGTCAATCCCATATTTAAGTTGCCTCCCACTTGCAGCTCCAAAGACCTACATTGGGTAAAGAGGTAGGTGCATTTTATGTTTAAAAAAAAAGGTTTCAAAGGTAGTTTGAGCAAGGATGAAATCTTGGCGTGGGTCCCATAGGATTGCATGGGTTGAAGCAAGCTTTTATGTCTTGTTAAATAAAAATTATTTTAATTTGGAGATGTGATGAAGGGTGCTCCCCTTAATACCACAAACACATAACAGATATAGAGAAACAACAATAATATGCAAGAACAGAAAATTGGCTTCTTATTATCTCCACAAATGTGGAATTACAAACTTTCAGAATTACAATATGCAAAGCCACATGGGCATTCCCTTACAATATTCTGTAGGACAAAGCCTCGAACTATTACCCAGATCTACTACCCAGAACTATTCTAAACTCCTAAGACAATAATACAGCCTTCCTTATATAGGCAATTTTCCACCGCCTGGGAAGGTTCCAGAATTTTAGCCAATAAGGCCGACCAAACTTAGAATTATTTTATTTTACATTTTATTACATCATAGTCGGCTCAAGATAACCTTTGAAACCTGAACAAAAATTTTGAAGAAAATTATTTTCCGCCATTTCAGGTGGCCCAACTTCCGAAGACCATAAGTCATCACCAGTTGACCCGATCGGCTATTATAACCCCATTTCGGAAATGCCACAAAGCGCTCTACAGGCTTGACCCACGCAAGCACCCATCACCAAAATTTTTGACCTCATCCAGGGCCTCTAAAGCCTTCAAAACTGAGTTCAAAGTTTCTGTACCCTGCTACCAATACCGAAAATCTTCAATATCTTCCAATATACACTTGATCTGGCAATGAAACTTTACTGGCAGACTTATATGACCAAAATGAACCTCCAAGAAAGAAATCAGATCATTCTGAGCACATACAAAAATTACCAAAAATAGTAACTTTCCATAGATAGAAGCTCTGCACAAAATAGCCCTTATTGAATACAAAAACAGAAATATTTTTGGGTGATGCAAGATTGCTCTTACACCCAGGATGCTCCTGCATCAAGATGGCTATATTTAGGATAGGTGTTAGTTATGGTTAAATTTAATTAGTGTCTAAATGAAAAATAGGGAATATTCTCTGTGTAGTATGGGGATAATTTTATCCCCATACATTTTCCAGAGAGCAAATTGCTCTTGAAAATTCTGGAAGTGTATTTTTATGAGAACATAGTTTTTCTTCATCCTTTCACATTTGCTTCATTTGAGTAATTGAGGGCATCTATATAAGGATTAATATACCATTGAGGTTGATGAATTAGAGTGTTATTGTAGAGGTTTTCAATAATATCAACTATGTTATTTAACCATATTTCCTTATTACATTTGATGAGAAATGAGCATAGAATTAGGTTCATTTGAATTTGATAATATAACTGTGACAATTCTTCAACTATAATAGAGAACCTACCATATCCATGCATAAGTTAAACTTTAGAAGACATTGAAACTATCACATTTCATTTTCATAATCTTGAATATCATTTCATGAAAGCCACTCCACTATTTTAAGAAGCAAAATCCAATAGACATGATAGAAATGCATTGCATTTTCATTATAGTCATCTTATCAAATTCATTACAAAATCTCCATGATGAAGGAGCTTTCACTTTTCATTTATATAATATAATTTGGAGAAGATATTCAATGAATAACAATTATAAACATAACAACTTCACTTCATCACAATGCATGTATCACTTCATATTCATCTATCACTTTACAATGGACCCAAGAATGGTAACAACTTTACAAATTACTACAAGAGAGGAATCTTCCTCAAGATCAACAATGCAACAACACATGAGGATTTGATACAAGCACATCAAGGAGGGGATTTCTTCAAGCTTTTTCCACATGAATCTTTGGCTTCCATACTTGCAATAAAAGGAGAGAGAACCATGGGTGCTCACCACCCAACCTAGGTCTCTTATGAGACCACCCCCAAGCTTGGAGAACCAAGGATAAACGGGGTACAACAAACAACAAGATACTCACAATTTTATACACATGCAATAACAACAAGTTACTCCCTCCAAGGCTACACACATGAACTTTGCAAGCTCATTGAAGAAGGGTGAAGGTGGGATTTTCCAAGGGGATAATGCCATTGCTTCCACAAATTCCTCAACAAGAATATCTCATTGCCTCTTCAAGGCTACAAATCCATCTTACATGCACAACAATGTTTATCAACATCTTCATGATACAAAGATTGCAATGGCTTCATGGTGCCCATACACCATGAATTTTTCCCTCTTCTCCAAGAGAAGAGACTCTCACCTCATGGAGAGCCCAACTAACCCCTTCACCCAAGGCCACTTCTTCCTCTTCCTAAAGAGGTGAGTAATGCCATACTCCCATAACATGAACACCTTCATTCAAGCAAAACAAAAAAAAAAAAAAAAGCATGAATCCAACATCAAATTCCCCTCCCATACAACACAATAGCACAACATGGATATACTTCAATCACATGAAAGAGCAAGAACACAAACTAATCTATTGAGCAAAAACAAGAAAACCTCCATGGAAATGAAAGACCTACCTTCACAAGTGTGATGGCAATTGATAGTTGAGAAGAGCTAATCCACTTGTTCCCCTCTTTCCAAAACCCTAAAGTCTCTAAAATTAGAGAGTGGGTGAAGCCCTCTAATTCTATCAAGGGCCTCTAAAAAGGCCCCAAACTCTACCCACCCACCAATCATAAATGCAGTCTTGACTCTAAGGTCTACTTGGTTTTCCTTGCCCCCCCATGATTAATGCTTGATTGGAAGGAAAGGTGAAGTTGGGTAAGGGTCAAGATCCATCCAATCTCGTAGGTAAGGGTAAATGGGTCCAAAAAAAGGTTGCCAAAGTCTCTATGGGGTTTAGGATATGCTCAAAACCTTCCTAACCCATACCCCTAAGATTAAGATACTTAAATAATACCAAAAATGACCCCTAGAACCTCTTATTGGCCTCTAGAAGTGGCTGGAATAAAATAAATTTAAATGAGCACATTACAAGTGTCAAGTGACACTAACAATTGCACATTACATACAAATGCCATGAATGACAACACGAAGCTAACTACTAATGCACATGAAAATTCACTTTTACGACAAGTTCACATTACAACGAGGCTTTGTAATCCCACATTGGACTAAGCCTTGGCTTCCTCAGTTCACATGTGTTTAACCTTGGTTCTCCAATAATTCCCATGGTTCTCTTACGTGCACACTTCACATCGAGCATCAGTAGTTCAAGATGATAACATTACATGAAATATACATATTCAAATTCCTATTTAGTATCATAACTCAATATGTGTAATTCAATTCAAATTACCAATTTCTATTCAATGATATCCAAACATCATAAGTACATAAATCATCAAGTGCAGTAATCAAATCTAAACATGAATAATTCATTTTACCAACCATGTATAATCAAAATCAAGACGTACTCTAGATCCACATCCACACATACATAATATAATAATCACCATCAAAATATCATATCTTGAGTCTCTATCAAAATAGATCAACAAGTGTATCAATGTATCAAAATGCAGAAAGAAAAGATGTTATGATGGGTCGAGGTGAGGCCTCACAGATGTCAAGAAAATGGTCAAAAAAGTACGTAAGTCAAGGAGTGATAGGTGCAGCATGACCATTGAGCCGATTGAACAAGAAGACATCAAATTGATGTCAATGATACTTGGTTATAGATTTCACCATACTAGCAGGGTGAATAGTGTATCTGCAGGCACTATTCTAGCAGCCATACGAATGGTTAAGGAAGATGGAGAGTTCAACTTGTTAGAACTATTCTATAATTTTCCATCCTCATGCTTAAAGGGTTTCTAAATTGAGTTTTTTAGACCTAATTGTGAAATATTATTGCTAAAACCCTAGGTCTTAATTCATATTTCTAGCCATTGCATGTAAAAGACCCTAAGTTATCTAGCCAGGTTCTAATTTTGTGTTACCTTTTCTGGTCACTTAAAATTCCCAAATACCCATGTGCTAAAAGGTTGTCTTCATTTCATGTGTTGAGCGGTTAGGTTTTAACGATGGGGCCCCTTTTAATATTTTCCTAAGCCTAAGTATCCCGGCGTAATTTTTTTCCTAAGTCTCCCACGGCATTTTTTCCTATGTTTCAACCCTTTTAATTTGTGGATGTCGTTAATCCACAAGGTTTCCTATGTCAAAAGTCTCTGACATGCGCTTTAGTGACAAAGTGCCACCTATCAAAGAAGGCCTGACTAGATGAAAGGTGTGCAGATGTTTAAAGAATAGATCAGATCTACGGTGGTCATTATACCATTGGACTGAGATGACCGATGTTTAGCATCATAGTAGAGCGATGATCGTCTGATGTGAAGGATGACAGTGGGACCATGTGGACAAGTGTGCAGAGATGGCAGTTTCTCATTGGATGTCGTAGGTTGTGATATGGCAGTTGTCAGGTTAGATGGCACCACGAAAGAATAAAGAAAATTCAGAGGTCTACTTGCCAGTTTTCGCAACATAGCATCTTATGATTTGTTGCATAGACAAGTGACATATCAAGCTGTGGGGTCAGACTTTCCAAAGGGTTCAGTTACAGATTGATCTGATGATTGTCATTATACCGTTGATGAAAGGTGTGCAGATTTTAAGTCAGCGATGTAGCGATGATCGTCTGATGCAAAGGTCGACGACAGACATGTGGGTCCTCAATTGCCAGATCATGCTGACACGGACATTTCTGATTGGTTGGAATAAAGGTGATGTGGTGGCCGACAGACCCTAGTTATTAGGGAAGAATTCAAAGATGGGCCCAGTTTATGCGATGTGGCAGCTTTTTATTTGAGCAGATGAGTGATGTGTCAATGGGGCCTTCCTCTTCAAGGGTTAAAGTACTACAAAATCTTGCGACTATCATTACACCACTGAGGTAAGTTGCTCAATGTTTAACATCATGGTGTAGTGACAACCATCAATCTTGTATGATGACCAAGATGTCAGGTGGGTCCACAAGTTGTGAGAGGATGCTCGCATGGTGATTTCTCATTGGTCGAAGTGGTAATGAGGTGGAGGTTGTCAATAGGGCCAGTGTTTGATAAAAAAGTTGCATGTCCACTTGCCGGATATTATGATGTGGCATTTTCTAATTGGTCGTGGGTTTGGTGACATGGAGTGCTGTCAGTGGGACCGGTGTCTTTCCCTTCAAGCATGATCAAAGTGTAGCATGATCTTGCGGTTGTCGTTATACTGTTGAGGTAAGATGCGCAGTGTTTAAGGTTAGCAGTATAATGACAGTCGTTGATCTTGTCTAAAGCGATGCAAAGTGCAGGTGGGTCCAAACTGAAGGATGTGCCAACATGCTCATTTTTCATTGGTTGCTGACTACTGACAAGGCTAGAGACTTTTCAAAGGGGTTTTGATTATTGTGAAGATTGTTGTGAGCCACCCGATCTGCCAGGAATTTTTTGAATCAACGGTCATGTTTTAAACTTTAGCCGGTAACCATTTTCTTTTAAATTCAAAATCTTCTACATGTTTTTTTGCTAGGGTTTGAGGTGGTGAGCCGTGTAAAAGCAAAATGGTGGTTCAGAATTAATTTCTTCAGGCATTTGCAGTTGGAGAATGATCTAGAAGGCATGAATTGTTGCACAGACTTGATTGGGGTGCCATGCCAAGTGAATATCAGGGTTGTTGAGTTACAAGAAAGAATTCATTATAGGATGGACAGTGAGATATGAAATTGAATTTGTCAAAGAAAGCCAAGGACAATATTGAAGACAAAAAGTAGGGCATTTCTGCTACAAATATCCCAATTGCCTGATCGATGTTTTTATTATAGGGATAACTATGAGAAAGGGCAATCAGATTTGCTAAAGGTAGTTGAGATATTTTTGATAATAAATTCTTGCCGCATGGATAATAATCTCATGCCCTGATTTGCAGTTTTCACTGCTAGGGTTTTTAGAATGTAAAAATATCATATTTGTCTCTAATTTTTATTGTAGAATTGGATTGCTTCTCTGTCACTTCTGCATTAAATTGTTCCCTGATTTCATGTTGTAGTGGTTGGTAATGTTTCCCTAATTGTGCCCTAAATGATATTTTTGTTGTATCCTTGTTCTTATAAAAGGATTGGGTGATCATTTAGAAGGGCTGCTGGCTGGAAATTCTTGACATAGGAAGCTGAAAAGCTAAGTGTGTATCCTCAGTCCAGATTGTAATATACTTTGCTAGCTGTATCAATACCAAGGAGAAACCTTCTGTATCTTTTGCATTGTGTCTATGGTATTACTGAATCAGTTTGTAATATAAGGATTTGAGTCCACATACTTAATATAGTTTCTCATTCTTGGATCTCTCCTTTAGTTGTGTTTGATGAATTCTAATTTTTCCAACTCATTGCATTAGGTTACTGGTATATATGTTTTATCTCTCAGCCTTGATCTAGGATTAGGTTAAAAGTCTCTAAGTGAAGCATAGATTCATTTGGTTCAATCAGGAAGGATATTTGTAAGTAGTGAAAGAGATTTTTAACTATGTTTATGGCTTGGATTCTTAGATGAATCTAGTAGTTGTTCTTGTATTTCATGTCTACTTCAGGTGTGATGCCCAATGGATAAGGCACTGATCATAAACTAGTATCTCCTATATTGTTACATGTTTGGCATGGTTGTTTACATTCTATAAGAAATCATTCAATCATTACCAGTCTTTTACTTTTATTTACATTTATAGTTGTCTTGCCCAGTGATGGAGAGTCAATGAATAATAGGTTGTTATTTAGTACTTTCTCATTGTCAATCTATTGTAAGATCCAGTATTTAGTGAAGAAAAAAGTTATATCTATTGGATCAGGTGCACCCGCCTTGGTTTTGCAGAGCTAGAAGTGAAGAGGGTAGTCTTGTCCCTATAGTTGGTCTAGTTACCTATAGATTGCTCACATTTGGAACTAACCTCTCCTTAATATCCATCATAGGTATATTGGTATCTCATGGAGTGTAAAATCCTACCCAGGAACCAACAAATTGGTGACTCTGCTGGAGAGAACATAACAAAGAAGTAAATCAATTAAGAATCTCTAGTTATGCTACATACAACCAATATTTCAAATACCCAAATTGATTTGGCCCATCTGAGTCACCCAATAAGACAGTGATTTCTACTGGGGAATAGAGATTATAATCAAGAGTAAATAGTGCAGGTTCCCAGATGAGTTTGACTCCTGACCTACCTATTTCAATCAATTGATATCTCTGGTGTTATAAATCAGTATAAATAATGTGGGTACTAGTAGAGCTTTGACTCTTGGTCGGCTTATTATCTATCCAGTGGTTTTCATTAAAGTATATAAGAGGCAATTTTAATAAAGTTTCAAATCATCTCACCAAGTTGTGAGTGGCGACTCTGAGATCCTTTGTTTGATCAATGTATAATTTGATGTATTTTCAGTCCTAATAAACAATTTCTTTACCCTATTGAAGTTTTTTGTGTTGATGGGAAGAGATACAAAAGAGTTTTTAGTGGTTAGAGTGTTTGTCCTCTTCAAGGAGGTGGCAGCTCTACAAAGTTTTCAGCAAAGCAAAGTTTCAAGATTCAGAGAATTTCCATTCAGCAAGTTGAGTTTCAACTTCAAACCTCCAGTTATTTTTGATCTTTATGTGTTTGTCCATAAGATCAAGTATGAAGTATTTTGTTCCCTATTAAGTGTTTTAGCACTAGTAAGAAGGGAAGAGTAACATAGATAGTTTCATGTTTCCATGTTGAATATCTTGTCATGAAACTTTGAATGTTGTCATAGAGGTTTAAATTTTTTGGTATACCTCTTGTAAAGACATAATAAGATGAATATTTCTCATCTTGTTTCAAAAAAAATAGATAATCAGCAAATAGGCCAGCCTAAAAGGTTATGTTTTAGTAGGTTGGATAAAGCTTTAAGTTGTGATCATGTTCATGGATCCCCCAACTCTTTCCCTAGTGAGCTCATGGATTTAATTCTAGTATTTGATGATCAGTCAGATTCAGCTTCAAAACATGTCTTAGCATTCTTTATATTTGTTGTAAAACATCAGATTTATGATGAAGATGTTAGCATGATGTTTTTTGGGAGATCCCTCAAAGGGGTTGCAGCTGATTGGTATTTAAGTTTACCCCCAAAACATATATTTTCTTTGACTAGCTTTAAATGGTTATTCTTAGAAGAATTTGCTAATGATAATGAATGGGATAAGTTGTAAAAGGATCATCTGCAAAGAGATAATACAAACAATTCTTCAGATTTTCTCATTTTTAATGATGAAAATGCTTCTCAGAATGATAGAGTTATGTCAGAAGAACATTCAGATTATAGTAGTGATCAAAAATCACAATCATTGTATACAAGGTCTTCCATTGATTTAGAGATGTCTGAATTTGAAAGTCAGAACCATTTGAGTGATGATTTTGATGAAGATATTAAGGATGACTTGTCTCTGGATTTGTGTAAACCAATGCCAAGAAATTGGGACAATAGTTCTAATAATTCCAAGATTCACATTGATTATGATTATTTACCAAGTAAAGATGTATGTTCTTATAGTAATAAAAATGATGAGGATTTTGATATGAACAGTGCAAGTAATTTTGGTCATGAAGAGACAATGCATGCAAATGAGTTAAATTCTCCTTCCCTCAGTAGTGATGAGATCTCTGATTTGTTGACAGCTGAATATAATAAATGTACACATCTATTTGGTCAGCAAATGTTAGGCCCTGTTAATTTTTGTTTTGATATTGAAAATGTTGTAGAAAACTTGTATAAATATTAATCTTTTAATGATAATGATCAGGGTACAATTTCTTATGATGATCATGGACTGCTTGTGGATCCAAAATCAGATTATGGGTATAACAGAAGGGTTTCCTTGTGAGAATATTTATGCAAATAAATTTGATGACGTTGTTCTTTCTTATGCTAATGATACTGGTTATGGAACTAATAGTGAATTCAATGAACATGAAGATGATGGAGAGGAGTTCATGATTGATAAGGTTTCTACTAAAAAGTTTGTAGACTTCTCCTTTTATCAGCATAAGAGAAAAATCTTGTTATCCCACTATAAGAAATATTTGTGCAAAGGGAAAGTAGATAATTATGATGCAGATGAAAGTTCCTGTAGTGATGATTTTGCACAAGATAATGGGAGCCAAGACTTTGCAGCCCATGTTCAAGATAAGGAGGAAGTTTGCAGCATCAAACAAGCAATCAGGGAAAATGAGCATGAGATCCAGAATCCACTATTCAGTGAAAAAATCTCAAGCCTCTTGGCTGTTGATTTTTAGAGATGTGCCTCCAATGAGGATTTTACTTTGTAATATCCAATTGATGTGTGTTTTGACACTGATGATGAGGCATGTGTTGAAAGTGATAAAGATAATGATTCATACTTGCATGAATTCCCCTCATATAATAAGTTTGTAGAAGAAGTGAATGAAGACCATGATAGTGTGTTGTCCTGTCATGAAGATTCTGATGATGAACAAGTTTCTTGTTCAGTTTCTTTCCCTTCTTTTGACAAGTATGATGATGATTGTGACAGTGATAGGGATGATAACTTTCTTGATAAAATTGATGGTATGAATCAATTGTCCTTAGGTCACAATGATGATGAAGAAGGCTTGCACTTGGTTCATGATTCAGATTGTGAACACATCATGGAGGAACTAAGTTACTCAATGGCTGAAGTATCCCATAAAGATAAAACTAAGGATTCAGTTCATTCTCAGCCACGTGAGTTCCTAGTAATGTATATGGATCAGTACAATTTATCTTTTGATAAATTACAAGATGAGTTTCATATTTCCAGTACTCAAGATGAGATAGAAGACATTCCACATTTCTTGGAATATGAGAATGATGGTTTTGGATGGAAGAATGTGGGCTATAACAAATACAGAGCTACTTTTCAGCCCAACAATGTTCACATATGTAACCAGCAAAATAGTCATGATATTTTCAGATTGTTTGTTTCATATAAGGATGAAAATCATTTGTTTGATAGAGGTAAACAATGGTTCCAATTTTGAGGCTTGGAGCCTTTGCAAGTGATGTATATATTGTACAGTTTCTTTCTTTCAATTGTGTGGTCTGTTTCTTTCAGTAAGGTTCCATGTTTTTGAGAGAGAGAAAGAAGTCAATTTTATTTTTGAGTGGTTTGCTCTTCCAAAGATTCTTGAATTCTCTGCATGCTCGCAAGGGGCATGCATCCCCAATCAAAGCCACTATTAGCACTATTCTATAATTTTCCATCCTCATGCTTAAAGGGTTTCTAAATTGAGGTTTTTAGACCTAATTGTGAAATATTATTGCTAAAACCCTAGGTCTTAATTCATATTTCTAGCCATTGCATGTAAAAGACCCTAAGCTATCTGGTCAGGTTCTAATTTTGCATTACCTTTTATGGTCACTTAAAATCCCCAAATACCCATGTGCTAAAAGGTTGTGTTCATTTCATGTGTTGAGCGGTTAGGTTTTAACGATGGGGCCCCTTTTAATATTTCCCTAAGCCTAAGTATCCTAGCATAATTTTTTTCCTAAGTCTCCCACAATATTTTTTCCTATGTTTCAACCCTTTTAATTTGTGGATGTCATTAATCTGCAAGGTTTCCTATGTTAGAAGTCTCTGACATGTGCTTTAGCGACAAAGCGCCACCTGTCAAAGTGGGCCCGACTGGATGAAATGTGTGCGGATGTTTAAAGAACAGATCAGATCTATGGTGGTTGTTATACCGTTGGACTGAGATGACTGATGTTTAGCATTGTGGTATAGCAACGACCATCTGATGTGAAGGATGACAGTGGGACCATGTGAACAGGTGTGCAAAGATGGTAGTTTCTCATTGGATGGCATAGGTTGTGATATGGCAATTGTCAGGTTAGATGGAACCATGAAAGAATAAAGAAAAGTCAGAGGTCCACCTGTCAGTTTTCACAATGTGGCATCTTATGATTTGTTGCATAGACAAGTGACGTATCAAGCTGTGGGGTCAAACTTTCCAAAGGGTTAAGTTATAGATTGATCTGACGGTTGTCATTATACCATTGATGAAAGGTGTGCAGATGTTAAGCCAGTGATGTAGCGATGACTGTCTGATGTAAAGGTCAATGACAAACATGTGGGTCCTCAATTGCCAGATCACGCTAACATGGACATTTCTGATTGGTTGGAATAAAGGTGACATGGTGGCCGATAGATCCTAGTTATTAAAGAAGAATTTGGAGATGGGCCCGGTTTATGCCATGTGGCAAATTTTTATTCAAGCAGATGAGTGATGTGTCAGTGGGGCCTTCCTCTTCAAGGGTTAAAGTACTACAAAATCTCATGGCTATTGTTACACTACTGAGGTAAGTTTCTCAATGTTTAACATTGCGGTGTAGCGACAACCGTTGATCTTGTATGATGACTGAGATGTCAGGTGGGTCCTCAGGTTGTCAAAGGATGCTTGCATGGAGGTTTCTCATTGGTCGAAGTGGTAATGAGGTGGAGGTTGTCAGTAGGGCTAGCATTTGATAAAAAAGTTGCATGTCCGCTTGCCAAATATTATGATGTGGCATTTTTTGATTGGCCACAAGTTTGGTGACATAGAGTGCTATCAATGGGACTGGTGTCTTTGCCTTCGGGCATGATTAAAGTGTAGCATGATCTTACAGTTTTTGTTATACCACTGAGGTAAGATGCACGATGTTTAAGGTTAGTGGTATAACGATAGCCATTGATCTTGTCTAAAGCGATGCAAAGTGCAGGTGGGTCCAAACTGATGGATGTGCTGACGTGCTCATTTTTCATTGGTTGTTGACTGCTGACAAGGCCAGAGACTTTTCAAAGGGGTTTTGACTGTTGTGAAGATTATTGTGAGCTACCCAATCTGTCAGGAATTTTTTGAATCAATGGTCATGTTTTAAACTTTAGCCGGTAACCATTTTATTTTAAATTCAAAATCTTCTATAGGGTTTTTTGCTAGGGTCTGAGGTGGTGAGTTGTGTAAAAGCAAAATGGTGGTTCAGAATTAATTTCTTCAAGCATTTGTAGTTGGAGAATGATCTAGAAGGCATGAATTGCTGCATAGACCTGATTGGGATGCCATGCCAAGTGAATATCAGGGTTGTTGAGTTATAGGAAAGCATTCATTGTAGGATGGACAGTAAGATATGAAATTGAATTTTTCAAAGAAAGCCAAGGACAATATTGAAGACAAAAAGTAGGGCATTTCTGCTACAAATATCTCAATTTCCTGATCGATGTTTTTATTATAGGGATAACTATGAGAAAGGGCAATCAGATTTGCTAAAGGTAGTTGAGATATTTTTGATAATAAATGCTTTCCACATGGATAATAAGCTCATGCCCTGATTTGCAATTTTCACTGCTAGGGTTTTTAGAATGTAAAAATATCATATTTGTCTCTGATTTTTCTCATAGATTTGGATTGCTTCTTTGTCACTTCTGCATTAAATTGTTCCCTAATTTCATGTTGCAGTGGTTGGTAGTGTTGCCCTAATTATGCCCTAAATGATATTTTTGTTGTATCCTTCTCCTTATAAAAGGATTGGGTGATCATTTAGAAGGGCTGCTAGCTGGAAATTCTTGACATAGGAAGCTGAAAAGCTAAGTGTGTATCCTTAGTCCAGATTGTAATATACTTTGCTAGCTGTATCAATGCCAAGGAGAAACCTTATGTATATTTTGCATTGTGTGTATGGTATTACTGAATCAGTTTGTAATATAAGGATTTGAGTCCACATACTTAATATAGTTTCTCATTCTTGGATCTCTCCTTTAGTTGTGTTTGATGAATTCTAATTTTTCCAACTCATTGCATTAGGTTACTGGTGTATATGTTTTATCTCTCAGCCTTGATCTAGGATTAGGTTAAAAGTCTCTAAGTGAAGCATAGATTCATTTGGTTCAATCAGGAAGGATATTTGTAAGTAGTGAAAGAGATTTTTAACTATGTTTATGGCTTGGATTCTTGGATGAATCTAGTAGTTGTTCTTGTATTTCATGTCTGCTTCAGGTGTGATGCCCAATGGATAAGGCACTAATCATAAACTAGTATCCCCTATATTGTTACATGTTTGGCATGGTTGTTTACATTCTGTAAGAAATCATTCAATCATTACCAGTCTTTTACTTTTATTTACATTTATAGTTGTCTTTCCCAGTGATGGAGAGTCAATGAATAATAGGTTGTTATTTAGTACTTTCTCACTGTCAATCTATTGTAAGATCTAGTATTTAGTGAAGAACAGAGTTATATCTATTGGATCAGGTGCACCTGCCTTGGTTTTGCAGAGCCAGAAGTGAAGAGGGCAGTCTTGTCCCTATAGTTGATCCAATTACCTATAGATTGCTCACATTTGGAACTAACCTCTCCTTAATATCTATCATAGGTATATTGGTATCTCATAGAGTGTAAAATCCTACCCAGGAACCAACACAACTTGTGTGAAATCTTGTGGGCACAGTTGATAGACAACATCAAGGCCATCAAACATGATAAGAAAAAGATATTCAAGTTTGGGTCCCTAATCATTTATATGTACCTCCATATAGTAGGGAAATTATCAAATGTATATTTGGACAAGTCCATTCCAAAAATGCCTCAAATATCCATTAAAGCATCCACAAAAAGCACTCTAAGAGATTACCTCACATTGGAATTGAAGACCTTTAGAACAAAGATGCAGATGAGGTATAGGATTCTAGAAAGCATTGTAGAAAAGTACAAGGATACAATATTCTTTATGGTGGAGACTGATACGACATGTATGGAAGTTGTGGAGCCTAGAACTAAGTGGATTCATCCACTTGGGTATGAGGTAGAAGAAAAAGTTCTTGAATTCTATGCCTAGGTTCTACTATCAGCCCCTAAAGATCCTAATGAATCTAGGTGGGGAACCTATGAAGAGAAAACTAGAGAAGTTGATGCCAAATTGAATAGTGTTGCAATTAAGAGAAAAGTTGCTAAGATGACATCTGAAATCTTAAGAATACATGGTGTATCCCAAGTATACCTTGATAAAGAAAGGGATGAAAAGATAGCCTTAGAATTAAACAACACAACAAAAGAACAAGAAGATCCTAAAATGAAGAAAATAAAAGTTGAAAAAGATGACAGTCAGAAGGGTAAAGAAGACAATACTCCTTCTGCACCCATAGAAATCAGTGATCCTATTGGTCCCCTAAAGTATAAGACTTTAGCTAAAAGGAAGAAAGAAACTAGCACTAGTCATCCATCCTTGCATGCTACAAGGAGTAGGAGAAACATTCAAGCACCTCCTAAGGCAGGATTCAGGCCTAGCCTTAAAGTTTTGAGCATAAGAATTGTTGATGTGGGCGGGATTGATCAAGTAGGGAAGTATTATGACACATACGACATGATTAACAAATCAAAAATACATGATATGATTGTCAAACATATGATCAAGTTCAAGAAAATAGTTCTTGAAATGAAAACAACAATTCCAGCTAAGGTATGGGAGATAATGGAGACCTTGAAGAAACAAGCAAATGAAGAGGATCTAAGGATCAGAGAAAAATTATTACAAGATACTCTGCCGATATGATCTAAAGAAGAAGAGGCACTAATATTAAATCTAGTGAAGCTACATTTAAGAACAAAGATGAGAAATCTTCACATTATGAACAAAGACTATGATTTGATTACAAAGGAAACTAAGAAGGCTTTTGAAAAGGTGCTATTAGAGAACACATAAGACCACCTACTACGCCCATGACTCATGTATCTAATAAGAAAGACAAAGCAGTAGAGCCCATTAATGAACCAATGACAGGTCCTCAAGACTCAGTGCCCACAAATGAAACTCATACAGAGGTAGACCAGTTTGCACCCATGACAGAGTCACATAAAAACAACACTATTATCATAGATAATGTAGAGATAGTCATGGCGGCTACTGATATAGATTTAGATAAGTTTGAGGAAGCATTTTTTAGTACTAAGGAAGCAGAAATTCTATGCAGCAGTATTCCTCCCACTCAGGGAGAAGTACTCATAGAAGATGTATCTGATGAGAAAGAACAAGAGAAGAAAGAAGGACAAAAGGAAAGTAAAGATGAAACCTTTGTTGAATAGGTGAAACAAGAAGTGATGGACAACATTCCCATCACTCCTTCCTCTACATTGTTGTCAAGTTTGACACCAAACACAAGCAGTTTGGACTCTTGGAAAGAAGAAGACCTGATTAAGTTCAACGTCCTGGCTATGGAGAAGGAAAAGGAGAAGCAAGTCATGAGAAATCCTCTCCTTATGGAATCAGTAAATATTTTGAATAGTTTTCTACTAGAGGATAATAAAATGGTAAAGGTACATTTGGTTGATGATGTGAGCTCAGTCATCTCACAGTTCAAAGTCAAGTTTTCAAGCCTAGGAGAATCTGTGGCCATAGTGGCAGAGGGGAAATACTTAAAGAAGAGACTCAATGAACTGATGAATAATTTTGCACTACACTTGAATTCTCTTAAGTCTGGTCAAGCATCCTTAAAGGAATTTACAGATCAAGGAAGGAAATTCATTGCAGAATCCATGGATCAGGATAAGCTCACTGATGCCCATCTTAAGAAGATCAAAGATGAAGAGGCAATGATTGAGAAGGTGAAGAATTCAGTGCTAGACTCATCCACTAATGTGAACATGTGTAACAATTTCTATCAAGGTCAGTTACACATAATTGAGAAGGCAAAGAAAGAAATGGAGAAGATAAGGTCTAGACAGACTCAATTGAGGAATGCTCTTGCGCCCTCACTAGACATTCTCAGTCAGAACATAAAGGAGATTGATGTGACAATGGTAACCTATGATAAAGGTCTGAGCTCAAGATTGGAGAAGATGGAGAAGCTTCAATATGCATTATGCGCCCATCTACAAATACTCAATTCTCTAATAACATTTTGGAAGAAGGGGTTCAGAATCTCAAGATTGCATATTCTGATGTTTTCCCTCAGTAAGTGCATATAGATAAAAAAAAATTGATACACCTTTGTCATTAATGTCAAAGGGGGAGTTCTATAGAATATGGAGTATATAAGATGTATAGGGAGATATAAGAATATGTTTAAAAATGTATAGAAGACAAAAAGTTTTGTGTAAAAGAATAGTTAGAGACTTGGCCATATTCCTTTGTTGCCATCAATGACAAAGGGGGAGATTGTTGGAAAGTTGTCTATACTATATTATATGACTAGATATAGTGTTTTAATTATGGAAACAAACTCATATAGTAGTTTGGAGTCAGCGCACTAAGTGGAAAGATCAGAAATCGGTTAAGTATTGAAGACTAGACAGTATACAGAGCACCAAAGACTCAGAGCATCAGCGCACATGTGTATGGATGAATTATGATATGCACCCTATAATTTAAGCTTGTTAGACTATAATTATACTTATTCTAAGAGCACATAAGTAGATTTGTAAAGATGTGAAAGTTACAGTCAAATGAAATTGCACAGCCAGTATGTGCCCGGAGTGAACAAAGCATGGAGCCGACAGTGACTATTTTGGTTTGTGATTATAATGTAATGTTTTAGAGGCTATGCACCCATTATATTAGGTTGCCAAAATATTTACATGTATAATTGTAAGAATGCTTAAGCCAATTCACTTGGAAGCATTGTTTGTAATTAGTTATAGGGACGACCTAATTGTTTTGTTTGTATGAGTGTATAAATATAAGATGCGCCTATTATAATTAGTATGAAAGTTTTAAGGGAGTTTTGATAAGTAGAGTAGAGGTATGTGAAGTCATCATATGATGTATTAGAGCTTTGCTAGAGTTCAAAGCATCAGCGCACCAAAGGAACTGATTTGACAAGCAGTGTCACAGTGACAATTCACCAAGCAGATATAGTGTGTATCTAATTACAGAAGGTTTTAGCCTTCATCAATTGAATAGTGAGCTCTAGGACAGTGATTCCACTCCCCTAACATGGATCATTGTAAAAGACTCCTAATAGGGTCTGACCCTTAACAAGGTCTACTGTACTAAAAGCATTGTAAAGCTACTCCTAACAGGGTAAAGGATCTTCTAGCAAGGATCACAAAACACTAGTGCAGAATATTAGTGGGTGTCAATTCCCACTGGGGTTTTTACCTAATTGGGTTTCCCCCTAACCATATTGGTTTCATGTGTTATTTTTATGTTTCATGTTTTATGTGAATGTTTAATTCAGGACATAGGCATTTAAGCATAAAGATTGAAGAGAGAAGTTAAAGTTAAGTGGACACTGATTCACCCCCCCCCCCCCCCTCTCTCAATGTTCCCATTCCTAACACCTACTTGGTACCTTAGGGGTTAAGGGTCATTTTCCACTCATTGAGAGCCCTTGAACTCATTTATGACACCCCTAAAATATCCTCTCATCAAAGTGGTGAAAATTGGAGAGTTTGATAAATTTGGGCAATGTATCTCATTTTTCCCATGTGGGTCATTAATACCATTTATTAAAGTCTTGACTTGGAAGGAGAAAGGAAGACTCTAGAGGCTTCCTCATTAATGCTAGAATCAGATATTCTTAGGCTAGAGCCTTTTTAGGGGGATTTTGGGAGGAAAGTGAGGTTGTTCACCCACTCTCTACTCTCAGTGACACCTAGTTTTGGAGGAGGAAAAAGACATAAAAGGAGAAAGCTTCTCAAATCCTTCATTTTTCACCTTGAGCTTGGACTTAAGGTTGGAATTCTTAATTCATTATAGAGTAAATATTCCTTGAATGTAAAAATATTTAGGATGCTTTAATGGAGTTTCCTTGTTATCTGTTTCAACTTCATGGGCTTCCATGGAGGTATGTAAGTGTGTTATTTTTGTAGGATTCATCAAGGCACACTCGCCCTTGGGAGGGAAGAATAACCTTAATGGGGTGAAGGTTTAGAGGCTTCCATGATGTGCAGAGTCTCTAATGTGCGGGAGGATGTACATGGGTGGGCAAGTCCCCATGATGCCAACCATGCCAAGGGCATTTGGGATAATAAGGATAAGTTTGATTGCTTGGAGCCATGAATGTTTTTATGTAAGTTTTGTAGAAATAGAATGAGTGCCCATGTGTGGTCTATTCCAATTTTTACAATTTGTTAGGTTGGATATCTCCACATGAGTGAGCCCTCTTCACCCATTGTGTTAGGTCCTATTTTGTGGCCTAGTGAACCTTGGAATGGTAAATCTTTCATTGTTATGTCTATTTGAAAGTTTGTGTTGTTTTATTGTCTCTCATTGGTATTTGAAACCCCTAGCTTGGGGGTGGCTTAAAAAGGCCTTGGTTGGGAGGTGAGCCTCCATGGTCAACCTAAGTTATTTGTAGGTATCTGAAGGGGATCTTGGAAGGAACAACAATATTTAGGAGGACTTGTTTCTAAAATTTTATCTTTAATGTATCTCTTGTAAAATTCCATGGGAGGAAAGTTTGTAAACTCCTTATGTTATGATAGGGGAAAATGATGTTGTAGTTTGCAAGTTGTTTCAATTAAACTTCCCCTTTTATTTTTTATGATTATGAAAGGATATTAAAAGTGCAAATTTATTTGTAAAATGATTTAATTTATGAAAAGAAATTTTATTTATCTTCTTGTTGAATATCTAGTCTAATCATTCCTAGATGTAAATTTTAACTCCTTGGCTATTTTGTAAATTACTAAAAATAACTTAAAATTACTTGCCTAGAACTCTATTTAAAAAATTGAGTTAGAAAGTTAATGCTTGAAAATCATTGTAGTAGTATTAACTTTGTAAACATCATAAAGATATGATTAAATTAGAAAAAAAAACTACAATGATATTTATTAAAGTTGTAAAATTTACCCATATAACTATTGCTAGGAGAGAATTAACATAAATAAACATATGTAGATTAATTTGTAGATTTTCTTGCAAGGTAAAATTTACCATATGACTTGGCTTTAAATCAAGATGGTTTTAAATTCTTTTATTTGAATTTTATATATTTATATATTATGTAATAAAAGACTGGATTATAAAAGTTTAATTGACATTTTTTATGTCTGTCAATTTTCAAATTATTATTTCAAAGATTTTATATATATATATATAACCTTATTAAGAAAAAAGATAAAACAAAATATTTTTTAAACAAAATTGAAAAAATCGTATTCGACCGCATGTTAGGAAAAGAGAGAGGATACAGAAGAAGCAGGCTCAAACCCTAACCCTATTATGCTCCCTCCACTACCCATGCGCGCAATGGCTACAGCCACTGTGCCTCGCACAGTGGTGTATCCACTGTGCGGCACAATGGAGGGGGGTTGTGTCCTTAATCTTGTTGTCTACCTCTACCACCATGCAATTCATCCCCAAGGGGTGGCCACGGCCATGGTAGTCGTCACCGCCTCACCATTTGGTTCGACAATCATTCCTCTGCAAACAAAAAAACAAAAATAGGGTTTGGGCATAGTTTAATAATATAATATTATGAAAATGAGAGTGTTGGATGAATAAATAAATAAAAAAGAAATAATAAAAAGATTGCTAAATAGTTTTTTTTTTTAAAGATAACATTTAAAGATGAAATCGTAAGACTATCTTTTTATGAAGACATATTTATAGGGTTATGATCTTAGAATTGTATTATTAGAAAAATCATTAGACTTTAAAAGTTATTAAATTTTTAAGCATAGAGTTAAAATTTAACTTTAAAGTTTAAATCTAGAAGTTTAAAATTAACTCTAGGAAATTCTAGAAGAGTCATTAGAATTGATTTGCTTAAAAGACTTGATAGTTGCATAATTAAGAAATACATGAGAATATTAACTTAATAGAATTATTTAGTCACATCATTAGGACTTTAGAATAAAGATATTTTTATAATCCAATTTGATTTTAAATTAAATATTTTTTTGAATTATTTTAATAACGATTATTTTGAGGATTAATTATAAATTATTTATCTTAAAAGACCTTATTAGATTAGGAAGGTATCAATATATTAATGAATTTAATATGTTGTTTAAAATTTGTAAGATAAATAGCGACATAATTAATTAATTAATTATTGGGTATCTAATATTTGTGATGGAATTATTTTAGCTTTATTTGAACTACAAAATCAATTAATCAATGTATTTTTTAAGGGTTGAAGGCTTATTAACTAATTCAATTATTTTTAGTGAACCTATTACAATAGATTTATCTGAGTTAGACATGTTACATATTCTTATTATAATTGGATATCACTTCTAGGATTAGACCTTGCCAATTAAGCTTAAACATTATACTTGGGTAAAACTCTCTATCACTTAATAGTCAAATTAAATTAAGATTTTTCCATGATTACTTTTGATAAATTGTTAACCCTGCTTAGTCTGATTAGTTCACTCTAGTTAAACTACGTCAGTTGCCTTTAGGGTTTTGGCCCATTTACAGTATTGGTCAAACCTACTCAATTAGGTCATAGATTCACCTTGTCTATTTCTGAACTTACCTCAATTGTGTGAACCCCTTATAACTTAGTGGCTTGTGTGCATACTATAGTAGTTTAACATTAGGTTTTATAAAAAAAATCGTAGTAGTGTTTTGCTCTATTTTTTGGCATTACATTTTGGTATCATAGCCAAGGTTAGTAAACATTGGGAACCTTACCCACTGCATAGATGCTAAACATTGTTTCTCTTTGTGTAGAAAGCCTACACTCACTCGATTGGCATGTGGACGTAGATGGGTTTATAGGTGTATATTCATATCTTGAGAGGAGGTACAGCCTGAGATAGAAGTTCAAGGAGCGAACCAGGGTCCACCTCCCAAACCACCTCCTAATCCAAATGTAGAACTGTTGTAAGCATTCCAAAACCTAGTCAGGCTTATCCTTGATCAAATTCCTCCAGTCGTACAGTAGAATGTGCAACAAGGATTGGAAGGACGTGGGTCCTCATCTAGGGAATGAAGTAGGATTCCCCATTCTAGGTTCGCTAAGGGACAGGCTAAGCAGGAGATTGGGTCCATTAGTGGACCAAAGCCTCCACCTAGGATTGATGTTCATAGATTTGAGAGACAACCCCCTAATGCAGGTGATCACTATTAATATGATTTAGAAAAATAGAGAGGGGGGGTGAATCAGTTGTTCTCAGGTCCTGATTTATAAGACAAACTTAAAAACTTTACTTTAAATCAGATCTAAAAACCAAAACCAACTCGGTCATCACTGATTCAATAATAGAAATATATAACATTGTAGTCCACTACCCAGTTGTATCTAACTTGCAAAACACAAAAATGTTCAAACCAAAACATTCACACAAGCATTGACACTAGGATTTATAGTGGAAACCCAATATGGGAAAAACCACTTTGTAACATGCTACTATTGTTTTCACTCTTCTGAAGTGATCTTGATTAAAAGCCAACCCTATCAAAGGTTACAATACACACTGTTAGGTGTGACCCGATTAAAGGATTTCAATCACCCTGTTAAAAGTGAGCCTTGTTATAGGACTTACATACATTCCATTAGAATGCAACCTTGTTTAAAGGATTTAACAAATGACTGTTAGGTCAACCTCTGTTAAATTGATTTTGACTGTTACAATGGTTAGAAAATAGCAGCAGTATTGATCTAAAAAATATACAACTCACTTTGCAAATATCAGATTCGATTTCATACACTAATGCTAGTTTACTGACTTTGAAACTTTGTCATTTCCATCTCTGATTTTCTTGGAACTTTTCTTCAAGCAACCACCACACTTCTCCTTCAGCCTTTTATGCTTATACAGTCAATAAAACTTATTGATCTTCCAACATCCTCTTTTCACCCATACATTCACATCTAATCTTAGGTTCCCTTAATAATTTCCTCAATTAGGTTAACTCATCTTTTGCCACTCAATCTCCTTCGTAAATCTTAGGGTTAGGTCAAATTCATTGAATCTACCTGCTTTATGTTCTTCAGCTCCTTTTCTAGAATCTTCTCAAATCTCTTAAAGATTTACAATAAAACATTTTTTAGTGCATTCAATGCTTTCAAACAATTAATAAATAAAGTCAACACATTTTACATAATCCAAGAATTCAACAATGTCAGATCCAAAACTGAATTCTCTTCAAATATAAAAATGTTGATGCTCAGTCAATACTGCAATTAACTACTCGGTCTTCATGTAGAAAGTTTGGTCATTACTAAAAATATTTCCTTGGCTTATACTGTCTTCCTCAGCAATTAACTGATGTTCAGTCGACACTAGAATTTTGCTCGGCATATACTAACTTGGTCGACACTAACATCACTCAGCTTAAACATGATTTCTCCATTTTTTCTTGATCAAGCCTACTAGTTTACTCTTCAATCTTACTAAGATAAACAATACATTGTCTCATCATTATACAACATAGTCAAGTACACTTTGTAGTATCAAGATAACTCAACCTTTCCTTAGGTGCTATTGTTACCAACCTTGCCCCAATCCTTCACAACAATACAATAGATATAGTACTTTCCTAAGTAGCAACAGTCTTACCAGTTAAGGTTTGACATCAATGACAATACAATAATTGTTTCAATTGTAGTTTCCAAAAATCTCCCTCTTTGGCATTGATGGCAACACCATATGATATCACCTGAATAACACATGGATTACCAATCAATCCAAAAACTTATCTGTCCATCAGAAGAAAAAAAAATTGTAATATCCTTAGCTTCATTCTGATTTAGAATTTATAAGCCTCACTTCTGTGACCGTCAGAAGTATTCAGATCTCCCTCTATCTTGATCCTTCATTTTAGTTCATCATCTCAATTTTCAGTGTCATGTGTTATTATATTATCTCAGTTCATCTCCCTCTTTGACAAAAATGCCAAAGTAGCAACTATAACATACATCCATCAAATGTAAATATTATCTGTGCAGCTCAATGTTTCTCCCTCTGTCATCTTTCTTATGACTAATTCCTTATCTTTCCTCTTCTTCACAACTCTGGGCCAGTCCTAAAGTGTGACAATCTTCTGCATCAATTTGTCAAATATTTTGCTATTGCACATTTGATGCAGTGCTCCTAGCTTGAGGAGGCAACCTCAGTTAGGGGAGGGACTCCTAATTGACTTCTCAAGTACTCATGTGCTTCTCTCGGTAAAGCTTTAGTGAATATGTCTGCTAATTGTTCCTTTGTATTCACATATTCCATTCTGACTTCTTTATCTTGTACCAATTCTCTCAAGTAGTGATACTTGATTGCTATGTGCTTGGTCTTAGTATGCATCACTGGATTCTTAGAAATATTGATAGCACTTGTGTTGTCAAAGAAAATAACAATAGGTTCAGTGATTTCTTCTTTCATGCCTACTAATAATTGTTTTATCCATACCAAATTTGAACAGTTTACTGCAGCAGCAACATACTCGGCCTTGGTAGTAGATTGGGAAATGCAATTTTGTTTCTTTCTTGTCCAAGAGACTAATCTCTATCCAAGAAAGAAAGCTCCACCACTAGTACTCTTTCTGTCATCTACATTTCCTACCCAATCAGCATCTGTATATACTCCTAGTTCAAATTTGTCATCCTTCTTATAATATAGCCCATAATCAACAATTCCTTTCAAATATCTCATAATTCTTTTCACAACCATCATATGTGTTTTCTTAGGATTAGCAGAGAATCTTGCCACAATCCCAACAGCTAATGCAATATCTGGTCTACTATGTATAGCATACTGCAATTTTCCAATCATTAATCTGTACAAAGTCTGGTTCACTTCTGCAGCATCATCATTCTTAGATAACTTTTGTCCAGTAACCATAGGAGTACTCACTGGTCTAGAATCTTCCATCCCAAAAATTTTCAGTATCTCATTAACATACTTAGACTGTGTAATGAAAATTCCTTTCTTCATCTAATATACTTGTAAACTAACAAAGAATTTGATCTCACCAAACATGCTCATTTCAAATTCAGTTTGCATTTCATTTGAAAATCTTTTACACAAAGCATCTTCTCCACCAAAAATAATATCATCCACAAAAAATTTTGCCAACAGGATACCTTTACCTTCTTCATCTTTCATGTACAGATTGCTTGTGTCGCTTGTTCTTGAAAATCCAATCTATATCAAGTAGTTATGCAACCTCTCATACCATGCTCTAGGAGCTTGTTTCAATCCATATAATGCTTTGTTTAATTTTCATACCATGTGTCTTCTATTTGGATCATTAAAACCTTCTGGTTGTTCTATGTAAACTTCTTCTTCTAGTATACCATTTAAAAATGTAGACTTGACATCCATTTGATATACCTTGAAATCTTTATTAGTAGCATCTGCAAGCAGAGTTCTTACTCCTTCCAGTCTAGCTACAGGGGAAAATTTTTCCCCATAATCTATTCCTTCTTCTTATGTGTAGCCTTTGCATACCAGCCTAGCTTTGTTCCTAGGTATTTCACCATTTTCATTCATCTTATTTTGAAACACCCACTTTGTTCCTATAACATTTTTGTTTTCATGTCTCAGCACTAGAGTCCAAGTATCATTCTTCTCTATCTAGTCAATCTCTTCATTCATTGCTTGTATCTAGTCTTCATTTTCTAAGGCCTCTCTAGTTGACTTGGGTTCAAATTCACATAGTAAATATGTCAGATCCTTTGTCTTACTTATGGTCTGAATTCTAGTATTTTTTTCTCCAATTATCTTTTTAGGCTTGTGATGTCTTCTTACATATTTTGCCAAAATTGGTTCATCTCTTCTCTCCTCTATTTCATCAGGTTCATGAATAAGATTGTCAAATTCATCTTCAGAATGCTCAACAACCTCTTCCTAATACTCGGCAACATTGTCTTGTCACTTGACATTTTCTTGTTCTCTCTTGGCACTATTTTCCTAATGCTCGGAAGCATCTTCCTGTCGCTTGGCATTGCTTACCTGAGACTTAGCATCAGGTGCAAGTTTGTTACTTACCTCTTCTTCTTCTTCTTCTTCAATATACACAAAAGATCTATAATCTTCTAGTTCTCTTTTATTGTCAGCTTCATTTCTTTCTGCATACTCATCAACTTTGACATTCACACTTTCCACAATTTTTTTAGTGCTAGAGTTCAAACACTTATAAGCTTTACTATTTGTGGAATACCCTAGGAATATACCTTCATCACTTTTAGCATCAAATTTTCCATTCCTAGTGTCTTTTAATATGTAGCACTTGCTTCCAAAGATTTTGTTGGTTCCCCTCCTCTTTCTACTTACAGGCTTACACTATGATTGATAATTTAATGCCACTGACTCTATCACCACTCCAAAGTTTGCAAGGAGAAGGGCCAATTGACAAGGATCAAAAAGATCCTCCTACACTTTGAGCTTAAATTCTCAGGCGGGTGTACCCTTGATTCACTTCTTCAAAGGAATCACTAAAATATTATACAATTATACCCCTTATAAACTGATTGAAGATTTTATCATTGATTATATGTGTGATTGCTGATGAAGGACTGCTTCTAGAGGATGGACCAGTGCCTTAACCAAGGCATAGAGTCACTCAACAACATCTATCAACTGCAAACCTTAACTTAAACACACTTGAATTTAGGATAAGTGCTTTGCCTATTACCCCTCTCCCTCACACACCATGACATCAAATCCTTATCTAGCTATGAACTCACTAAAAATACCTTAAAGACTTTAATCCTAACTTTTTCAGGAACTTAAAGATAATTTCAAAATACTCTTTGTTTACCATATGTTAACCCACTTTGTGAAATTAACATATATGAGCCCAAGAACGCAATAAGAAGACATACACAAATATGAAATTGGAATCCAACTGTATTCTCATTAAAATCTACAGAGGCAATACATCATCAAGACAACAAAATGCTAAGGAAAGAGACCCAAAATCTAGGCTCTCCTTGTTCAGTATAATACCATCAACAATCAGGGACCAAAAAAGGTTTTTTGGAACCCTCTCTAAGACAAAAATACTACCATTTATACCACTAGCTGCCTTGGAATCCCAAAAATTAGGATGCAACAAGCTTCAGACAGCTAGGGCTAGGTTTTCACCCACCCAACCAACTGAATCAATCAAAATTTATTACAGGGGATGAAAACCTTAGTGACTAGATCCAAAAATGATCCCCATTCATGAGAAATCTCTAAGAATGTACCAAGGACCATCAATATACCATGCCAATCAGTCTAATCACCTATCTGCAACATTCCTTAAGCAAGAAAACCCATTCCTTTACGACACAAACCCTACTACAAATCAATCAACAGGCCTCTGGACCACTCTAGAATAGTCGACACAACCAATTTTACCAACTCCAGCTGATTAAGCATTGAATTTGTAGTCCTGCTGTCGTTGAGAAACCATTTAAATATTTGAATTTGAACTGTAATGGTTAAAAGATTCAACTTTAAAACATGACTATCAATCTTGTGTGTTTCCCAGCATATCGGGCGGTTCACGTCATTCCTCACAATATTCAACAAGCCTTTGAAAAGTCTCCGGCCATGTCAGTAGTCAGCAACCAATAGAAAATAAGCACCTCAACATCGCATGGTAGTTCGGACCCACCTTGCATCGACATCAAAAACATGGAAGATCAGATGGTGGGCGTATGATCACAAGGGGAAATAATATTCCATGCAATCATGCGCTAGTCGTAGATTAAAAATCCCTTGACAATAGGTCCCACTGACAATTTCCACATCAGCCCCGCTCGGCCAATCAAAATAAAACCACTCAGCAACACTTGGCAAATGGTCCCACTAAGAAATGATGATAGATCGACCCCCCTCAGCCAATGAAAAACATGCATGTCAACTCCAAATGTCATAGGACCCACCTTGACTACACGACTAAGAAAAAGTAAAATCGATGGCCGGCGTAAGATCTCATAGCTCTGACACAACCCATGAGAACTTACGCCTACCATTGATTCACTGCAAGTGTCAAGACCCTCTGACAAGTCAAAAATTTAGGTCCCACTGACAATTGCCTAGTCATTACCTCATGGACCAATGAGAAACCACCAACTGTGCTTACCTGGCAATTAGGACCCACCATTTATACTGACTTGAACACCTGGATAATCGGATGGCTAGCGCATGATCTCATGGGCTCAGAAGATTCTATGTGCCTATACGCCAGCCGTTGATCTTGAATCTTCTCTTGATGATGCAAAGCTTGACCCCACCCTACTAAGTAAAATGCTTGACAAATCAAGGGCCACCACATTGCAAAATCCGGCAAGTGGACAAACCACTTCTTCGCTCATTCTGACAACCCTGCCACTTCATTATTTCCTTTGGCCAATAGGGAAATGCCATTTGTGCTTACCTAGCAGTGGACCCACCTGCATAGAAAGGTTACGTCATGAAAGGGAATCAATGGTCATCACAAAACTACATGCCTCTTACACATCCTTCGCGAAAACATCACAACTGTTGGATCAAGATGTTGTCAGGAGATCAGGCCCAAGAAAATACTATTGGGACAAATGTCATCTTGTCGCATATTCGCATGTCAGAAACTCTAACGATGGGAAACCATGCAATTAAGTGACAACCACAAGTTTGCAAGGCATGAAACATAGGAAAAATTTAATTCGCTGGGCACTTAGACTTAGGAAATATTAAAGGCCGCCGGGGGAGAAAATTAGGAAAGATTTAAACGGGGACTGACCAAAAATATAAAGCACATGCATTTTAGGATTTTTAAGTGGCCTGAAAAGGGAACTTAAAATTAGAATGAGGCCTGGGTAGACTTAGGGTATTTTCATACCAACGGCTAGATTTTCAAAAATTTGAACTAAGGGTTTACGCCAGAGACCTAAAAACAACTGCAGAGACCAAAAGAAAAATGCTAAAGCCATGAAATTTTTTGCAGGGGCTAATAGATTCTAAACTATTTAACACTCGGTGCATGTCCATGCCATAATTCATAGGGTGTCAGATTTGTCCCTTTCCTGATCTTTACCTAATTAAGACTGTAGATAGCAGTGCTTATAGCTTCTTTCCAGTATTTATGTGCCACATTATTTTCAATCAACAAAGTCCTTACACAATCCAAGATAGATCTATTTCTTCTCTCTTCTATACCATTCTGTGGATGTGTTCTAGGTGCAGACATTTGTCTTTTAATTCCTCTTTTATTGCAAAATAGATTGAATTCATTTGATGTAAATTCTCCACCTCGGTTAGATCTAAGACATTTCAGGTTCCTACCTATCTCCTTCTCAACCTTACCCAAATACCACTTAAAGAATTGAAAAGCTTCAGATTTTTCTTTTAGAAACATTACATGCATCATCCTGGTATGATCATCAACAAACAAGATAAAATATCTAGCACCACAGTAACTTTGTACACCCATAGATCCACAAAGGTCAATATGAACCAAATCTAAAATGTTTTCAGAAATAAAGGATTTGCTCTTAAAACTTGACTTTGTTATTTTTCCTAACTGACATTCCTTGCACATTATATTCTTAGGTTTCTTCAATCTAGGTAGACCTCTTACTTTCTTCTTCTTACTTATCTCTACCAGATTATCAAAGTTAACATGACATAGCCTCTTATGCCATAACCAAATGTCATCAAGTTGTGCAACCATAAATGTTTCTTCAGATAGGTCAAGATAGAACAAATTACATCTAGTCTGTTCTCCACTTCCAATCAGTTCACCAGTAGCATCAAATATTTAGCTTTCTTGTGATGAAATTCCACTCAGTAACCAATTATGTTGAGCTGAGCAACACTTATCAGATTATAATTAAGACCTTCAACCCAATATGCATTATCACAAGATATCTTATTAGTCAACTTAATCAAACCTTTTCCTTTAACAGGACATGGTGCATCATTACCAAATGTTACACTTTTACCTCTATAATGATGTAAGGTCTCAAACTTACTCTTGTCACCAGTCATGTGATGTGAACAACCACTATCAATAATCCATTTGTCATTCTTGTTCACATAGGAAATCAATGTAGTTTTTCATCCTCATCATATTCATCTTTCATTGCAACATAGACTACCTCAATTTCAAAGTCATTACTATTAGTGTTAGTTTCTTCTTCAGCAATGTAACAAGATTTCTTACCTTTTCTTTTGTAGTCATTGGACCTTCGGTAGCTTCTATCATCTCTTCTATCTTTGTGTTTTCTTTATCTTTCATCATCTTTATCCTTCCTATCAGGACATCTAGCAGCTATATGACCAACTTTATTACATGCAAAACATATAATAGGGTGTTTACCTTTATACTTTTCTTTTCCCTTTCTCAGTCTTCTAGCCATAAGAGCTTCTAGATCTTCAAGTTCTTCATCAAAAGTGTCACTGTCACTTTCACTGATGCATCTTTCCTTTTCTTTCTTAGGCTTGTTCAGAACCAATTGTGACTTGAAAGCAGATTCAACATTACCAATACTACCAATAGTGAAATTATCATAGTTAGAGAGTTTAAAAGTAGTCAACTTGCCAACCAAACTTTCCAAAGTAAGCACATTTATAGAGTTACATCTAGATTCCTAAATAATTGAGATCTTAATAGCATATATAGGATGTAGATTTCTTAGCACTTTTCCAATTATAGTTTCGTCATCAATAATCCCATTTTCTCCTCTAATAGCATTCACAACTTCTTTTATTCTACCACAATATTGTGCAATGTTTTCACCTTCTTGCATTCTCATCTCATCAAACTTACCTCTGAGACTCTCGGCCTTAGCTTTCAGTTCATTTAAGTCACCACCATAGATCTTTGCAAGAGTGTCCCACATATCCTTAGCTCTTGTACAATCCTTAACATCTTCAAATTTTGGATAGCTTAGGGAAGATGCAATTTCCAACATTGCCTGGTTATGTTCTTGCTTAGCTCTCATTTTCTCAGCAGTCAAAGGTGTGACAGGTGAGACATAGTCATTCTCAATGTAATACTTTACAAAATCACTAATACCAGCCAGATGCAGCTTCATCAAGCTTTGCCATGCAGGGAAGTTTTCCTTATTCAGCTTCGGTACCTCCTTCTTATACATCCTGATCATTTGCTTCAAGTCCCTTTAAACTTGATTTCTATAAACACCAATAATAAGCAACACAGCTCTGATACCAATTGTTAATATGATTAGAACAATAGAGAGGGGGGTGAATCAGTTGTTCTCAGGTCCTGATTTATAAGACAAACTTAAAAACTTTACTTTAAATCAGATCTAACAACCAAAACCAACTCAGTCATCACTGATTCAATAATAGAAACATATAACATTGCAGTCCACTACCCAGCTATATCTAACTTGCAAAACATGAAAATGTTCAAACCAAAACATTCACACAAGCATTGACATCAGGATTTATAGTGGAAACCCAATATGGGAAAAACCACTTTGTAACATGCTACTATTGTTTTCACTCTTCTGAAGTGAGCTCGGTTAAAAGACAACCCTGTCAAAGGTTTCAATACACACTGTTAGGTGTGACCCGGTTAAAATATTTCAATCACCCTATTAAAAGTGAGCCTTGTTATAGGACTTACATACATTCCATTAGAATGCAACCTTGTTCAAAGGATTTAACAAATGACTGTTAGGTCAACCTTTGTTAAAAGGATTTTGACTATTATAATGGTTAGAAAATAGCAACAGTATTGATCTAAAAAATATACAACTCACTTTGCAAATATCAGATCCAATTTCGTACACTAATGCTGGTTTACTGACTTTGAAACTTTTCCATTTCCATCTCTGATCTACTTGGAACTTTTCTTCAAGCAATGACCACACTTCTCCTTCAGCCTTTTCTGCTTATACAGTCAATAAAACTTACTGATCTTCCAACATCCTCTTTTCACCCATACATTCACATCTAATCTTAGGTTCCCTTAATACTTTCCTCAATTAGGTTAACTCATCTTTTGCCGCACAATCTCCTTTGTAAATCTTAGGGTTAGGTCAGATTCATTGAATCTACCTGCTTTATGTTCTTCAGCTCCTTTTCTAGAATTTTCTCAAATCTCTTAAAGATTTACAATAAAATGTTTTTCAGTGCATTCAATGCTTTCAAACAATCAATAAATAAAGTCAACACATTTTACATAATCCAAGAATTCAACAATGTCAGCTCCAAATCTGAATTCTCTTCAAATATAAAAATGTTGATGCTCAGTCAATACTGCGATCAACTACTCAGTCTTCATGTAGAAAGCCCCATCATTACTAAAAATATTTCCTTGGCTTATACTGTCTTCCTCGGCAATTAACTGATGTTCGATCAACACTAGAATTTTGCTCAGCATATACTGACTCGGTCGACATTAACATCGCTCGGCTTAAACATGATTTCTCCATTTTTGCTCGATCAAGCCTACTAATTTACTCTTCAATCTTACTAAGATAAACAATACATTGTCTCATCATTGTACAACATAGTCAAGTACACTTTGTAGTATCAAGATAACTCAACCTTTCCTTAGGTGCTATTGTTACCAACCTTGCCCCAATCCTTCAGAACAATACAATAGATATAGTACTTTCCTAAGTAGCAACAGTCTTACCAGTTAAGGTTTGACATCAATGATAATACAATAATTGTTTCAATTATAGTTTCCAACAATCACATCAGAGAGATGATGTGGCTTTAGCCGCCACTATTCATGGGATCTAATGATGGGATAGAGGCCCAGTCTTGGCTTCTAGGCCTTGAGAGGTGTTTTGGGTTGTGCCCTTATGAGAGAAACCTTAAAGCACACTTTCCTATTCATCTTCCCAAAGGAAGATCCTCCAATTGGTGGAAACATGAGGAGTTCAAGGGACATATGGTTATTGACACCCTGACTTGAAAAACCTTCCTATAGATCTTTAGGGCTAGATACCTCTCAAAGTAGTTTAGAAAGTGTCGCATAAATGAATTCCATGACCTATAGCATAGAGGAAATTTAGTGGCCTAGTATGAGGGAAAGTTTATAGACCTCCTCCATTATGTCAATTATATGAGGGATTAAAAACTATAGGTCAATAGGCTCATTAAAGGATTGAACCTATCTATTGTAGGCATTATACACATGGTACAACCAAGAGACTTGTGGTTGACTAGTGATAGTGCCTTGGTAGCTGAGCAGATTGTAAAGGGATCTTAGTATCACAATCTTACACCAAAAAACTCAATCTATCAAAAGCCTCCTTGGAAAGGGAATCAGAGAACTCTTTAGGGTCTTTAAAAACCCCATAGCTATGTCAGCAATAGCCTCAGAAGTCTCAATAGAATTAGACATGAAAACCACCTTAGGGTCAGCAGGACTCAAAGGCCAAGCAGTGGTAGTCTCAGGGTCTTAAGAAGGGCCAAAAATCTTAGACCCCTTATACACTCCTAGCACATATACATCATCCCTATAAGGGGGATACAATGGGTCTACTAAGATAGGAGGATCTCATAATTCCAGACCTCAAGGTGTCCAGATTCAGACACAAGGACCATGCTATGCATGTGGTTCCATGGGGCACATAGCTAGGCAATATCCTCAGGGAGGAAATTAGTGGGGAATGATGTCCAAACCTACATTTGGGGACATGGGCGAGTCCCATAGATTTTTTACAATAGCTAACAATCTCCATGAAGAGCATCAAGAAATCATCATTGAGGCCATAGGTATGATCAAAGGTAGTATATTTTTCATCCTATTTGATACTAGAGCATTTTTCCATTGGTCATGGAGTGTTGCGAGCTAGTGGCAGCTAGGCAATATATTAGGTGGGAAGTTGAGTTAGTTTTAGGAGCTAGAGTATATGTTACCTCGATGGTTAGAGAATGCCTAATCCATATTGATGGCTTAACCACCTTAGCAGACCTCAGAGTTATACCTCTTAGATCTTACGTCTAGTTCTTGGCATCAATTGGCTATATGCTCACAAGGCCAAGCTAGATTGTCCTAAGAAGTTGATTGAATGCTTGGATGATGATAGAAATGCTACTTTGATTTCTAGAATCCAAAGGCCTATATCCCTCCTTGTGATCTCCACTATGCAGCTTTAGTGGATCATGTAGAAGGGATGTCAGTTATTTTCTATCACCATCAGTGATAGAGAGGATGAGGTAGAACAAGAAGCCTTGCTGGATGATCATCCCATTTTGTAGGAATATGCAGGTGTGTTCCCTTCAAAACTACCTGCTTTGCCTCCTCATAGTGCAGTGGACTTTCACACAAATCTTGTACCAGGAGAAGAACTAGTTTCCATAGCACCTTACAAGATTACCACTAATGAGCTTAACGAGCTCAAGTTACAGCTTGAGTAACTACTAGAGAAAGGACATATTTTTCCTAGTGTTTCTCCTTGGGGTGCACCTGTGATATTTGAAAGAAGAAAGATAGATCTCTTAGGTTGTGTATGGATTACCACTCATTGAACAAGGTAACCATCAAGAATTAGTATCCACCTCCTAGTATTGATGACATGTTTGATTAGTTACAAGGTGCCAGAGTGCTCTCCAAAATAGACCTTAAGTCAGGCTGTCACTATTTGAGGATAGTGGATAGTGATATTCACAAAATTGCATTTTGCACCAAATATGGGCACTATGAGTTCATTGTGATTGCATTCTCTCTTACCAATGTTCCAGCTGTATTCATGAGTCTCATGAATGGAGTATTTTGTACATTCCTTGACAATTTTGTGGTGGTATTCCTTGATGATATCTTAATCTATTCAAATGATGAAAGAGAGCATAGAAAGCACCTGAGACGAGTCTTGCAGTGTTTTAAAGATAATCAACTATATGGCATCTTGTCGAAGTTTTCTTTCTTCATATTAGAGATTAAGTATTTGGGTTATGTGATATTTGGTGATGGGATCTTAGTAGATCCATCAAAGATTGATGTCATTATGAATTGGCCAACACCTACCACTATGACTGAGGTGAGAATTTTCATGGGTCTAGCGAGTTATTACATATGGTTTTTTGAGGGATTCTCTCAGGTGGCACACCCTATTACATCTCTTCAGCAAAAGGGAAAGAAGTTTGGGTGGAGTGAGAAGTGTGATAGAGCCTTTTAGGAGCTCAAGAGAGCATTGACCATTGCACCCATTCTTATTGTACCAGAACCCTCAGAAGACTTTGTAGTTTGCACTGATGCTCCCTTAGATGGTTCAGGGGCATTTCTTATGTAGGGTGGGTGAGATATAGCTTACTAGTTCAAGAAATTGAAGACTCACAAGCTCAACTACCCTACCCATGATCTCAAACTTGCAATAGTGGTGCATGCCTTGGTGAGATGGCACTATTTCCTCTTAGAAAATTAATTTAAACTTCATTCAGACCATCAAAGTCTATAGTACATCTTCACACAGCCAAACCTTAATTCTCGGTAGTGAAGATGGATGGAGTTATTGTGTGAATATGATTTTTATGTTCACTATATCAAGGGGAAAGAGAACATTGTCATAGATGCCTTAAGTAGAAGATAACATGAGCTTTCTTCTATGTCCACAGGCATAGATTTTAGAGATCAAATTCTTCATCACTTACATGAAGATGAGTTCTATGTAAAAGTTAGTGAGTTGATTCCATCTCAGGGACCTCTTGAGGGGAAGTATGAAAATGATTCATTGGAGTTTAATGGAGTCTTACATCATAGAGGGTGCATATCTATACCTTCTTCTAGAGGATTGTGTGATTTTTTCATGCTAGAGGCACATAGAGCCTCTTATGCAGCGCATCCTAGAGTCAAGAAGATGCATGCGGACTTGAGACAATTATATCATTGGTCAGGCATGAGAACATAGATTTTTGATTTGGTAGTTAAGTGCCTAGAATGCCAAAGGGTGAAGGCAGAACATCGACATCTAGGTGGTCTTCTTAAGCCTCATGAGATACTAGTGTGTAAGTGGGACACCATTTCTATGGACTTCATTTTGGTTCTTCATATGTCATCTCACCATCATGATTCCATCATGGTGATAGTTGACCAAGGTGGCCCATTTTTTACTTGTGCATACTACTTTTACCGCACCATCATTGGCACAATTTTTCTAGCAAGATATTGTCAAACTGCATGTCTTACCTCATAAGATCATATGGGATAGAGATTATCTCTTCCCTTCAACCTTTTGGAGAGAATTGCATGTAGTTATGGGTACTAGGATCAACTTCAATATGACCTATCATCCTGAGATAGATGGACAGACCAAAAGGGTCAATCAAGTGTTAGAAGACATGTTATGCATGTACGTGATGGACCATTAGACCTAGTGGGAGGAATACCTATATTTAGTCAAGTTTGTCTATAATAACAGGTGTCATACATCCTTGGGTATGCCTCCTTACCAAACTCTTTATGGTAGACTTTGTAGGAAACCAATCAGTTGGGATAGGATCAAGGATAGAGTTTCCATTGGTCCTAAGCTAGTTGAGGATATGGAGTAGTAGGTAACCTTGATTAGGTAGTGTCTCAGAGAGGCTCAGGATAGATAGAAGAAGTATGATGATGTGAAGAGGATAGATCGAGCCTATTTAGTGGGAGACAAGGTCTTTTTAAGGGTGTGACCGCATAAGACTCTAATCTATTTTGGAAAGGGCTCGAAGCTTGCACCTTGATTTGTTGGACCTTTTGAGATCCTTGAGAGGATAGGACTAGTTGCCTAACATTTATTTTTTCCACCTATCATGTCACGCATCCACTATGTGTTTCATGTTTCATATTTTAGGAAGTGTGTTTATGATGAGACTCATGTGATAGATTGGGATGTTGTGCATGTAGAGTCGTATAAACAATTGGCTTTGGAGCCCATACCTATATTGGCTAGATGGACCTTGGCACTTTGAGGCAGGGTGCTAGACTAGGCTAGAGTCCAGTGGGATTATTATGACAAGGTCATAGCTTCATGGGAGGATGCAGCACAGATGATGTCTCAATTCCCTCACCTCTTTGATGATCTCCATGGGGATGTTCACTCTTAGAGGGGGTGGATGTGAGGCCTACCCTAGCTCATCATAGCTCAGCACTATATTTTATTGTTTATGATTTCAGTTGATACTATTTGAGACTCTTGGATACTTTGAAACATATTTTATTTTTGAGAATCTGTAAGATCTCATACCATGTTATTATACATTGTGATTTATTATGAACCTATTCAGGTGATACCCTATGGTTAATCATGCAGTTTATTTTTATGCTTAATTTTAATGATGCATTGTGAGAGATATACCTATTAGGATATATCAAAATATAGATATTGTTTAAATTGGCAATGAGTAATGAAATTCAAATGTAAGTGGTGTGTGTGTTACATTAAGTATTATGTTATGTTATAAGTGGATTTATTGGACTTACTTATGTATGCAATGAGTGTACAGGATGTTGACCATCGTATGAAATTTGGGATTTCATAAACTAACCTATGTGCATTCACCGTGATGCTTAGGTCTTATCTGAAAAGAGACATGGACCTCATTGTTATGTATTTTATTCATAAAAATATGTAGCATTGGTGTATTTAAATTAGTTTTGTAAATATTAAATGGGTTGTGCCTAATGTATTTATGTGGTGTCTGACTGGTCAGTATAATAACTATGTAACTAAGGATTGGACATCCTTCTTATAATGACTCTGTATTTAAGTAGTGTCAAATATCATACTAGAATAACATACTGAGCTCATTAAATTGTCGACTAGGGACGTAAACTTGAAATGATGCCTACAAAGTATATGCTCTAACCCAACTTAAATGTCATCATAACTTATGCAATTGAAATGCTGAAGGAAATACTAAGCTACGAAATGGAATAACAATCTAACCTAGTACTTTAGAATAATGCTCCAAACAGGAAACTAACTATTTGCTTATGCTGCAAGAAACAACCAACAATCTTGTTACCATATGGTTGTAGGAGCAACAGAGTTATAAATACTTTTATTGAACTCAAAGCTAATTCCTACCTAGCTATGAACTGAGTTCACCTTCCGCATGGGCCCCCACAAAAGAGTGAATGAATAACAATTTAGAGATTAAGAACTGTAAATATCATTTCATTCAAGAGTAAAACATAAGTACATAGTGTAGCAACAGAATTGGATTTCTCACTATTGTTGGATTACAAAAGGATTCCATACAAAAACTAACTAACTCATGAATTTAAAGTCCAAGTTATTTATAACATCAAAATAGAATAGAACTCCCTAAATATAGGATTCTCCAATGTTAGGGATATGACAATATTGAAGATACAAAATAACATCATTTAATACATGAGCAGGTAGTATTTGGTTGTGCATTCTAGATTTACTCCATGATGGTTGATAACCGTGTTGACTCAGTCCGCAATAGTAACTGTTGATGACTGAAAGTAATGGAATCAGTATGAGTTCAAAATAGTTAAACAACTTCTTATCACCACTTTGTCTTATGATGCTAACTTCTTCTTCCCTTTCTGACTCACCATTTTCCTGCAAAAGATTAGCGTGCACATGAAAAAATCGCAATACATATCCAAGATAAAAATTCATAATAAGTTTTCCTTGTATCATCTTTGCTCTTATCACATGGCTACAGGAAGAACTACCCAATCAATGCAAGATAGAAAGACATAATATTCCATTCCATGCAACTATATAACATATATGTTCAAAATATTCATTTAATCTTAAAAACATCAAAGTGCACACACAAAGCAGTTGAAACATAAGCAGTATGAATAAGTCCATAAAAAGCTCATAATGTTCCTAGATCCTAGCCATAAAAACATATAAAAACATGAACCAAATAGGCCTTAAATTGGCCTCATCAGTGTCACTTGACACCTATGTCTATGTGAGTTGGAATGGCTATTAAATGTAACTAGGGTAGACCTATTCATAACCCAAGGGTTACCTAGTGTAGTACCCATACATACCCTAAGGTTTAGGAAGATTAGATTGGGTCAAGGGAGTTGACATTTGGAGGTTAACTTCAAGTGGAGTTTAGGAGGACCAAATAAGCTTCCAAAAGGTAGTTAGGGTTAGTTTTGACCACCCTACTTGGTACCTTAGGGGTTAAGGGTCATTTTCAACCCATTAAGAGCCCTTGATCTCATTTATGACACCCGTAAAATATCATCTCTTCAAAGTGGCGAAAATTGGAGAGTTTGATCAATTTGGGTAATGTATCTCATCCTTCCCATGTGGGTCATTAATACCATTTATTAGGGTCTTGACTTCAAAGGAGAAAGGATGACTCTAGAGGCTTCCTCATTAATGTTAAAATTAGATATTCTTAGGCTAGAGCCTTTTTAGGGGGATTTTGGGAGGAAAGTGAGGTTGTTCACCCACTCTCTACTCTTAGAGACACCTAGTTTTGGAGGAGGAAAAAGACAAAAAGAGAGAAAGCTTCTCAAATCCTTCACTTTTCACCTTGAGCTTGGACTTAAGGTTGGAATTCTTAAATTCATTATAGAGTAAATATTCCTTGCATGTAAAAATATTTAGGATGCTTTAATGGAGTTTCCATGTTATTTGTTTCAACTCCATGGGTTCCATGAAGGTATGTAAGTGTGTTATTTTTGTGTTGTTATTTTTGTGGGATTCATCAAGGCACACTCACCCTTGGGAGGGAAGAATAACCTTGATGGGGTGAAGGTTTAGAGGCTGTCATGATGTGTAGAGTCTCTCATGTGTGGAGGGATGTACATGGATGGGAAAGTCCCCATGATGCCAACCATGCCAAGGGAATTTGAGATAATAAGAATAAGGTTGATGGCTTGGAGCCATGAATGTTTTTATGTAAGTTTTGTAGAAATGGAATGAGTGCCCATGCATGGTCTATTCTAGTTTTTGCAATTTTTTAGGATGGCTATCTCCACATGAGTGAGCCCTCTTCACCCCTTGTGTTAGGTCCTATTTTGTGGCCTAGTGAACCTTGGAATGGTAAATCTTTCATTGTTATGTATGTTTGAAAGTTTTTGATGTTTTATTGTCTCCCGTTAGTATTTGAAACCCCTATCTCAGGGGTGGCTTAAAAAGGTCTTAGTTGGGAGGTGAGCCTCCATGGTCAACCTAAGTTATTTGCAGGTATATGAAGGAGATCTTGGAAGGGACAACAATGTTTAGGAGGACTTGTTTCTAAAATTTTATCTTTAATGTATCTCTTATAAAATTCCATGGGAGGAAAGTTTGTAAATTCCTTATGTTATGATAGAGGAAAATGATGTTGTAGTTTGCAAGTTGTTTCAATTAAACTTCCCCTTGTATTTTTTATGATTATGAAAGGATATTAAAAGTGAAAATTTCATTGTAAAATGATTTGATTTATGAAACGAAAGTTCATTTATCTTCTTGTTGAATATCTAGTCTAATCATTTCTAGGTGTAAATTTTAACTCCTTAGCTATTTTGTAAATTACAGAAAATAAATTAAAATTACTTGCCTAGAATTCTATTTAAAAACTTGAGTTAGAAAGTTGATGCTTGAAAATTATTGTAGTAGTATTAACTTTGTAAAAATCATAAAGATATGATTACATAAATTTAAAAAAGAAAAACTACAATGATGTTTATTAAAGTTATAAAATTTACCCATATAACTATTGCTATGAGAGAATTAACATAAATAAACATATGTATATTAATTTGTAGATTTTCTTGTTAAGCATATTTTGTACCACAGTAAAATTTACCATATGGCTTGGCCTTAAATCAAGATGTTTTTAAACTCTTTTATTTTAGTTTTATATATTTATATATTATGTTATTAATATTTAAATATATAAACCCCTGAGCCTTTTTAAAAAAAAACCTCCTATCATCTAGATTAAGATAGATGAATATAAAAGGTATTACTAAATATTTACATTTACTTAAGTAAATCTGTATACCAAAGTATTTTCCTTTAAGATTTATATACATAATTATAGAGATATTTGAACAAGGGATTTATATCTTTTTGGGTTGACTAGTACCTAGGTTTTAATATAATATATAATTAATTTTACATATTTATATATTTATACCTAAACAAAATATATCGTTATTTAGACATTGGAATTAAGATCCTATTGTGTCATATTTAAAAAAAATGCATAATGGTGATAGCCTTAAAATTGTTTATCTTCTAAATAAATTAAAAGAAAATTAGTAATAAAAGACTGGATTATAAAAGTTCTATTGACATTTTTTTGATCTCTATCAATTTTCAAATTATTAAAAAGAGATTTTATATATATATATATATATATATATATATATATATATATATATATATATATATATATATATATATATATACATACATACATATCTATATACATATAGATATCTATATATATACATACATACATACATACATATAGATATCTATATACATACATACATATATATCTATATACATACATATCTATATACATATATACATATATATATATACATATATATATATACATACATATATATATATATATATACATATATATACATATATATATATATATACATATATATATATACATATACATATATATATATACATATATATATATATATACATATATATATATATATACATATATATATACATATATATATATATATATATATATATATATATATATATATATATATATATATATATATATATATATATATATATATACATACATATCTATATACATACATACATATCTATATACATATATACATACATACATACATATCTATATATATATATATATATATATATATATATATATATATATATATATATATATATAACCTTATAAAAAAAAGATAAAATAAAATATTTTTTTAACAAAGTTAAAAAACTGTATCCGATTGTGTGTTAGGAAAAGAGAGAGGATATGGAAGGGGCGGGCTGAAGCCCTGACCCCATTCTACTCCCTCCAATGCCCTCATGCGTAGTGTCTACAACCATTGTGTGGGGTACAGTGGAAGGGCACAGCAAGGTTGTGCTCGCCGTTGTGCCTGCACAGTGGTGTATCCATTGTGCGGCATAATGGAGGGGGACTATGCCCTTAACCGCATCGCCTACCTTTACCTCAATGCAAGTTGTCACAAATGGGTGGCGATGTCCATGGCAGCTGCCGCTGCGAGCAATGGTGCTTGTCATCATTGTCACCTCACCATTTGGCTCGGCAGTCATTCCTCTGTAAACAAAAAAACAAAAATAGATTTTGGGCATAGTTTAATAATATAATATTATGAAAATCATGAGTGTTAGATAAATAAATAAATTAAATAAATAATAAAAAGCTTGCTAACATTAAAAAAAGATAACATTTGAGGATGAAATCCTAAGATTGTCTTTTTATGAAGGCATATTTATAGGGTTATGGCCTTAGAATTATATTATTAGAAAAATCATTGGACTTCAAAAGTTATTAAATTCTTAAGCATAGTGTTAAAATTTGACTTTAAAGCTTAAATATAGAAGTTTCAAATTAACTCTAGGAAATTCTAGAAGAGTTGTTACATTTGATTTCCTTAAAAGACTTGATAGTTGCATAATTAAGAAATACATGAGAATATTAACTTAATGGAATTATTTAGTCACATCATTAGGACTTTAGAATAAAAATATTTTTATAATCCAATTTGATTTTAAATTAAATATTTTTTTGAATTATTTTAATAAAGATTATTTTGAGGATTAATTAGAAATAATTTATCTTTAAAGACCTTATTAGATTAGGAAGGTGTCTATAGATTAATCAATTTAATGTCATTTAAAATTTGTAAGATAATAAGTGACGTATTTAATTAATTAATTAATTATTGGGTATCTAATATTCGTGATGGAATTATTTTAGCTTTATTTAAAGTACGAAATCAATTAATCAATTTATTTTTTTTAAGGGTTGGAAGCTTATTAACTAATTCAATTATTTTTACTGAACCTATTACAATAGATTTATCTAAGTTAGACATGTTACATATTCTTATTAGAATTGCATATCACTTCTAGGATTAGACCTCGCCAATTAAGCTTAAACATTAGGCTTGGGTCAAACTCTCTATCACTTGGTGATCAAATTATATTAAGATTTTTCCATGATTAATTCTAATAAATCGTTAACCTTTGTTAGTTTGATTAGTTCACTCTAGTGAAACTATGTAAGTTGGCTTTAGGGTTTTGGCCCTTTATAGTATTAGTCAAACCTAGTCAACTGGGTCCTAGATTCACCTAGTTTGTTTCTGAAGTTACCTCGATTGCATGAACCCCTTATAACTTAGTGGCTTGTGTGTGTACTATAGTAGTTTAATATTAGGTTTTAGAAAAAAAAAATGTAGTTATTTTTTTCTCTATTTTTGGGCATTACAGGGACGTAGGTGTTCAGGATTTTAGTATTTACCCGTAATTTCAATTTGTGTAGACTATGAGTGGGCAAAGAGCTGAGAGACTTTATTGCATTCCTCAGACCTCAATCCTCAACCTAGAAGTTGTAACCCCTTGTTAAATCTCCATTACTAGTTAGAACTGAAAAACTTAGATTGAAAACCTAAAGGGAAAAAATTGTACTATCTTCAATCGTCAGTCCTGTCACTTTTATTGCTTCTTTATGAAGATAGACATCTGATGTCACTAGGACACATGTTACTTAATCTTTTGAAATTACAAATTTAGTGAGACATCCAAAATTACAATGTTTATTAAATAATCTATTTTGTAGTTTACTCTAATTTAGATTTTAATTATACTTATTTGAGGGTTAATTCATGACACGTGCCTTGTTTCCGTGGGATATTTAAAAATAGAGGTGATCGTTCCCCAAATCAGCCTAAAATACACCTTTGATCGTTGATCTATTCTTATCAAACGGTCATTATTAGTCACTATCAGGTGTTATGGGTCTCATTAATTTTTACCTTGTTAGTACTAGTAGTCACCTAATCACCTCACGAGTCCAACGTGATCATCGAATGACACTGACTATGTGAGTGGACATGCGTCATGATTCTAAAATGGGTTTGTAAAAATGAGTTTTATTTTCTCTTTCATCCTGAAATACACCTTCAGTCATTGATCTATAATCATCCAACGGTTATTGTTAGTCACTATCTGGTGTCATGGCCCTATGGGTCCCATTAACTTTTTCCTTGTTACTAGTAGTCACCTCACGAGTCCAACATCATCATTGAATGACACTAGCCATGTGATTGGACATGCGTCATGATTCTGGAATGGGTTTGCAAAAATGGGTTTTATTTTCCCTTTCAGCCCAAAATACCCCTTCATTCATTGATCTATAATCATCCAACAATGATTGTTAGTCACTATTTGGTGTCATGGCCCCATGGGTCCCATTAACTTCTTCCTTGTTAGTACTAGTAGTCACCTACTCACCTCATGATTCACACGTCATCATCGAATGATATTGACAGTTGACCGTGCGAGTGGACATGTGTCATGATTCCAAAATAGGTTTACAAAAATGGGGTTTCTTTTCCCTTTCATCCCGAAATCCATCGTACATCATCGATATGTGCTCATCCAATGGTATTTGGCATTCACCGTCTTTAAATTTAAATAAAATTAAATATTTAACAATTAATTATATATTGAGTAATGTTTAACTCAGACTTTAACATTGAACTAAATTGAATTATTTCTATTTGTATTATAATAAAAATTAGATTATTACACATCGATATGGCAATGGCACATTGACAAATTTGGCAATTGGCATATAATAAATCTGAATTAATTAGTAAACAATAAAAAAAAATCTTACTTTGTCTCTGGACTGTTAAAAATAGCACCTTGCAAATTTTAGCGAACTTGCAAAATTTCCACTAATATGTTCTAAAAATTTACAACCGTCATAGTTACTCCAAAATTTCCCAAAACAACTAAACTACTACTATTATAGGGTATCCAATGCATAAAAAAAAAATTGAAATGAAGTTGCAAATTTCTCATTAATATTTTTTACAAATTTATAATATTCAGACTTGGAGTCCCTCCAAAACTTCAAACACAAAATGAGGGAGGTTGTGAGGTAGTGGCAAAAAAAAACCTACTATAATCTATAAGGCATTGGCATCCAAAAAACCAAAACACAGAAACCCTTTGATTTCAAAATTTCAAGCCATAGGGTCTTGGGTAACACAACACTAAGGATTTTCCCCTCCGTATAAATAGAACTCTTCAAAGATGATAAGCTCTAAGAATTCATACAACCATCTGTATTCCACCAATTCATCCAAGAGAAACTATTTTCAAAGAAAACCCCTACCAATCTATGCCCATTTCCAATGGGGCATCAATTGCTCAACATTCAAGTTCAAAAGAAAAGGTTGCATGGCCACATTTTGGCCTAGCTAGAGAAGCTTGGGTAAATCACTTGCCCAAGGGATCCCCGCCCCTATTTGTGCAAAAATGGCAACCTAAACATTTCCACCCAGGAATTCTTGTTTGAATACCTTCCTTAACGAAAGGAGCATATCCACCTTGTCTCTTTCGAGGTCCAGAAGAGATGCCAAAAACTTAGACGTAATGTCTGTGTTAACTCGGTATCTATCAATATTTTCTAAAAATTTATGGTCCAAAACCATCCTCACAGCCTCATTTGTAATGGAACCAACCTCCTTGCAAACTGATTCCAGTGTTTGGTCTGAGACCAGGCCCAAAAAGGCCTTATGATCCTCCTCAGATGTGCTTATCAAACGGATAGGAGTGTCCATCTTTATAAAACCACTACCAGAATATTAGAAATTAGAATGTGATAGAATTATATAGCCTAAAAACCTAAACAAGAGGAAGACTTTCAAGAACTTAGCAGAGGCAAACCTAAACCAAAGGAGAATTGAAGAAGAAAGAAGCATAGATCATCTATAAATAACCCTCAATTCTTTCTCTAACCTTATTAATTCATTTTTCCTTCAAAATTTTGTAAATATTTCATATTAAATGCATGAGTGTGTGAAATTGGAAAAAGAGTCATGACAGGTAACATTACCCAATTTAATGTCAGTGATAAGACATTTCTTTTATTAACTGCAATTGTGATACATTATCAATCGTCCACACAACCTACTAGTACTAGCTAGTTGTAAGACTTGATACGTGTAATACATTTAAAATGGTGAACTGGTCGATATTAGGTATGTGTGGAACACTAGAATCATGCAGAGTCATGGAAATAAGTTGGTAACTAATTAAGGCATTATTATCTTGATGTGATGTTGCATTAATTAGATCATGGTTATGGTACAGATTAATTTGATACATGTCAACATTCCGGTGAATTCCTGGAGAACTCTATTTTCTTCAAGAAATTGAGGCCAAAATTAAACTTCATCCATTGATCTAGGATCATCAGAAGGTCTCAAATAATACAATTAACATTATAAAATAATGGATGTTACTGTTAGGTTACATGTCGATGTGACTATGTGTGCTTATCAATAGTAGATAACACTATTGAATCTGCAATAAAATTGTGTCCCGTCTTTTGAAAATTGCCAATAAAATATTTGTTTTCCTATAATTAACGAATGATTAGACAATAAAATAAATAAATTTTCAAACAGTACATAAAATTTGCCAATACAATTATTTTTTTTCCCTTCAAAAGAAAATCATTCGCCTCATATATTATAATTTTTTTTACTTCAAAAGAAAAAAATTTGCCTCATACAATATATATTTTCACCCACATTTCTGTATAATTCACCAGGAATTTATGGAATTTTCATTCGGCGGGGAAAAAATTGCCAATACAAACTATGAAAATTCACAGATTTGAAAAAAAATTGCCTTCATTAAGAAAAATTTCCCCCTAAATAAATGTAGGATTCATTAGGATTTTACACTTTTTCCTAGGAGGGGGTTTCTAAAAGTTATCCCTAACCTTAATCCTTGTAGTTGTACCTTGTACCAATGACTTATATTTCCTCTTATTTTCTCACAACTTTAGGCTATTCCCAAAGAGTGAACATCTATATCAAATCACAAATAGATAATCTTATAAAGCATGAATTGATGCAACCTGCATCTTTCTCTAATGAGCATTAGATAGGGGAAGGATCCCTAGTTTAACTCTTAGGTACTCAAAATTATCTTTAGGCAATGGATTTGTGAATATGTCAGTAAGTTGTTCCTTAGATTTCACATATTCCAATTGTACTTGTTTATCCCGTACTTGTTCTCTCAAATAGTGATACTTGATTGATATGTGCTTTGTCTTTGAGTGATTCACCAGATTCTTTGAAATGTTTACAGCACAAGTATTATCACAATAGATTATCACAGGGTCATCTATCTCCTCTTGTATCCCTTCAAGTAGTTATTTTATCCGAGCAATGTTAGAATAATTGATTACAGCAACAACATATTTTGCTCCAACATTCAATTGTGAAATGTAGCTTTGCTTTATGGTTGTCTATGTCACTAATCTTTCTCCTAAGAAGAAAGCTCCTTCACTTGTTTTTTGTTTTCCTATCATCCACATTGCCTGCCCACTACAACATTTGGGGTTAATTTTTTATGCCAATTTGCAACGCCACTACAATTTGTGTTTTTTTTTCAAGTGCCCCCGATGGTGTCATAATAGCGATGATGATGTCATAATTGAGACATCCATTTGGTTATAAACAAAAAAAAAAAGTGTCATTTGTAATTTGTGAATTCAGAGAGTTGTCGCGAAGACAACACTGCACTTTTGCGTGGTGCAATGAGGGCATTTCAGTTTGGTGTGCATGAAGAGGCCGGCACCATGTGGGAAGAGGGAACTGGCACTTGAAGTAGGCATTCGAGCTTTGTCTTCTCATTAACTCAATTTTAGTGGTATTGTTTACATCTTAGCATTTGGAATGCTCGATGACCCGTGAGCTTTGAGAGCTAGGGCATCATTTCTATTACCTTCAAGGCATTGTGTGAAGAGTTTGATCTCTATTTATTTATTTTTCTATTGATATTCACTATGTGGTACTCCCTGTTTATGATCATTTCATGAGGAAATGTCTTGATGGCTCGCGGGCTGCAAGTTAGGGCATCATACATTGTTTATGAGCTCATTATTGAATACTGGCATTGTTTACATCTTTTCATTTGGAATGTTTGATGACCCATGAGGTTTGAGAGCTAGGGCATCCTTGCTATTACATTCAAGGCATTGTGTGAAGTGTTTGATCTCTCTTTATTTGTTTTTCTTGATATTCACTATGTGGTACTCCTTGTTTATGATCATTTCACGAGGAAATCTCTTGATGGCTCACGGGCTGCAAGTTAGGGCATCATACATTGTTCATGAGCTCATTGTTTAATACTGGCATTATTTACATCTTTTCATTTGGAATGCTTGATGACCTGCGAGCTTTGAGAGCTATGACATCATTTCTATTACCTTCAAGGCATTGTGTGAAGTGTTTGAGTAATCTTTATTAGTTTTGGTGTTTATATTCACTATGTGGTACTTCTCGTTTATGATCATTTCATGAGGAAATGTCTTGATGGCTCACGGGCTGCAAGATAGGGCATCATACAGTGTTCATGAGCTCACTGTTTAATATTTGGCCAGGCCATGTAAATGGTACCAGGCCAACCCAATCAGCCCAACAAAATGTGTCATGTTTATCTTTGTCAAATACACTTGTTAACCATTTTGTTCTTGTTTTTCACAAAAATATTGCATCAAAAGTAATTGTAAACAATGATTCAAAGAAAAAAGAAACAACTACAATAGATCAGACCCCAAAAGAATACAGTCAACTATAATAGCTCACAGTCTCAATGAAATAAATAATGTATAAAATAATATATGGTGCACAAAAGCAGCAAGCATGCAATGATAGCAATAACATTGCATGATAAAATTCAATACTCTTAATTTTAATTCAAATCTATTCGAAACTCCTATCAGCTCATTGTCGAATAGTTAAACTAACCTATGACTTCAAAGGAGGAATTATGAAATATAGTTGTAAGTAGTTATCTCTTATATAATGATGGAGGAGTCAAAGGTAATGATCAATGAAGTTGTTGCTATTAGATCATACATTAATACACTTACTATTTTGAATTTGAGCTCAAGCATCATGCAATGCTATTGTTGTCATTGTATGCTTGCTACTGTTGTGCACCATATATTGTTTTATACACTATTTATTTCATTGAGACCATGAGCTTGGCATTTGTAATGTATTTTCTGTTATTTGGATCAATGCTACCATGTTGTTGAGTCTGTGTATGGCTTGACTATGCACATGCATAATTGTAGATGAGGAGTAGTAATAGGGTGTCAGGCATTACTTAGATCATTTGGATCTAACCCCATCTTTTCCTTCCTTGCAGGTTTTGGATCATACAAGAGCATACTGGATTGAACCCTGGGTCAACACTTCATTACTTCAAGCAATATCTGGTAATTCATTATTTATGTGCATCCACTTATGTATGTTTGAATTCATTCATATTTTTCTGAAATTTGTCTATTAGCGATCATATATGATGATTCTTGATGTTTTTGGATCATTTGATGAAAAGATGTAAAAGTTTCTTAAAAGTTTATATTTTTTATTTCAATTTTTGAAATCATAAAATGAATAAAATTTAAAGATAACAAATTAAGATAATCTTTATCTCCACTTAAAACAAAAACATAAAGCTCATAAAGCATGGTAAAAACATAAAGCTCATAAAACATGGTAAAAGAGAGCCCTAACTGTGGTAAAATGGGAAAGTTACCACCTTGCATTACTCTTCATATGGCAGCTGCTAAGGAACTATGTTATAAAATTTCAAGGCATGAAATTTTATACTTTTTGACATCATATTATTTTCTCCTTAGCAATGAGTTTACAATGTGGGTGACTCGAAGAAAATATATGTACAGTTATAAAATTTCATGCCTTGAAATTTGGCATGAAATTTTATAACATAGTTCCTTAGCATTTGATCTTTATATGGCAGCCATGACTTGAGGTAAGCATTCGAGCTTTGTCTTCTCATTAACTCAATTTCATTTTGATAGCATTTGTTGATTTAATGGAAAAATATGAATGTTAATACTGACATTATTTACATATTTGCATTGGAATGCTCGATGACCCGCAAGCTTTGAGAGCTAGGGCATCATTGCTATTACCTTCAAGGCATTGTGTGAAGTGTTTGATATCTCTTTATTTGTTTTATTATTGATATTCACTATATGGTACTCCCTATTTATAATCATTTCATGAGGAAATATTTTGATGGCTTGCGGGCTGCAAGCTAGGGCATCATGCATTGTTTATGAGCTCACTGTTTGAGTACCTCATGTCCCTATTTGATTGGTCGGTGCTCTCTTTGTTATATTGATGCTATTAAATCAAATAGGGACATCAGTAATAAAATAATACACTTACTATTTTAAATTTGAGCTTTGGCATCATGCAATGTTATTGTTGTCAAAATAATAAGTATTAATGTATGATCTAATAGTAGCAACCTCATTGATCATTACCTTTGACTCCTCCATCAGTATAGAAGAGATAACTACCTACAACTATATTTCATAATTCCTCCTTTGAAGTCATAGATTAGTTTAAAATGGAGAGGGGTCTCGAAATATCCTAAGTAAAAATATTACACAGTGGCATTCAGATTAAGTACAATATGAATTCACATGCCTTTAATTATGATACACTTTTGAAATTATCCCTCCTTGGTCATTTGAAAATTCAAGATATAAGTATCAGATTATAAATTATTATAAAAGGAAGAAACACATATGTATCATCATTTAATACAAAATACAAAAGTATCCCATAGACACATAGTTACTATTATAACAACCATCCTCTAATCCCATGGTGTACTAGTCTCAAGGTAAGAAAAAATTACTTAAGACATCATATAAGTATCATCCTAAAGTTTAAATAGATATATGACATTAAATCTAAGCTCAAAATGTATACATACATGTAAGTAAAGGAGGAGCTGGATTCTGCAACTATTGAAAAAAAAAAACTATACCAATAGCAGCTTACAAGAAACTATACTTGTGCTTACCACACCATACCTCAACATCATAATGTTTATCATTTTCAAGCTTCAGCGAGGCTTCATACCATGCAGCATCCACAGATTTGTATGCAACACTGATTTAGGTTGGAGGTAAATTACATGTGTCATGTAAACAACATGGTTGAATACAATCTCTTTTGTGCATTTTCAAGAGTTTTCCCACCAATACAAGTGTAAATAACACATTGCACATAATCTACAAACACTGTGTGGTATGAAATCTCATTAAAGCTTGAAATATATCACTCCTCATGTTATTGTCAAAATTAAATTCAAATATTTCTCAAAACATTTATTCTTGTAGAATTAAGATATCCTTATCTCAATAATAAAACAATCTTGCATAATAGCTTTTGAATCACATTAACACAGACCCATGTTCTATAGCATAGTTCATTTTAGAAGTGTATGGCTTCACTATGTACATGCATAATTGTAGATGAGGATCAGTAATAGAGTGCCAGGCATTACTTAGATCCTTTGGATCTAACCCCATCTTTTCCTTCCTTGCAGGTTTTGGATCATACAAGAGCATACTAGATTGAACCCTGGGTCAACACTTCATTACTTCAGGCAATGTTTGGTACCTTCATTATTTATGTTCATCCACTTATGTATGTTTGCATTCATTCATATTCTTCTGAAAGTTAACCTTTATGAGCTCAAATTCAAAATAGTAAGTGTATTATTTTATTACTAATGTCCCTATTTGATGTCCCTATTTTATTACTAATGTCCCTATTTGATCTAATAGCATCAATATAACAAATAGAGCATCGACCAATCAAATAGGGAATTGAGGTGCTCAAACGGTGAGCTCATAAAACAATATATTTAGTCTTAATAAAATATTATAAAATAACATATATTGTGTGAAGTGTTTGATCTCTCTTTATTTGTTTTGGTGTTGATATTCACTATGTGGTACACCCCATTTATGATCATTTCATGAAGAAATATCTTGATGGCTCATGGGCTGCAAACTAGGGCATCATACATTGTTCATGAGCTCACTATTTAATACTGGCATTTTTTACATCTTTTCATTTGGAATGCTTGATGACCCGCGAGCTTTGAGAGCTAGGGCATCATTTTTATTACCTTCAAGGCATTGTGTGAAGTGTTTGATCTCTTTTTATTTGTTTTTTAATTGATATTCACTATGTGGTACTCCCTGTTTATGATCATTTCATGAGGAAATGTGTTGATGGCTTGCGGGCTGCAAGCTAGGGCATCATGCATTATTTATGAGCTCACTATTTGAGCACCTCATGTCCCTATTTGATTGGTTGGTAATCAAACAATGAGATCATAAACAATGGATGATGCCTGAGCTCAAATTCAAAATAGTAAGTTTATTATTTTATTAAGACTAAATATATTATTTTATTAAGATTTTATTAAGACAAAGTATTTTGGGTTAGTTTTATGTTGTTTTATAAGATTTTATTAAGACTAAATATATGATGTAAACTCATAATTATACTTGATATATATATACTTCAAAGGAGGAATTATGAAATATAGTTGTAGGTAGTTATCTCTTCTATAATGATGGAGGAGTGAAAGGTAATGATCAATGAGGTTGCTGCTATTAGATCATACATTAACACACTTACTATTTTGAATTTGAGCTCAGGCATCATGCAATGTTATTGTTGTCATTGCATGCTTGTTGTTGTTGTGCACCATATATTATTTTATACATAGTTTATTTCATTGATATTGTGAGCTTGGCTTTTCTTTTAGAAGTGTAGGGCTTGACTATGCACATGCATAATTGTAGATGAGGATCAGTAATAGGATGTCATTCATTGCTTAGATATTTTTTATCTAACCCCCATCTCTCTTTTCTTTGCAGGTTCTGGATCACACAGGGGCACACTAGATTCATACCCAAGTTAAAAATTCATCACTTCAGGCAATGTCTGGCACCCTTATTATTTATGTTCATCCTCTTTCATCCTCTTATGTATGCATGTACTCTTGTATTTTTTTCTGAAAGTTATTTTCCTTGTATAGTATATAAAAGTTATTTTTCATATATGTACATGTAATCTTTAGATGCAAAAAATCATTTTCCTTTACATGTATCTTTGCATGAAATGAGCACAAATTAAACAAGATCATCTAATAATGCAAACTAGGGTACTGTAGTCACTCATCTAGTAATTAGTTCCCCAAACCATTACTAAGGATTGAACATAAGTCTAAGTCCCCAAACCTATTATTCTATGTGTATAAAACAATATATGGTGCACAACAGCAACAAGCATGCAGTGACAACAATAACATTACATGATGCCTAAGCTCAAATTTAAAACAATAAGTGTATTAATGTATGATCTAATAGAAGCAACCTCATTGATCATTACATTTCACTCCTCCATCATTATAGAAGAGATAATTACCTACAACTAGAGCATCATGCATTGTTTATGAGCTCATTGTTTGAGCACCTCATGTTCTTTTTTGATTGCTCGGTGCTCAAACAGTGAGCTCATAAATTGCGACACCCATTTAGTTATAAATAAATTAAAAAAGTGTCATTTGTAATTTGTGAATTCAAAAATCTACCGCGAAGATAGCACTTCACTTTTGTGTGGTGCAAAGAGGGCATTCGAGTTTGGCATGTGCGAAGAGGCTGGCACCATGTGGGAAGAGGGCACTGGCACTTGAGGTAGGTATTTGAGCTTTGTCTATTTGATTGGTCGGTGCTCAAATAGTGAGCTCATAAATAATGCATGATGCCCTAGCTTGCAGCCTGCAAGTCATCAAGACATTTCCTCATGAAATGATCGTAAACGGGGATTACCACATGGTGAATATCAACAACAAAACAAATAAAGAAGGTGACATGAAGCTAATGAAAGGACGCATATCCAATTTTTTTTGTAGATATACACATTAAGGATCATGTCAGATAATACAAGGGAATTAGATCAAAATAGGGAGACAATCACTAGATTGTTATCTAACTTTCAAAGAGAAGGCGATGAAAAATGTTATTGTCCATGCAAGAGTTGTAACAGCTTAAAGACAAGAATCAAAATCAAAATAGAAAAGAGACATTGTAGGGAGAATGGTCACATTGAAGGGGGGGTTGATTATAATCCAGTGGTAGGTTTTTTGTTATATTGTTTTCACAATCAATATACATATGAACCATGGAAGGAGGTTTGATTATCATCATTTTTATATAGGTCGATCTCTCTAGTGTGAATATAGAGGAATATGGAGCTGTGAGTATTGAAGTTGAAGATCATGATACCATGGAAGATGACAATCATACACCAGAAAACACATTTGAAGATGATGGTGTGAATGCATTGATCGTTGACACATTTGGTACTAGTGTCATTGGTGTTGTTGTTGCTGATGATGATGATGATTATGATGAAGATGACATTGACAATGTCCATGATATACCTCTACTTGAGAAGGCAGACACGGCCCTTTACCAAGGCTCTCAATCTACTCTTCTCTTTTTTGTATTGTTGTTGGTGAATTTGAAAGTTATGAATGGTTTATCCAACATAGCAATTGTCATGTATGCTAAGGTTTGTCATATATGTCATTATAGTCTATAAAAGGTGAAACATGTACCATTAAGATTGTTTATAGTAACGACTTATATTATTTGTTATAGATTTATAGGTGACTTTCTATTACCACCATCAAATGTTCTCCCTCGCTCATACCAAGAATTATGTACCACTATGAAACATATTGGAATGGAGTATCAAACAATAGATGCTTGTCCCGAAGATCATATTATTTATTATAAAAAACATGAAAATGTAATGGAATGCCCTGAATGTCATACAAGAAGATATCAATTAGATGACCAAATGACAAAAAAGGTGCATTGCAAGGTTATTTGTCGCATCCCCATTGTTCCACGTCTGAAATGATTATTCAAGTGCAATAGCTTGGCAAAATTTATAGATTACCATGCACGCGGCAGGAGTCAAGATGACATTATTTGAATGCCTGTGGATGGTTCATTATTTATGGACATAAAGAAAAAGTGGCCACACTTTAAAGAAGAACCTCAAAATCTTTGGCTTTCTCTGGCATCGAACGGTGTCAATCTGCATGGAGAGATGAGATCCGTTTACTTAATGTGGCCTATTTTTGTTATAAACAATAACCTTCCTCCATGGATGTCAATAAAGAGGGAGCACATTATGTTGGAAATGATTATTCCAGGTATCTTATTATTTTATAGTTATCTGCATGTAATTATAATTCTTGGAGTGAAATGGTCACAATAATTATCTGATGTTGTTGTTAATTCAACTAAGTACCAAGTGAAAGATATGAATGTATATATTGCACCTCTTATCAATGAGTTGTTGGTGTTATGGAATGGTTTCACCATGTATGACATATCTAGACCAATTGGACAAAGGCAATTTCAATTCCATGCAATGCTTGTGTGGACAATTCATGATGCTCCAGGATTGACACATTGCTGTGGTATGTTATGGTGAATTCTAGTTGTACGCGATAATTTAAATTCTAAAAATATATATTTAATTCAATTGTATTGTTATCTTGTAGGTCTTCAAACAAAGGGAAAATTTTTATGTCCAATGTGTGGTCCAAAGATGAAATCTCATCATTCCAAAATTTTAAGAAAGCAGGTGTTTGATGAGTATAGGCAATTCCTCCCCAAAAATCATAAGTATCAAAGTGTAGAAAGACATCTTTTCAATGGGAAAGAAGAGACTACATCAAAGCCCTGAAGAATGACACCTCACCTATGGCAGTTGGAATATAAAAAAATTTCAGGTAATATTGTTCCACTTAATGGTTGATGTTTGAAAATTATATATTTTGATTGTGTTTTGTTGGCTAATTATGTAGTTGATGATCTTGAAGGTCATGAAGGCATCACTGAACAACTTCCAAAGGGACTAAAATGTTATCCCAAAGAATTTAGTAGGCTGCCCTACTATGAGCAACTATAAATTGTGCATTTGTTCGATACTATGCATATTGGAAAGAATGTAACAGAGACACTGTAGAAAATATTGGATGGAGGGTGTGACAAAGAAAAACTTGGAAAAATTTGTAGTGACATTCATGATTCCAATCATTCAATGAAAAATATCATTGAATCAAATCGCAATGAAGACCGGATTAATGCAAGTGCTCTTCCTTGGTTATTAACAAAGCAAAAAATTAATGCCATAAAAGAAGTGATCAAAAAAATTTGATTTCCTACAAGATTTGTTGTGGATATAAGTAATCTCATATCAAAGAAAAATAATTTTGGGTCAGGGATGAAAACGCATGATTGGCATACCTTCATCAAGGTAAGTCATAATCTTTTGTATTTACAATATATTTGTGTAATTGCATTCAATTTTCATTGTATGAAATGATCAGTTGACAATTGTTGTAGTATTTGCTACCCCTATCTCTCCCATAGAACTTCAACAATAATATAAAATAAGTCATATATGATCTTGGAAATTACATGAGGTAAGCAATGATATTTGTTCAATATATCAAACAAGTAATATATTGTGAAGTCTCGTATTTATATATTTATGTCTTGAATCCCTTGTAGGTGGTTGTCATCTAAAGAAATCCATAAAAAAAGATATAAAATATTGGAAGAAAAGAATTTTTTGATTAATGTGTGAAATGCAAAAGTGTTTACCTCCATCTTTTTTCAATGCACAAGAACACTACCTCATACACCAAGTTGAGGAGATTGAATTGTGTAGACCTATATATGCTAGGTCAATGTGGATGGTTGAGAGACACTTAAAATTTTTTAAGGATTTGGTACAACAAAAAGAACATCCTGAGGATTCTATGGTTGAGGGATATATGGTATACCAGATGATGGTGTACGTTACTCAATATCTTCCTAATCTTGCAGCAAAGACCCATATAGATTGCATTTGGGATCTTGACTCAATTAAAAAATTTGAAGGGGAGTACTTGGTGGGCAATGGTAGATTCACAAAACTGAAAGGTAATAAATTATGAGTTGTTATTGTAGTAAATTAATTCTTAATTTTTAAAATAAATCTATTGTAAGTCATCTATTTACTTTTGTACAGCTGCTAAAGAGTGGGATGCAATACATTTGTTTATTGCAAACAATCAAGATTGGATGATGGCATGGTTTGAATGATGTCAACATGATGGTCATAGATTAACATGAGAATCTGTATCTTCATTGGTTATACAAGCTCATTGTAATGGAGATCCCAATGGTACATAAAAGAAAATAGATTTAGCATATGGTTTAAGAGATCACCAAGTACTTATAAATTTGTTAATTAATCAATCATATATTTTTCAACTCATGATGCAATAATTTATACATGTTTGACATTATTGCAGGTGAAACACCATAAGGCTATATTTTGCAATGGTTATAAATTTTGCATCAAAAATTTGGATGACACAAAGAGAACTTGTGATTTTAGGATAAGTGCAGTGTTCCAGGTGACTAATATTTCATCTAAAAATGACTTACATCCTCGAGAGTCACAAAATTGATACTGTGGTATTTTGGTTGATATACTTGACTATGACTTTAATTCCTTCAAATTAGTTCTCTTCATTGTGAAATGGTATAGACTATGACTCAATAAAAATGATCCTAATAAAAATCTTATTGAACATGACAATGGATTTCCAATGATTAATACAAGGTTGTTTGAGCCAGTTGGAGAAGAACCCTATGTTCTTCCAAGCCAATGTGAGCAGGTATTTAACTCAGAGGTTCCACATAAACTAGGTTGGTCATTTTTTGTTAGACATGATCCAAGAGGAAGGCCGATAAAGTATAATGTGATGGAAGAAGATACCGAGGAAGATAAAGAAGTGGAAGATGATGTAGAACCAGATCATGATCAAGAGCTAGTCGAAGAAGAATGTGAAGAAGAAGACGGTGATGATGTTGCTACTGATGATGATGATGCTACTACTAATGCTGCTACTGATGAGGATGATGCTACTACTGATGATGATGATGATGATGATGTTGATGGTGATTATGATGATGACAATAATGGTAGTGATGATGTCATCAATGATGACGATCTTGATGATGAGATGGATGAAAAAGAATATCAATGACATGAATTAAATGTACAATTATGTCAAATGTTTAGCATGTTCTAAGGATTTTTTTATATGTACTACTCTTATTCACCTTGTTTTATATATCCTACTTATATATCTTTGATCTTTTGTTAAGAGAAATTTCATTCTAAAAGAGTGTATTTAATCTCTATATGCTTAAACAACCTCACTAGTTAAGATTGTTCTCATTTGTAGTGGACATGACAAGAATCAAATCACTTGAAAAAGACCAGTATTTAGACATGCACAAATTAGTGATGTGATTAAGCAAATTACCTTTCTTTACAATTGCATGGTTGTCTTTGGTTTGTCATTTTGTTTTGAGTGCCTAGTGATTTAAACCAAAGACTTCGACTTAGCCAAAAAATGTGCAAGTCTACATCAGTATGTTTCTTTTTATTGTAATTATAATTAGTATGAATGAACAAAATAATGATAATGCAATATTTGTGATAATGTAATATTTGTTGAAATAGCGTTGATAACTTCGGTCAATGTGCCTTTGTGTCAATGTGGTGTTGGCCCATGCATGTTGAAGATGTCATGCACAACAAGTAATCTTGGGCATCAATTTTGGGTTTTCCCAAATAGGAAAAAGGTCTGGATACGTAATTATATTTTATGTTTAAAAATAATGTGACAACTAATCATTTTATGAACTGATGTACATTTGGTATTGTTAAGGAAATACTGGATGTCAATACTTTCAATGGGTCAATCAAACCACATTTACATCTACCCCATCTACATCTAACCTAATGTAGGAAATGAGGGCAACTTGTGCAAGGATCAAGAGGTGGCTTGTGCAAGGCTCGAGAGGCAACTAGTGCTGCCAAGATTGCTTCAATGGCGAAAGAAGAAATCATATTTCTACGATGCCTTCTTTGTGTAGTTTGTGCACTGCTTTGTTGGGACCATATGCATAAATGTGGTTAACAGAGGCCTATTGTAGATACTAAAAAAAAATTAGAATTTCTAGTAGATACACATAAAAAACATGCACATAAACATGACAAATGAGAAACATAAATGTAGATATCACAATAGCTGACAAACATAAATGTAGGCATCATGGTCATAATTTTTTGGAGACACAAGATAATTGAATGGTATACCTAGATGATGCAACACAGCTATATATCACTCCTCTAGTTCCAATTTTACACTACGGTAAACAAAATCTATAGATAAAGAATAAATTTAGAGAGAGGAGGAGAGCGATAACGACCAAAATAATATAGGGACCTATATTATTTGTCTTTGGGTTTTTTTTATGCAATTTAGACTTGGAACTGGAGGAGTAGTTGTGTTGCATCGTCTGGGTACACCACTCAATTATGTTGTGTTTCTAAAAAATTGTGACCATGATGCCTACATTTTTGTTTCTCAGCTGTTGTGTCCCAGGACCCCTTATGACCCTTTACGACCCTTTACAATCCATAAGAATACATCTTAGAGATCTTAAAATGTCGTAAAGGGTCATAAGAGGCTCCTAGGAGGGGTTAGATGAGCTTCCACCTTCACGTGGTTGGCCCTGTTAAGTAGAGAATTTTAAACTATTCTTGAAACAAAGAGAAGCTTAATAATTTAAGATCTCAATCCACGTACGACAAATATATATTGATCCATCTCAATGGCTACCAAATCAACAGATCTCTATCAAGAATCCAGTCGCAAAGAAACACCATAGACCGCACCGTGAACCCATTGTGAAGAGGCATTCAATGTCTCATAAGTCACATCAAATGATCCACTTTCTATAATCTAAGTCTCTCAACTCGATTCACCAAGAAGAAGACTTCTCCCAAGTCATCATGGACACCATAGTGATCTACAAATCTCCAATGTGAAAGTTATGCATGTCTCTCTCTCGACATCACATCTAACTCATTTGAAACTATGGCAAAAATGCTAGACAATCCTAGTGATCCGTCACAACCTGATCTCAACAAAAATGCAAAGAGTAGCTTGATTGTCTTCAAGTCAATCAATGCATAGTCTACTCAAACTCCAAGTCAAGTCAATGCTATAATCCATAGGAACAAAGCACATCCAATTCAAACCAAACAAGTCAATAAGTCACTCGAATCAAATCTGAATGTAATTAGGTCTGCATATGTCCCACGAACACATTAGGAAGAATGTATCTCTGATCGCCACACTAGCTTCTTGTGCTAGAGCAGTCACTATCACAAATCTTGATTCGGTAGAATCCATTCCAAATCCAAGTCTCTAGACTCGACTCAATAATCCATGAGCTACTACCAAATCTACTGCAAAGTCATCTTCAAATGATCCATAACCAAATCATGAGCAGGAACTAGATGTGCAAGAACACCGTTCTAAATCGATACCAACTCAGTCAACAAATATAAAAAAATTTAAAAAACTAATTGTCCTCGCAACTATGACGGCCTCACAATAGCAACGGTTATCTGTCAAAAACATTCTGACATCTAGCAGTTGCATGCACAGCATCATTGTCAGTTAAAAACCATAAACGATAGATATTTGTCATAATTGTCTAATGCATGTCTGTCACATGTACAGCATTGTTGTTGTTGAAAAATACAAACAAAAAATATCCATCATAAACTTTCAATGGATATTCATCACATTAAGAGCATCTCCGTCAACAAACAAGCTACAAACAACAACAACTCATCAAAAGATTCTGATGGGTCGTCGTCGTTTGTATTTTTTTGCGACGGATAGGCATCCCAATTTTGACAACCATAAATAGGTCCGACAACAGGTTCGCTATGTTGGCACCCCCTTTTTGCAATGACCATGTTTGTCGTAATTACGACGCCTAACAAAACTGTTAGTTTTTCTGACTGCAAAACTACAATGGCAGGTGGTGTCACTTTATCGACGGTTTATAGTCAAAATTCTAATGATTGGCCATCAAAAAAAGGGTTCAAATGTACTAGTGGCCCAATCAACATCGGTATACACTTTTAATTCAAAATCTCCATCCTTTTGTGCCATAATCCATAGTCCTTGGTTCCTTTCAAATATCTAAAAATCCTCTTCACAACAGTCATATGTGTATCTTTAGGATTAGAAGAAAATATTGCCACAATACCAACAGCATGAGCAATATTAGACCTACTAAGAACAACATATTGTAGCTTATCGATAATGGATATATACAAAGTTCCATTCACCTTGGTAGATTCATCTTCCTTTGACAATTTGCATCTAGTGATCATCGGTGTACCAACTAATTTTGAGTCTTCCATCCCAAAAGTTTTTAGGATCTTTTTGATGTATTTTAACTGTGTTATGTATATGTCATCCTTGATCTATTGAATTTTCAATCCAATGAAAATTTTGATCTCTCCAATCATTGACATTTCAAATAATTTTCTCATTTCGTCAATAAATAATTTGCACATTGACTCATTTCCTCCAAATATGATATCATCAACAAAAATTCCAGCAATTAGTACCTTATCTTCATATTTACTTTTCAAGTACACATTACTATTATCACTAATTCTAATGAGACCTATTCTCATTAGATATGAATGAATTCTTTCATACCATGCTCGAGGTGCTTGTTTTAAACCATACAGTGCCTTGTGAAGTTTACATACCATGTGTTTCTGACTTTTGTCAACAAATCCTTTTGGTTGCTCAATGTATACTTCTTCTTCTAGTATTCCATTCAAAAATTCATACTTTACATCCATTTGATAGACCTTGAAACTTTTATAAGCAGCATATGCAATTAAAATTCTTGCACCTTCTAATCTAGCAACAGGAGAAAATGTCTCACTATAGTCAATGTCTTATTCTTATGCATATCCTTTGCATACAAATCTAGCCTTATTCCTTATCACATCTCCATTTTCATTTAGTTTATTCCTGAAAATTCACTTTTTACCAATAACATTCTTATCCTTAGCTCTCGGTACTAGTGACCAAGTATTTTTCTTTTCAATTTGATCAATCTCTTCTTTCATTGCACTAATCCAATCTTCATTTTCAAGTGCATCCTTGACTAATCTAGGCTCAAATTAAAAACTAAAACATTAATTATCTCTCAACTTACTTATTTCCATGATTTGTGAATTCTTATCCCCAATTATTTGAGTCGGTGAATGGTTCCTTTTGACATACTTTGCTAGCACTGGCTCAGTTCTTTGTTCTTCATTATTTTCTTCTCTCGGTGGGGGCTCAACTAGTTCATTGATTCCTTCTTGTATTCCAAATATAGTACCAAAATGTCCTTCCTGTACATATACAAATCTTTGATAATATTTTGGTTCTTTTTTGTTTTCTTCTTCATTCTTATCTGCAAACTCATCAATCCTTACATTTTCACTTTCCACAATTTTGTTAGTAGCCTTATTCATACATTTATAAACTTTTCTCTTTGTGTCCATTATCCTAGGACTATACCTTCATCTCCTTTAGAATCAATCTTTCCATTCCTAGCATCTTTCAAAATGTAACACCTACTTTCAAAGATTTTAAAGTAGCTAACATTATGTGTATGTCCATACTAGAGTTCATAAGGGGTTTTATTTGTACCTTTCTTTAGTTGTACTCAATTGAGGGTGTAAACAACAATACTAATGGCTTCTCTCTAGTATGTTTGTGTAACCTCCTTCTCAATCAACAATGTACTAGAACAATCAATTATTGATCTATTTCTTATTTTAGCTATGACATTTTGTTGTGGATTTCTTGGTGTAGAGACTTGTCTTTTGATTCCATTCTCATTATAGAAGACAGTAAATTCATCATAGATAAATTCACCTCTTCTATCTGAGCTTAAACGTTTCAATTTCTTACATGTTTCCTTTTCAAATCTTGCCTTATACCATTTAAAATGGAAGCACTTCCATGTTAAAAGTGTTTATCCCTCTTAGTAAGTGGTCTGGGGTCATGTGAAGTGCCTTGATTAGGTCTTTACATGGATCTGGCTATTTTCCCCTGTTCTGCTTCTCTCCCCCTATTTCTAACCTCTTTCTAACAACTTTCTCTGAGAAACTAGAAACTTTGAGTTTCTAGATCAAGGACAACCTAAAGGGTCAAGGATGACCTCAACCCTAACCTAGGTCAAGGTCAACCTCAACTCTGACCTAGGGAAGATTCAACCTCATCCCTGACCCCAGTTCCAAATTTTAGTTTCTAGAAGTTTCAGGATGTCGGGTTTTAGAAAGTTTCATTTCCCTGCTTCTAAGTCAGCTGTTTTAGATTTTGGAATGGTAAACCCTTAAATTGAATTTAATCTAGGTCCATTTCTAGGGGTTAATATTAATTGGGATTTCATTCTCCAATGTTGGCCTCTCTAGAAGTTTGTGCCCTAGATCACTATAAAAGGAAGCCTTCCTCTCTCATTTTCTCCATCCATTATCAAGCATATCATCTCATAATCTCTCAAGCACTCAAGAAAGATCAAGAAAGTGTTTCATCAAGAATTTTCAAGGAAGCATTCAAGTCCTCTTCTCCATTTAAGTTCTCCATTGAAGATCAAGGATTCAAGAATTCAATCCTTTGAAGGGATTTGGTTCAAGCATTCAAGATTCATCATTCAAAACCCTAGATCTAGCCATCATGGTGGTGTGATCTTCCTTCAAGATCCTTTGTTCATCTTTAAGATCCATTCATTCTTCCCTCAAGGTGGATTCCAAGCATACAATCATGGAGGTTTTTATTTTCATTTGATAATGTTATGTTCAAGCTTTCATATCAATATCATATTTGTTTACATTTCAAATACAATTGCATATCTATTGAATATCATAGCTTCATTGTTAGATCTACTTCTACTACTTGCTAGCATTCTCTATTTCAATTCCATTATTAAGGTTGATTCCAAACTAGAGTTTGTCTAAGGCAAACCCCTCATCCAAACAACAAAACAATTTTTTTTGTAGGTACAAGTGCAGGACAATGAATTAAAGTGCAAGTTGGATACCCTTTTCGCCGAACTTCTAGGTTCCGCTAACAAAATTTCTGTCAAAGCTATTTCAGGTTAGGGATGACCTTCAGTGGGGGGTAAGATTGTGCCCCGCTATCTGGTTCAAAGTTGACTTGACCTCAAAAAGATAAAAAAATTATGGGTTTTCTCTGTCTCAGCATTTCCAATCCGGAGCATGTTGCAAAATTTCCTGAAACTGTGCACAGACATCAGAAAACAATGATTTCTTCACTAGCCTTCTTTCGAGATAAGTATTTATATTTTATTTAGTTTATATGTCCATAAAATTTTCCATCACACAACCCTCCATCATATTTTAACTTATTTATCATACTATCAACCATACTCCATATATACCCCTCTATTCATTTTCCAACTATTCATTTTGGTGAACCCGACAAACTTACCCCTTTTCTTTTGTGGATTTAGATGCCCTATTGTGTTAGATTTGTGGTTTAATCTCTTCTTGCATTAAGATTAGGATTATTTTATGCTATTGCATTTTAAATTCAAAAATACAAAAAAATCTATATACTCAACAAAATACAAAAACATTTCTTGCATTCCATTTACTATGAAGATTCTTAAGATGCTTTGGTGTGTGGTCATGTTCTTTATTACCCTTCTTTTAGCATCTCTTTACCATACCTATGGTGTTTATAAGAGTATCATTCACTTCATTATGTTGATGATCCTTCATTTTTCTCTCACCTATGCTTTTGTGAAATTGACCGATAATAATCTTCCTACATTCAAAACTTTCATTAAAGATTCATGTGGTAGACTTATTATCCTCTTGGATTATGTGAAGAATTTGGTTGATGATACACCATCTCCTAATCTTCCTAATCCTAATCCTATCATTCCTAATTTTATTCCTAATCTTCCTATTCCTGATCCAATACCTAATTCTCCATCTATTCATCCTTGTCCTTCACATGCTTATGATGGAATTCAAGCTATAGTTCAGGATGCAGATGTGCAAGATTTATTTGATTTACCTTCTCCTCTGATTCATGATGACATTAAAGGAAAGGGTAAAGAAACATCTTCAAAACCTATTATTCCACCTTATACAACCTTTACTCATGAGCATGATAAACAATCACCTCATGTAGAAGCTTTACATGATACGTACACTATAGGATATAATATGATAACTAAACAAGGTTATAGAGGTTTAGGGCTTGGAGTTAATGAGCATGGTATCAAGTTTCTAGTTCATATACCCCCTAAACAAGATTTTCATGGTATTGGTTGTTCTCAATCTCAAGTCAAGGTAGGTGATGTTGATCGTCACCCTCATCTTCATATACTTCTCCCTACACCTAAAATAGATAACCCTGATACTCGTCAAGATGTAGCTAAGAAGGTGCACATTCAATTAATGAACTCCAAAAAAGAAATCTTGAAACCTATACTAAAAGATGCTTTATCCAAGTACAAATATCCTTTTCATTATAGTAATACACATTTACTTGCTGATTGTAAGCATTTCAAGTTATATGTTAGGGAAAGAGTTGCTTTAGGAATTATATCTCACTCTTGTGCAGTTTTACAATTCCTTCATAATTTTGATATAGGGTATTCCCCTCATTCTGATATAAAATAGATTTCATCTCCTCTTGTCTCTGGACTAGGGGCACGAGGTATATTTCCATCCAGTCTCCTAGGATCCATTAGGCTTTTTATTGGGCTTAATTGGTATTCTTTATATCCTATCTCTCTATGGTTTTGTATTATGTTTATAATCATCCATAGATCCTATTCAAGATATCTTTTCTAAGAAATTTGTTTTGCAAAGGTATCCCTTGCCTTCATTCCTGGGGGGAAAGGTTTTGCCTTCTTTCTCTTTATCTAGGGAACTGCTTTCCTTAGCTTAGTGGTATTTATTTATATTGCAATATTATTTCATCATATTGACAGATGTTTTGACTATGGATAACCTTTTTATATAAGAGGTTGGTGTCCTAGGTCATCACCTCTTCTCTATGTTGAAAATTATGTTCTTTATAAGCACTTACCCTGGCTTTGGTGTTAAATTTGTTTCCCTCATTTCAAAGATTCCTCTTCCTCTTGATTGCAGGGGGCTTGATGATTGAATCTTTGTTCTTACCTTATTTATCTTTTGAAAAATGATATTTTATCTAAAAGAACTCCTCTATGATGGGGGTCTTGTTGATAAGATCTCTTTCATTGAGGATCCTTTTTCCATGAGTGACATCCTTTTCATAATTATCTATACTCTTGGATGTAGGGGTCAATATCCCTTGCTAAGAATATGGTGTACATTGATGTAAATAGGATATCTCCTTGCATTGTGAAGTAGGTATCCTCTTCCTTATCATGTCTAATAGACTACCATGATAAGGAGGGGGGAATATGTAGGGTCTCCCTTGTACTATAGCTTTTCAAATTACATGCTAAATCCTCCGAAGGTAATGCACATAAGTTGCTAAATCCTAAAGAGACACGCATTTTTCAATTTTCAATATGCTAAATCCTCCGAAGGTAATGCACATAAGTTGATAAATCCTGAAGAGGCATGCATTTTTCCATTTTCAATATGCTAAATCTTGGAAGGTAACACACATAAGTTGATAAATCCTAAAGAGACACACATTTCCAATATGCTAAATCTTTCGAAGGTAACGCACATAAGTTGCTAAATCCTGAGGAGACACACATTTCATATTCATATTGATAGAAGGTGGATCTCTAGGTATTCCAGAAGCTATCAGAAGACACATTACAATGGAAAGCATAGTTTATGGGTGAACTATCAAGATTGGCCACCTATTTGGCTCTCCCTTCCTTGGTGATTCATGGTAAGGTGGGCATCTTACTGGGCGAGGTAATCACTTTCTCCTTTCTTTCTTTTCATTTTCATGCTAGTAGGACCGGATCATGAAGCTATGTTATTTATAGTGTTTCTCTTGTCTTTCTTATGTAATCATTTATGGTTTTATGATAGCTTTCCAAATATGATATTAGTATGAGAAATATTTCTTAGGAAGGTTTCTTATGCTAATTGATTTGGGTTTGTTTGTACTAACCCCTCTTTTGTGTTGCTTTTGGTTTTCCTTTCGCACCCTCATGCGTGTATATTGAGTTAGAATCATTAGCCTAGAGGCTTGTGTTCTTAGCTAAGTTTTATTTTATCTTGTTGCAAATCCACTTGGATCTTCTCTTTCTTCTCCTTTACCAAGAGTTTGCATCGAGTCCATACTCTTGCTAAAGTGGGGGCTTAATTTATCATCTTAAAATGGAAGCACTTCCTTGTTAAGAGTGTTAAGCCCTCTGAGTAAGTTTTCTAGGGTCATGTCAAGCACCTTGATTGGTTCTTTGCATGGATATGGTTGTTTCTCCCCTATTATGCTTCTCTCCCCCTGCTTCTAACCTCTTTTTGACAACTTTCTCTGAGAAATTGGAGACTTTGACTTTCTGGGTCAAGGATGACCTCAACCCTAACCTAGGTCAAGTTAAACCTCAACTCTAACCTAGGGTAGAGTCGACCTCATCCCTGACCCTAGGTCCAAATTTTAGTTTCTGAAAGCTTCAAGATGTCAGGTTTCAGAAAGTTTCATTTCCCCACTTTTGAGTCGGTTGTTTCAAATTTTGGAATGGTAAACCCTTCAATTACATTTAATCTAGGTCCATTTCTATGGATTAAGATTAATTGGGATTTAATTCTCCAATGTTGACCTCTCTAGAAGTGTGTGCGCTAGATCACTATAAAAGGAAGCCTTCCTCTCTCATTTTCTCCATCCATTATCAAGCATCTCATCTCATAATCTCTCAAGCACTCAAGCAAGATCAAGCAAGCATTTCATCAAGAATTCAAGTCCTCTTCTCCATTCAAGTTCTCCATTGAAAATCAAGGATTCAAGCATTCAAGCCTTTGAAGGGATTTGGTTCAAGCATTCAAGATTCATCATTCAAAACCCTAGATCTAGCCATCATGGTGGTGTGATCTTCCTTAAAGATCCTTTGTTCATCTTTAAGATCCATTCATTCTTCCCTCAAGGTGGATTCCAAGCATACAATCATGGAGGTTTTGATTTACATTTAATAATGTTATGTTCAAGCTTTCATATCAATATATTTGTTTACATTTCAAATACAATTGCATATCTATTGAATATCATAGCTTCATTGTTAGATCTACTTCTACTACTTGCTAGCATTCTCTATTTCAATTCTATTATTAAGGTTGAATCCAAACTGGGGTTTGACTAAGGCAAACCCCTCATCCAAACAACAAGACCATTGTTCTTGTAGGTACAAGTGTGGGGCAATGAATTAAAGTGCAGATCTAGATACCCTTTTCGTCGAACTTCCAGGATCCGCAAACAAAATTTTTGTCAGAGTTGTTTCAAGTCAGGGATGACCTTTAGTGGGGGTAAGATTGTGCCTTGGGGTAAGATTGTGCCCTGCTATCTAGGTCAAAGTCGACCTGACCTCAGAAAGATAAAAGTTTTTTGGTTTTTCTCTGTCTCAGGATTTCCAATCCGAAGCAAGTTGCAGAATTTCCCGAAACTATGCATAGACATCAAAAAATAGTGATTTCTTCACCGACCTTCTTTCGAGATAAGTATTTATATTTTATTTAGTTTATATGTCCATAAAATTTTCCATCACACACCCCTCCATCACATTTTAACTTATTTATCATACTATCAACCATACTCCATATATACCCCCTATTCATTTTGCAACATATTCACTAACCTTGATCATGTTATCAAAATTTACATGATAGAGCCTTTTATGCCACAACCAAGCATCTTCAATTCTTGCAAACAAACACACATTTCCATTAGCATTCAAATAGATTAAACTATATTTATATTGTTCACCAGTTCCAATCAAATCTCCAGCAACATCATAGATCTTCACTTTTTGGTTTTGAAATTCCAGTCGGTGGCCTGTATTATTTAATTGTGCAACACTCAACAAATTATAACTTAGTCCTTAAAACCAATAATCATTATCACATTTGATCTTTTCATTCTATACAATGGATCCCTTTCCTTTTACAGAGTATGGAGCATCCTTTCCAAATCTAACAAATCCTCCATCATATTCTTCTAAGTTCTCAAACTTATCAATGTCACCAGTCATGTGATGTGAACAACCACTATCAATAATACATAGGTCAGCTTTCCTTACTTGAAAAATAAGAGCTTTTTCATCTTCATACCTTTCTTCTTCTGAATCATCCTTCATAGCAACATAAACCACTTCCTCACATTCTTTTGTATCATCATTTATTCCTTCCTTAGCTAGGTAACATGACTTCTTTCCTTTTTCCTTGTAGTCTCTAAACTTTCGGTATTGATTCTCCTTCTTTTCCTTATCATTTATGTCATTATTAGGACACCTAGAAGCAATATGACCAATCTTGTTACAGGTAAATCATTTTAGAGGCAATTTACCTTTGTACTTTACTTTTCATCTCGGTAGCCTCTTTGTCAGCAGTGCTTCCAGGTCTTCTAGTTCTTTTTCCTCAGTTAGTATACTATAATAATCACTTACACCTAAAATATAGTGATTATCTCTTTCTCTTCTTAAACTATCAATGGTTAGAGATGACTTAAAATTTATTTCTATATTTGGTAAACTGTTATCAAAGTTACTAAGCTCAAATGTAGTCAACTTACCGATCAGAGCATCAAGAGTAACATCATTACCATGTATGGATCTCAGTTCCTGAATAGAAAAGAATTGAATAGCATATTTAGGTAAGAGAGTTCTAAGAATTTTTCTTACCACATCTTCTCCATTTATTGTTCCACCAACACTTTTGATAGAACTAACCACTTCCTTGATTTTGAAACTGTATTGTGAAATTTTTTCATCTTCTTTCATCCTCATCTCATCAAATTTTCTTCTAAGACTATCAACCTTTTCTTTCTGTACATGCAAATCACCTCCATAAACAAGTGCAAGTTTATTCCACATTTAATTTTTTGTATCACAGTCATTTATGTCACTGAACTCAACATCTGTCAGGGAGGAAGCAATCTCAATCTTTACCAAGTTGTGTTCTTTCTTTTCTCTCATCTGATCTATTGTCATAGGTCCACGAGGTGATGGAGTTTAGTCATTTTCAAAATAGTAGAGTGTAGAATCTCCAATTCTAGATAAGTGTAACTTCATCTTGATTTTCTATGTAGGGAAACTTTTCTTGTTCAACTTAGGTACTTCTCTTCTATACATCTTTGGAGCTTTAGCTTAAGTCTTTTAAACTTTTACCTCTAAGCACCAAAAGCTCTCATACAAATTGTTGGATAACTAAGAGGAGGGTGACTCAGTTATCTTAGGTCCCTTAATAATTTTCAACCTTAAAATCTTCTCAGTAACTAATCTTTGCAATAATATTTAATCAGTCAACTGACCATAGCAGTATTGAAAAAATAGAGAAATGCTAAGAGGGGGAGGGGGTGAATCAGTGTTTCAAACTTTAAATCCAAACAATTAAAATAGAGATACACATACACAAAAAGGGAAAGAGACACATGGAATTTTATCACGTGGAAAACCCAACAGTGTTAAAAAACCACGGCTTCTCTAATCACTTGGGCAACTACCCCTTCTTACAAAGAGCTACAACTCTTTCAGTACTACAATACTGAACTGGCTTCGACCAGTTAACATAAGGCTGCAACCTTATCAAAACAAAGTTTTTTTATTACAATAACATGAGAGATATCTTTGTCTTTATGGAAGCGTAAAGACTCCAAAAAAATCAACACAATTGTGCCTTCTCAACACAAATTTTGTCCAAGCTTTCCTATCTCATAACCCATTGTTATCAACATTTCCAAATTTCACATCACATTCATGCCTCTGACCTATTCTTTTTAACAAAACTAATCACAAAAATCTTTTCACAACATAGATTTTAAATGAAACATGCAAGTAGAAATTCCTCATACACCATGTACGTGATCTCCTTTTCAGATTCTGATCATCCAACTCAAATCACTGTATTTATCTCACTTAACAGTGACTACGCACACAAAAACTTCATGCCTGTTGGTTGCTATCTACAATGTTCTATGTATGCTTTGTAACCTCCCACTACTATTAAGATGACTATTTATAACTGGTCCCACATTTTTGAATGACCTCCACTTTGCTTTCCTTTTTCACATCAACAGCCCAACACACCATTTTTGATAGGCTCCCCTTAATTTTTATTACTTGAAACATATTCCCGCCAATTTTAAGTATGTCTTCCCTTTCGAACAGATACACGGCACTACATAGGTCTTCACACAGATGTTCCCCCACAATCACAATCGCCTCACTCTCAGAAACTCCCTGATTTTTCTATTCATACAATCAATCACATGTTGCAGAACAACTAACGCATAACCACGGATAAACTAAAAGTGTGTATTGTAACTATGAATGCGATGTGTTCAACTATGTATCTTCCTAGTTTTTTCTTTTACACCTCTATATTTTTAATTGTCACACTTACACAGTCCAACATGATCTTCTCTCTTTTTTTAACTTCAACAGCTCCTCTATCACATATGTTATCCCGTCTTCTTATCCTTTTTGCACCTGATTGATTTTATGATGTCACCCCTTCAAAAAGTGTATGTCGTATTATGTGTATCGATACCCATTTTTTCTTTTGGCAATCTATACATGATTACCTGCAGCTTGGCTAGTAGTGCCAAAGAAACGTCTACAGACACCTAGCTTCTAAGTCCAAGGTTGCCTATATTTTTTTCTGCAGCATCAAAATGGCTCATCTTGTATATAGAAAGAACTCCGCATACATTTTTCTTCACACACTCCCTTGCCACTAACAAAACCTTTTTTTTTGAATGAGTATTTGGGAGAGCTATTATTCGATAAGATGCTCTACTATCATTGACATCTATGTATGTGTTTCTCTACACCAGTCCCAGCAGCAATATATATTTACATTTTTCAAAAGATAACTCATCAAGTGAGTGCCAGTGCATAACCTAGTGTTCTAACACCTCAACCTAAATGTACTATTTTATTCTTGGTTTAATAATAGGAACACATGATTACATTTGTTCCCATTTGGACAGAGGCTACAAAAAGAATTTGACGCCAAACCCAACACATGGCATTCGACATGGTAGATTGTCTGAAGTCAAACAAGGCAAAGAGTGCGGTGACACATTGCAATTTATCCACTAAGCATTGACTAAATGCAGCAGACAATGGCACAAATCAGCAGCGTAAAATTCATCAACTGACATAAAACTAACAATCTCCCCCTTTATGTCATTGATGAAAAACCAACGGAAACATACTAGAAACAATGTGCAAGACTGAAGAACTCCCCCTGAGCAAGTGAACCAATCTAAATAGATCTCCCCCTTAAGCTCTACTCCCCCTTTGTCATCAATGACCACGAAACAAAAACACAACAGCAGTCTGAAAGATACAACAATGAAGTGTTGAAGACAAACCTTTCATTAAGGTGAAATAACACCAAGCTTGCTTCGGAGATACTCGAAGCAATCTCAGGGTAGAGGTTTAGTAAACACATCTACAATTTTCTCTTGAGAACAAACATAGTTCAACTTAACAATATTATTTGTGTCATGCCCCGCAAGGGAACCGAGGAAGAGAACAAAGATTCTCTTTGAAAAAGAAAACCTAAGTTATGATTTATGAAAAATTTTGAATTTTTAAAAGAATTATGTGAACAAAGCTTAAACTTAGATTCCTCCCAAGGTTCCCTACTATTTTATGAACAATTCATTTAAGTTAATTAAGTAAGTTAACAACAAGATTTACTTCTCAAAGTAAACTACATCATATCATTATAAGATTCTTTATTAAGAAATACAAAGTACTTTCATTTCGATTTTCCATTTAAAATCAGCTATATTCCTAAGTATCCTTTATGAACATTATAACTTTTAAAGCAAATAGAATCATCTAAATTATTTGATACATTACAAATATTACATTTTTTTTACAATAGCCTTTTCACTTAATCAAAAATAAGAAACATACTATTTTACTTGAAATGTTACAAAATCCTTTTCTTTTCCAACATACATCTTATACACAAGGTTCATGCTTTCTCTTTCCCTTTTCCTAAATCTACCCATTCCAAATACAACATTTTGAAACACATTAATGATTACATTACATTCATCTCCCCTTAGGAAGTAACAATAATTTTACATCATGAAAGATAGATACAAGTCTTCATTCTTCAACACTGGAATGTAAGCAAGCATGAGTCCTTAAGCACTGCATCCACAAAAGATACCTTGATAAAAAGATTTACCACCCAACCACATTGATACCAAAAGGCCCACTCCCTCATGCTAGGATATAACCACCAAGGTCCACAAAGAAGGGATAGCTAGGCCATACCTAGGGTTGGGTAACCTTTCCCAAATAGAAAATAGAAAGAAGATCAAACTATAAATATTTTCCCAAAGGTTATAAGGCTTGATAGAAACTCTAAGCAACAACCTAAGTGAGTGTCATCGCATATCCCTCACCCCTTGGGTTGTCCTGGTACTAGCCTCTCCGGGCCTCGGGCCCCAAATAGGCACATGTAGAACCGAATGTCTTTCATACACACAAGCACCATTTGATCGTACCTACGCATAGGCACCTTCTCCCACTCCCATCCATAGCCTTTACTAGCACTACTGGCATGGGTGAGGTATCTATTAATCTTTTTAGTGTTTGAACCCATTCCCATAAATTTTAATTAAATTGTCACTTGTTAAATAACTCTTTAGTCGATTATCCTGGTTCTAGCCACTTAGGGCCCTGGCCCCGCACTGAGAGCCACTCACTTGGTGTTGTTAGGTTTTCTACCCTTAACGCACACATCACAAATACATCATACATGTAGTAAAAATACATCATAAACACATTTGAGAACCGCATCAAAGAATAGAAAGTAATAAGATAGTTTATGGATGTTTAGGGAAATTAAGAATGTTTAAGGATGTTTAGAATGGTCCTGATCCTCTTAGACAATCCTAAACCCTAATCATGCTTCCTAAAAACATCCTAACCCTATTTAAGCATCTAAATGCACCACATACCTCCATCAAAAAAGTAATGAACATATTTATAGTTTATACAAAGTTTCCATATAGTTTGTACAAAATTCCATATGCCTGAAATTTAACTAAGTCCGATTTTTTTACAAAACTCCAAAATTTCAAAGTTGCATCTTAATTCCTAGGAAGCTGAAACCTATCTCAAACTTCCCGGAAGGTACCTAATTTCTTTATACAAGTATAACTTAAACTTGTATAAACCGACCCAAAATAAAAACACTTGTATAAACCGACCCGAAATAAAAACACTTGTATAAATCGACCTGAAATAAAAACACTTGTACAAACCGACCCAAAATAAAATCACTTGTATAAACCAACCAATAAACCCTATTCCACATGTGGCATTAAAACAATAATAATAACTCAGGATAGAGTAATTCAATCAAAAACTTGAAACAATACTAATCACTCGGGATTCAAAAACAAACCCTAATAATATAACTCGGAATTAAATCATGGAACTAAATCAATAATAACACAACTCAAAAAAATGATAGGGAACGTGTCATGAAAGAAAACACAAATGACAGAGATCAAAACTTTTAATTCGGCCAAATGCCAGAGATCAAAATAATTAACTCGGGATTACAAAGCCGTGCATATTGTTTGCTGACAGCAATACTTTAACAACAAAAAACTAAATACAAATATTTTGCACATTGTTTAATAACAGGATATAAAATATAATTAATCCTAAAATAGCTGGCATTGTACAATACTACAACAACTTATAATTGTATAAATGTTTATACAATAATGGATAAATGTTCTACAATAATACAGAATACATAAACGTTTTGCAATAATACAGAATACAATAATACAAATAATACATAAACGTTCTACAGTAATATATTAATATAGAATACAATAATGTATTAATGTTTTGCAATAATACAATAATGCATAAACTTTCTACAAACAGAAACATATTCAGAAGCATTCAAACAAATCTAAAACTAGCATTGATATAATAAAAGAGATTTATCTCTCAAGATGGATTCCAACCTGGAGTCTTGCGGAGACCGGTTAATGAAGAAGAATCCAAGATTTCCAACCTACTCCAAGCACTCCTTCAAATTCCTCGTACAGGCAAGCTCCAATTCCTTCCTGTCAGAGAAAATCAATTCTCTCTCTTCTCTCAACTAAAGAAATATCCTATCAAAGGTATAGCCTCTCCTCAAATTAAAATTTCCTATCCAATCCCCCACACATAGGAAAGTCTTTCCTATAAATAGATTGGGGAGTAGTTGCACAGGTATTCCAACCGATGCAACTATCCACCGGTTATCCGTTAATGATACGGTTTGTAAAACCATTCCCATAAAGGGATAAATAAATTTTTAATAAAACTATAATCTATGTCTCCTAAATTTGAGGATGACAAAATAAATAATAAATATTTTAGGAATAGTTTTCCTAACTTGTTTACTATGGTAATTACCAAATGCATTTCTCAAATAAAATATATCATAACCTTACCATAGCCTCATAATAATTTCCCTTCACATAATTAATTTATTTTATAATAATAATATATATTTATTTATATATGTACTCATAGGCATATGTGTGCACCCATATGCTTATGGTACATATACCATAAGTAAGACACATTATTTTTAATATTAAATATTATGAATATCGTTATTATAAAACATATTATTTATCCATACACTAATCCATAATCTAAAATATATATTAGGTAGCTACTAACATAAGTTAGATTTTGCCACTATTATTTAAAACATTTATTATTAATATTGCCATAGACACTTTGTTATTATGAGTATTATAAAATAATACCATAAAATTATTTATTATTATTGATATTAAAATCACATGATTTAATCACATACTAACTCATTCCTAACGAGATATGCTAGTATAGTAGTAGCTACTAATAAAGATAAATTACTAAATCATACCCTCCAATGAACAATAACTCACATCAATAATCTACTAACAAAATTGAACATACCATGAAGATAATTAGAGCTACCATACTCAAAACCTCATTCTCAATGAATGCAAGCAACAAGAAACTAGCTACAAGACCTACAAAACCAACAAACTAAGAGGACACAGAAATAAATCACCCACACCAGGGACTGACTCGGGAACTCCCCACCTAAAGGTAAAAGGATCAGAGGTAGAGCTCCTCCTTGTGGAACCTGGTGATATCTCCATAACAACAACAATGATTGAGGATTTTGAGGGATCGCTCAGACCTATGAAGCTAGGTGGAGACGATACCCGATACTTGTAATCCTGCATCACCAAGAAGAGATACATATATACATATGGATATACATACAAATCAGATATATGCAAACACATGTCCAGGATCGATACATCGTGTGGACCTCAACTAAGTGAGTTACTACAAGTTCGTCCTGAGTCATGAAAACACATCAGACACATATACATGAAACATAAAACATCATGATAATACTTAGATTCAAATCCTTGGGTTAGCTCCATAAAACATATAAAGATAGATGGTTTCCTCATTTCATAAACATATAAATGATAACCATAAATGAGCATATCAATTATCCAATAAACATATCATCATCCACAAAACATAAATGTAAATTTATAGCTCTAACCATCATAATAGAATGTCCAAATTAGAAATTCCAAGTATCACCATAGGAGAAGGTATTACATCCTCCCCCCTAGAGTTAGGCTTACTCCTAGAAGCCTACAAATAAATATGGATAAGCATCTCTAAGTCTAGTAGCATCTTCCCATGTCTCAGAAGAGTCATCATTGGGGTCCCATTGGACCCTTGCCTGCTCTATGGTGTGACCCCTGAGGGTCAGTGTCCACTACTGTAAAATGCGTACCAGCTCTAAAGCTAACTGCCCGTCCGCTACCTGTAATGCATTCCAATCCAAAACATGAGTCACATCAAGAATATACTTTCTAAGAACTAAAACATGAAATACATCATGAATATGAGCAAGGTTGGGTGGCAAGGCAAGATAATAAGCCACTGGTCCTATCCTCTCTAGGACCTCAAAAGGGCCAACAAATCGGGGTGCCAACTTGGAGCCTTTTCCATAACGGATTGGACTCTTTCATGGACGCACCCTCAAAAAGACTCTATCACCAAGAGAAAAGTGTAAATCAGTCCTATGAGCATCGGCATACTTCTTCTCCCTATCCTGAGCTATCAAAATATGTTCTCTGATACGCTTGACCTACTGCTCCATATCCTGTAACATCTCAGGGTCTAAAAGTACCCTATCCTCCAATCGGTCCCAACTCAAGGGAGTGCGGCACGGACGGCCATACAAAGCCTGAAAAGGGGACATACCTATGGAACTATGATAACCATTATTATAAGAAAACTCCACCAAATATAGATATTCTTCCCAATGAGTCCGTCTTTCCATAACATACATCCTGAGCATGTCCTCAAGAACTTGATTGACTCACTCTGTCTGCCCATTTGTCTCAGGATGATAGGCTGAACTGAAGTTGAGCTGAGTCCCTAAAGTATGCTAAAGTGAAATCCAAAGAGTAGATGTGAATACTGGATCATGATCAGATATGATTTTCCTGGGCATACCGTGGAGTCTCACAATGTCCTTCATGAATACTCTGGCTATAGAAGTTGCTGAGTAGGAGGACTACATGGGAGAAAAATGGGCTACCTTGGTGAGTCTATCAACTGTCACCATGATAGTTTTGTGTCTCCTAGGAGTAACTAGAAGTCCCACAATAAAATCCATGTAAATAATGTCCCATTTCCATTCTAGCACTAGGTGAGGTTGCAGTAGACCAGCAAGGTGTTGATGCTCTGCTTTCACTCTCTGACATTCCAAACATCTAGCCACATAGTCTGCAATATCTCTCTTCATTCCTGACCAATAATACAACTGGCGTAGGTCAGCATACATTTTCTTCACCCTGGGATGTGCCGAATAGGGAGCCTTGTGGCTTTCTGAAAGGATAAGCGCATGAAGATCTCCTACCATGGGCACATAGATTCTATTTTTTTGTCACAAAAACCCAAGGGCATTTAAGGAATATCCTGAGAAATGACCTTCCAAGTGTCTTCCTGACTCTATTTCTATCTTAACCTCTTGAAACCAAGAGTTAGAAGTGAGAGCCTCCCTGATTCTTTCCTCCAAATATGTATTGAGGGATAGTACTGATAAAACATGTCTACACCTTCTCAAAGCATCTACTACCACATTCATCTTCCCTTGGATGTACTTAACCTCGAAATCATATTCACATAGAAATTCCATCCATCTATGTTGCCTAGCATTGAGGTTAGGTTGAGAAAAGATGTATTGAAGACTTCGATGATCTATTTGGAGTTCAAATTTGTGACCCAATAGAAAGTGTCACCACTTTACTAAGGCATGGACTACTATTGTAATCTCTAGATCATGGGTGGGGTAGTTGAGTTCATGATCTTTGAGCTTCCTAGACTCATAAGCCGCAACTTTTCCTTCTTGCATAAGAATCACCCCAATCCCTTCTAGTGAGGCATCTATGCAAACTACAAAGTTTCTTGATGGTTTGGGAACCACCAAGATTGGAGAAATGGTTAATCTTTCTAGCTTCAAACATTGGAAAGCGGCCTCACATTTTTCTGACCAAACAAACTTCTTGCCCTTCCTTTGCAAGGAAGTAATGGGATGAGCTATCTGAGATAACTCTCTGAAAAACCTCCTGTAATACCCAGCTAGTCCCATAAAGATGCAAACCTCAGGGACGTTAGTCGGAGTTGGCCACTCCACTATGGCTTGAATTTTGGCTAGGTCAATAGCAATGCCATTTCCTGAAATGATGTGTCCAAGATACTTAACCTCTATCTAAAATAATTCGCACTTTTCCACGTTGGCATAAAGTTGATTTTCTCTAAGGCACTGCACTACTTGGCGAAGATGAACCTCATGTTCTTCAAGAGTTTTGGAGAACACTAAGATATCATCTAAGAATACTATCATAAATTTATCCAAGTAAGTTCTGAAAACCCCATTCATTAAGCTCATGAATACAGAAGGAGTGTTCGTTAACCCAAATGGTACCATAGTGAACTCATAGTGACCATATCTAGTACGAAAAGTTGTTCGATGAATATCGGCTTCCCGAATTCTAAGTTGATGGTATCCTAACTTGAGATCAATTTTTGAAAATATTTTTTCCCCTTTCATTTGATCAAATAGATCGTCAATCCGGGGTAGGGGATACCGATTCTTGATTGTGACTTTGTCGAGTTGATGATAGTCAATGCACAATCGAAGAGAGCCATCTTTCTTCTTCACAAATATTACTAGTGCACCCCATGGTGACACACTGGGTCTGATAAATCCTTTTTCCAAAAGCCCTTATAGTTGAAGCTTAAGTTCCTCAAGTTTCTATGTGGTCATACGATATGGAGCTTTGGAGATTGGTTCTACTCCTGGAACCAACTTAATTCAGAAGTCAATGTCCCTTTTAGGTGGCATTCCTAGAATTTCTTTGGGAAAAACATCCAAGTACTCCTGTAATAGGGGATGATCTAATGATACATCCCTACATTCTCCTTGGTCCAAGTCCTCTACTGAGACTGCAAATAATTGGCATCCTTTGCGCATGCACTTCTTGAGCTGCATCGCAGAAATCATGCAGAGAGAGATGGGTAGTTGCACCCAAACAATCTTCTTAGGTTCTCCTAGGTCATCTAAACACTGAATGCTTTTGTTTCTACAATCCAAAGTGGCTTTGTGAGCATCCAACCAATCCATACCCAAAACTACTCCATACGAGCCTAGGGGAATTACTCGAAGATCTACTAAGGTGGAAAAAGGTCCAAGTTCTAACTTGCAACTCTGGACACAAGAGTCTAAGGTTATTCTTTCCCTAGAGGCTAGCTCAACCTGCCACCTATCTTCTTGCCTTACTGCCTTCAGCCCACATTGCTCTACTAAAGAAGGTGAAATAAAAGAATTTGTTGCTCCTAAATCAACTAGTATAGTGGTAGAGATACCCCTTAACAAACATGGGGTCTCGATGACTGATCCCTGATGGTTGGCTTGTTCGTGATCTAATTTGGCAAATACTCATTGAGTTCATCCTGCATTACCTACTATAGGTTCTAAAGCGGCCTATCTATAGATGCCTTCTGGGGAAGATTTCTGAGGGAAATTAACTGCAATGTGACCATGTTGGCCATAAGAGTAACATCCGGCGTTCTTAACAAAATTCCTTCCTACAGAAGGTGCACTGGACTGCTGATAGCTACCCCGACTAGAATTATGAGGCATACTCTTAGCTGGCTGAGGGTTTGGGTATCGCTTTGCACACTACCAGTTGTGAGAATTGCTAGATTGAGAACCCCCATTTTTATTGTTATTTCCATTGTAATTGTTGTTGTTGTTGCTATGAAATTTTCTTTTCTTGTGGTTCTGACTTCCTTTGGGAGGATAATTTTTAGGTCCAGGTGCTCCTTGAGATGGATTCCCTTTGAAACTTGACCCGGCCTAGAAGGCATTACCCCCTTGGCCACCTATCTGACCTCCTAACCCCAAGGCCATATTTTGTTCCTCAAGGCAAGCTTTGATGACTGCATCATTAACTGTCTGAGGTTTGAACATTTGTAAGGTACTGGCCAAGTGACCATTGAGTCCTCTAAGGAAGTGTTGAGTCAACATGGGTTCATCATCCTTAATTCACTAGTAAAATTGACCTCATTTTTCGACCAAAATCAGTAAAAAGTTCCACGAACCTTGGTCAAAATTTCCACCAACCTTGGTTGAAATTTCCACGAAATACTATGTTGGTGGAAATTTTGACCAACGTTGGTGGAAATTTTGACCAAGGTTCGTGGAACTTTTTACTGCCTTTGGTCGAAAAATGAGGTCAATTTTACTAGTGGCTTATATCCTGAGTATAGCTTGAGTTCCAAGAACTTCCTCTCATAGTCATCAACTGACATAGTTAGCTGCCTTAGGTTGTGAAACTCTTCATCTCTTTCCTGTCCCCAATGGTCATATAGAAATTTAGCTCAAAAGAGTTCTAGGAATAGTTCCCATGAAAGAGTGGTAATATCTATGTGAATTTTCTCTCTCTGTGTTTCCCACCAAGTGGATGCAAAGTCTCTAAGGTGAATGACTGCAAACTGAGCCTTAGTATTGTTGCTATAAGGATGCATGGAAAATAGCCTTTCTAGGTCTAGCAACCAAGTTTCTGCGGTAGACCCACCTTGAGTTTCCTTAAATGGGTTAGTCTTAGTCCTAAGGAGGTCTCGCATGTGAGAAGCACGCAAAGCATCTTCTTCCATTGCCTTATCTCTCCTCCTAGGACTCCTTTCCCTTTCCTCATGGTGAGTGTTAGTCTCCCCATGGTGACCTCTATCCTACCTTGCATCTAACCTCTATAGTATCCGTTGTAGGAGCTCTTGTACTTGAGCCCCCTGAGAACCTCTAGATTGGTTATTAGATTGATCCCCTCTTCCCTCGTATTGTTCTTCTTCTTGAGAACTTTCATGTTGAGATCTAGGAGGGGTGTTTTGGGCACCTCCCCTTCTACCATGGGTCATACAAGGCATCCTGAACAAGTAAGGAGAAGGATAAGTTTAAGGGTCCTAGTCAAATTCTAGTATTTAAGTATTTCCTTAAATGCATAACAAGTTTTAAGAAGCATGGGCCAATTTTCCAGGGCCCTAATGTAGCAACTTAGTGCTCTGATACCAAAGATGTCATGCCCCACAAGGGAACTGGGGAAGAGAACAAAGATTCTCTTTGAAAAAGAAAACCTAAGTAATGATTTATGAAAAATTTTGAATTTTTAAAAGAATTATGTGAACAAAGCTTAAACTTAGATTCCTCCCAAGGTTCCCTACTATTTTATGAACAATTCATTTAAGTCTATTAAGTAAGCTAACAACAAGATTTACTTCTCAAAGTAAACTACATCAAATCATTATAAGATTCTTTATTAAGAAATACAAAGTACTTTCATTTTGATTTTCCATTTAAAACCATCTATATTCCTAAGTATCCTTTATGAACATTATAACTTTTAAAGAAAATAGAATCATCTAAATCATTTGATACATTGCAAATATTACATTTGTTTTTCAATAGCCTTTTCACTTAATCAAAAATAAGAAACATACTATTTTACTTGAAATGTTACAAAATCCTTTTCTTTTCCAACATACATCTTATACAAAAGGTTCATGCTTTCTCTTTCCCTTTTCCTAAATCTACCCATTCCAAATACAATATTTTGAAACACATTAATGATTACAATACATTCATCTCCCCTTAGGAAGTAACAATAATTTTACATCATGAAAGATAAATACAAGTCTTCATTCTTCAACACTGGAATGTAAGCAAGCACGAGTATTTAAGCACTGCATCTACAAAAGATACCTGGATAAAAATATTTACCATGCAACCACATGGATACCAAAAGGCCCACTCCCCCATGCTAGGAGATAACCACCAAGGTCCACAAAGAAGGGATAGTTAGGACATACGTAGGGTTGGGTAACCTTTCCCAAATAGCAAATAGAAGAAGATCAAAGTATAAATCTTTTCCCAAAGGTTCTAAGGCTTGGTAGAAACTCTAAGAAACAACCTAAGTGAGTGTCATCACATAGCCCTCACCCCTTGGGTTGTCCTGGTACTAGCTTCTCTGGGCCACGGCCCCCAAGTAGGCACATGTGGAACTGAATGCCTTTCATACAGACAAGCACCATTCGATCGTACCTACACATAGGCTCCTTCTCCCACTCTCATCCATAGTCTTTACTAGCACTACTGGCATGGGTGAGGTATCTATTAATCTTTTTAGTGTTTGAACCCATTCCCATAAATTTTAATTAAATTGTCACTTGTTAAATAACTCTTCAATCGGTTATCCTGGTTCTAGCCACTTAGGGCCTCGGCCCCGCACTCAGAGCCACTCACTTGGTGTTGTTAGGTTTTCTACCCTTAACCCACACATCACAAATACATCATACATGTAGTAAAAATACATCATAAACACATTTGAGAACCACATCAAAGAATAGAAAGTAATAAGATAGTTTAGGGATGTTTAGGGAAATTAAGAACGTTTAAGGATGTTTAGAATGGTCCTGATCCTCTTAGACAATTCTAAACCCTAATCATGCTTCCTAAACACATCCTAACCCTATTTAAGCATCTAAATGCACCACATACCTCCATCAAACAACTAATGAACATATTTATAGTTTATATAAAGTTTCCATATAGTTTGTACAAAATTCCATATGCCTGAAATTTAATTAAGTCTGATTTTTTTAGAAAACTCCAAAATTTAGAAGTTGCATCTTAATTCCTAAGAAGTTGAAACCTATCTCAAACTTCCCGGAAGGTACCTAATTTCTTTATACAAATATAACTTAAAGTATAAGAAATTAAAGTATTGTAACTTATACTTAAACTTGTATAAACCGACCCAAAATAAAAACACTTGTATAAACCAACCAATAAACCCTATTCCACACGCGACATTAAAAAAATAATAATAACTCAAGATAGAGTAATTCAATCAAAAACTTGAAACAATACTAATCACTTGGGATTCAAAAACAAACCCTAATAATATAACTCAGAATTAAATCACGGAACTAAATCAATAATAACACAACTCAGGAAAATGATAGGGAACGTGTCATGATAGAAAACGCAAATGACAAAGATCAAAACTTTTAATTTGGCCAAATGCCAGATATCAAAACAATTAACTCAAGATTACAAAGTCATGCATATTGTTTGTTGACAGCAATACTTTAACAACAAAAAACTAAATACAAATATTCTGCACATTGCTTGATAACAAGAGATAAAATATAATTAATCCTAAAACAGTTGGCATTGTACAATACTACAGCAACTTATAATTGTATAAACATTTATACAATAATACAATAATGGATAAACATTCTACAATAATTCAAAATACATAAACGCTCTGCAATAATACAGAATACAATAATACAAATAATACATAAACATTCTGCAATAATACAGAATACAATAATACAAATAATACATAAACGTTCTGCAATAATATAATAATATAGAATACAATAATGTATTAACATTTTGCAATAATACAATAATGTATAAACTTTCTGCAAATAGAAACATATTCAGAAGCATTCAAACAAATCTAAAACCAGCATTCATATAATAAAAGAGATTTATCTCTCAGGATGGATTCCAACTTGGAGTCCTGCAAAGACCGGTTGATGAAGAAGAATCCAAGATTTCCAACCTACTCCAAGCACTCCTTCAAATTCCTCGTACAGGAAAGCTCTAATTCCTTCCTCTCAGATAAAATCAATTCTCTCTCTTCTCTCAACTAAAGAAATATCCTATCAAAGGTATAGCCTCTCCTCAAATTAAAATTTCCTATCCAATCCCCCACACACAGGAAAGTATTTCCTGTAAATAGATTGGGGAGTAGTTGCACAAGTATTCCAACCAATGTAACTATCCACCGGTTATCCATTAATGATATGGTTTGTAAAACCATTCCCGTAAAGGGATAAATAAATTTTTAATAAAACTATAATCTATGTCTCCTAAATTTGAGGATGACAAAATAAATAATAAATATTTTAGGAATAGTTTTCCTAACTTGTTTACTATGGTAATTACCAAATGTATTTCTCAAATAAAATATATCATAACCTTACCATAGCCTCATAATAATTTCCCTTCACATAATTAATTTATTCTATAATAATAATATATATTTATTTATATATGTACTCATAGGCATATGTGTGCACCCATATGCTTATGGTACATATACCATAAGTAAGACACATTATTTTTAATATTAAATATTATTAATATCATTATTATAAAACATATTATTTATTCATACACTAATCCATATTCTAAAATATATATTAGGTAGCTACTAACATAAGTTAGATTTTGCCACTATTATTTAAAACATTTATTATTAATATTGCCATAGACACTTTGTTACTATGAGTATTATAAAATAATACCATAAAATTATTTATTATTATTGATATTAAAATCACATGATTTAATCACATACTAATGCGTACCTAACGAGATATGCTAGTATAGTAGTAGCTACTAATAAAGATAAATTACTAAATCATACCCTCCAATGAACAATAACTCACATCAATAATCTACTAACAAAATTGAACATACCATGAAGATAATTAGAGCTACCATACTCAAAACCTCATTCTCAATGAATGCAAGTGACAAGAAACCAGCTACAAGACCTACAAAACCAACAAACTAAGAGGACACAGAAATACATCACCCACACCAGGGACTGACTCAGGAGCTCCCCACCCAAAGGTAAAAGGATCAGAGGTAGAGCTCCTCCCTGAGGAACCTAGTGATATCTCCATAACAACAACAACAATCAAGAATTTTGAGGGATCGCTCAGACCTATGAAGCCAGGTGGAGACGATACCTGGTACCTACAATCCTGCATCACCAAGAAGAGATACATATATACATATGGATATACATACAAATTAGATATATGCAAACAAATGACCAGGATCGATACATCGTGTGGACCTCAGCTAAGTGAGTAACTACGACTTCATCCTGAGTCATGAAAACACATCAGACACATATACATGAAACATAAAACATCATGATAATAGTTAGATTCAAATCCTTGGGTTAGCTCCATAAAACATATAAAGATAGATGGTTTCCTCATTTCATTAACATATAAATGATAACCATAAATGAGAATATCAATTATCTAATAAACATATCATCATCCACAAAACATAAATGTAAATGTATAGCTCTAACCATCATAATAGAATGTCCAAATCAGAAATTCCAAGTATCACCATAGGAGAGGGTATTACAATTTGCAACTTGTTCTTTCAAATAGTGATATTTGATCGGAATGTGCTTCATGCGAGAATGCATAACTGGATTCTTCGAAATGTCAATGGCACTTGTGTTGTCACAAAAAATATAAATAGGATCAATAATCTCAAGCTTATAATCATGTAAAGTATTCTTCATCCAAATTACCTAAGTGCAACAAGACACTGTTGCAACATATTCAACCTCAGCGGTGGATAAAGAAGTGCAAGACTGTTTCTTGCTAAGCCATGAAACCAAATAACCACCTAAGAAGAAAGAACACCCACTAGAGCTTTTCTTATCATCCACTGAACCTCTCCAATCTGCATCTGTATAGGCTGTAAGAAGAAAATCAAAACTCTTTGGAAACCAAAGACCAAAATCAATTGTTCCTTTCAAATATTTAAAAGTTCTTTTAACTGTTGAAACATGTGTTTGTTTAGGAGAAGCTTGAAATCTAGCAACATATCCCACAGCCTGCATGATATCCGGTCTAGTGGCTGTCACAAATAGCAGACTCCCTACCATAGATCTATAAGAAGACTGATCAACTGAAGGAGACACGTCTGCTTTACTTAGTTTGCATCCGGTTTCCATTAGAGTGCTAACTGGATTGCAATCTTCCATCTTAAATCTTTTGAGAAACTCCCTAACATACTTGGCTTGGGAAATAAAAATACCTTTAGAAGACTAATTAATTTGCAGCCCAAGAAAATATGTTAACTCGCCCATCATAGACATCTCAAACTCATTTTTCATACACGTAGCAAATGTCTTGGACATCTTAACACTATCACTTCCAAAAATCATATCATCAACATAAACAACAATAATAAGAATGTTGTCACCTTCCTCTTTAATGTACAAGTTGCTATCCACATATCTCTTTTTGAAGCCCTGCTGTTGCAAATAGTTATGCAACCGGTCATACCAAGCTCTAGGAGCTTGTTTGAGTCCATATAAGGCTTTTTTCAGCTTGCATACATAGTCTACATTAACAGAAATCAGACCTTCCGGTTGTTCAACATAAATCTCTTCAACTAAATCTCCATTTAAGAAGGCAGATTTGACATCCATTTGAAAAACTTTAAAGCCTTTGAAAGAAGCAAATGCAAGAAAAATTCTGATTGCTTCTAACCTTGCAATCGGTGCAAAGGTTTCACTAAAATCCACACCTTCAATCTGAGAATAACTTTTGCAAACTAAACGTGTCTTGTTTTGAATAATCTTACCATCTTCATTTACCTTGTTCCGGAATACCCATTTTGTACCTATCACATTCTTGTTGATAGGTCTTGGTACAAGCTCCCAAGTATTTCTCATTTTGGTTTGATCCAACTCCTCTTTCATGGAAACCACCCAATGTTTATCTACAGCTGCTTCTTCAAAACACTTAGGCTCAATCATGGAGATAAGTGAGAAATCATCATCCTCAAAGTAGTTAACATTTTTTCTAGCATTTCTTGTCTTTCTTTCACCTATGACCTAATCAATAGGATGATTCTTTTGCACAAACTTTGAAGGATTTTTTAAAATAGAAACATCATGTTCATCTTGAGAGTCATTTCCAGAATTATCATGTACATTTTCAGCATCAATAAAAATATGGACTGATTATTGATGAGCAGATTGTACTTTACCTTGGTCATTCTCACCACTCTTGCTAGTTGATCCAACTTGAACATGTGGAGGAGAAGAGGGTACACCAGTGCTGGATTGAATTTTAGAAGCTAACACAGTGTTGGTTTGAGTTATACTTTCTTCAAGGCTATCATCATTCTCATGAATTTGATTAGTAACTTCATGAACTTTAACATTTGCACTCTCTACTAAATTTATGCAGCCTTTTATTGTAGCATTTGTATGCCTTACTCTTAGAAGAATAGCCAAGAAAAATACCTTCATCAGCTCTAGATTCAAACTTACCCAAGTTATCTTCATCTCTCCTAATGTAGCATGGACTCCCAAAAATTTTAAAGTACTTCACAATAGCTAGTTTACCTTTCCAAAGTTCATAAGGAGTCTTCTTGAGCTTTGATCTCAACAATGTTCTATTCTGAATGTAAACTATTGTGTGGACAGTCTCTCTCCAAAATACACCTTTTACCTTTCTCTCATTCATCATGCAATGTGTCATCTCTTGAACTATTCTATTTTTCCTTTCCACAACACCATTTTGGTGTGTTCTTGAAGCTGAAACCTGTTTCTTAATGTCATGTTGCTCACAAAATTTGACAAACTCATTAGAAGTGAATTCTCCCCCATTATCAAAACGTAAGCATTTGATCTTCATGTCCATTTCATTTTCAACTAAATTTTTAAAAATCTTAAACTTCTCTAAAGCTTCTGATTTTTCTTTTAGGAAAGTAACCCATGTCATGCGAGTAAAGTCATCAATTAGAAGTATAAAATATTTCTCACCTTGAAGACTTGTTGCCCTTGTTGGTCCACAAAGATCTGTATGGATAAGCTCAAGTGGCCTACTGCTAAATTCATCTTTTGGTTTGAAGGAAGCTCTAGTTTGTTTGCCTTCTTGACAATTTTTGCAAACAACATCTGCTAGTTTTTCTAACATAGGCATATCTTTAGCAGCCTCCTTTTTGCTGATCTTAATAAGATTATCAAAGTTAACATGTCCAAACCACTTGTGCCAAAGCCAAGCATCCTCTACCTTGCTCAAACAACATGTCTCGTCATTAGAATCATCAAGAATGTAAAGATTATTTGTTGCTCTAGTAGCTTTCGCTATGACATCAATTCCCTTTTTAATAGAGCAAGCATTAGAGTTAAAACTGAGATCATAACCTTGATCACATAGCTGGCTTACACTTAGCAAATTATGTTTCAACCCTTCTACATAAAGAACATTCTCAACAATAGTTTCATCATTGTTAATTAAAATTGTACCTATACCAACAACCTTTGCAGAGGAGCTACCACCAAATCTAACTTTACCCCCTTTCATTTTCTTGAGAGAATGAAACTTACTCAAGTCACCTGTCATATGTCAGGAGCAGCCACTATCAACATACCATATGTCCTTCTCACTGCTAGTTAGAAAGGTTGTTTGAACAACAAGAGCCTTAAGAGGAGTCTCTTGAACTTTTCTCCTCCAAACCTTAGTGACTTTAGCTCTTCTTTTTGGCTCAACATTAAAAAACAAATCTGCATTGTAGCTGTTACAAAATCTAGATGTATGGCCAAACTTATTGTAGTTGTAGCAAATCAGATTGTACTTCCTAAAAACATTTCTTTCATGCTGATAATGATTCTTGTATGGAACAACTCTACAATTAGCAGCTCTATGTCCAAAGTAATTGCAAATGAAACAATAGCCATAGAAAAATGGTTTATTTACCTTGTTAGGAGTAGGCTTACTACTTTTCGGTGGTGAAGTACTTGATTCAGATTGCATGCCAACTCCACGTTTATCTTTGGTGGGTCTTTGAGAACCAAGAACATCATTTAATGTGATTTTCCCACTGTTGAAAGATAGTTCTTCACTAGAAAGCATAGAAGTTTTACCAATGTTTCTCATAGCAACAATTTCAGCTTCCAACTTAGCAATGTTATCTTCCTTTATTTGAATCTGATTTTATAAATCTTCACGAATCCTTTTGGCCTCCTCATTCAAAATTTTAATATCAACAAGCTAAGTTTCAGCCTCTTTAAGAGACGTAGCAATCTTTAATTTTTCAGTACTCTCAACTTGAAGAAGATCCACAAGACTCAAATTTTTCTTTTTCAGTTTCTTAATCTCAGAAAGAGCTGAGATCAATTCAAGCTTAAGGTCAACTTCATCATCTTCATCATCTCCAATATCTTCAGAACTAGCATCATCAACAGCCACATCATCAATAGCCATGAACATGACTTCACTTATCCTTGAATCGCTCTCGCTGCTTGAAGAATCATTGCTGTCATTTTTTGAAAACAACACCTTCTTACCCTTTTCGAACTTCCAATTTTTCTTGGTAAACCTCCTAGATTTCTGGTGTTTGAATTCCTTTTCATCATTGTTGTCCTCATCTTTATCAAATGGACACTTAGAGGCAAAGTGACCAAGCTTTCCACAATTGAAACATTTCAGACCAGACTTGCTTCTATTTTTGTTAAACCCTTTTTTCAGCCTTCTAATGAGGTAAGCTATTTCCTCATTTGAGTCCTCATCTGAGCCTTCACTTAGATTGGTCTCTTTGTCCTTGCTTCTTTTAGAAGTCTTAAATGCAGATTCAGTTTTAGAAGACCCTTCAATCATAGTCCTCATTTCATATGCAGTCAAGATGTCATGTAGCTTATCAATAGTTAGAGTGTCTAAATCAGAAATTTTTTCAATAGCAGAGACTTTAGCATCAAGTCTCATGGGAAGAGATCGAAGAATCTTCTGAACTACAGTTTTCTCTTCAACATTTTCACCTAGACCTCTTAAAGCGTTAACAACTTCACATCAACACACAAAAAATATGCAGCAATGTTTTCATTGTCCTTCATTCGAAGACCTTCAAAGATAGCCCTGTGAGTCTGAACCTTAGCTTTCCTGACTTTGTCATCACCTTGATATGCATTGTGCAATTTATCCCAAATTTCTTTAGCTATGGCGCAGTGCATGACTTTTACAAACTCAGCTTCAGTTAGACCACACAAAATTACATTCATGGCCTTGGCATTGTTCTCAAATTCCTTCTTATCATCAGCATCTACAAGAGGAGTAGCAGGGATTTTATAGCCATTTACGAGATTGAGGTACACATCACAGCCAAGAGACATGATGTAGGTTTTCATATGAACACTCCAGAAGGAAAAGTTGTTTCCATCAAAAAGAGGGGCATGGTTTGTAGCTAGACCTTCTAAGGCACTCATGATGGTCACAAGGATCGAACTCTCAAGCTTTTAAGCACGGGAAGAGAGTGACCTGCTCTGATACCAATTGAAAAAATAGAGAAATGTTGAGAGGGGGAGGGGGTGAATCAGTGTTTCAAACTTTAAATCCAAACAATTAAAATAGAGATACACATACATAAAAAGGGAAAGAGACAAATGAAATTTTATCACATGGAAAACCTAATAGGGTTAAAAAACCACAGCTTCTCTAATCACTTGGGCAACTACCCCTTCTTACAAAGAGCTACAACTCTTTCAGTACTACAATACTTGAACTGGCTTCGACCAGTTAACATACGGCTGCAACCTTATCAAAACAGAGGTTTTTAATTACAATAACATGAGAGATATCTTTGTCTTTATGGAAGCGTAAAGACTCCCAAAACATCAACACAGTTGTGCCTTCTCAACATAGATTATGTCCAAGCTTTCCTATCTCATAACCCACTATTATCAACATTTCCAAATTTCACATCACATTCATGCCTCTGACCTATTCTTTTTAACAAAACTAATCACAAAAAGCTTTTCACAGCACAACTTCTAAATGGAACATGCAAGCAGAAATTCATCATACACCATGTACGTGATCTCCTTTTCAGATTTTGATCATCCAACTCAAATCACTGTATTTGTCTCACTTAACAGTGACTGCACACACAAAAACTTCACGCCTGCTGGTTGATATCTGTAGTGTTCTACATATGCTCTGTAACCTCCCACTACTATTAAGATGATTATTTATAACTGGTCCCACATTTTTGAACGACCTCCACTCTGCTTTCCTTTTTCACATCAATAGCCCAACACACCATTTTCGACAGGCTCCCCTTAATTTTTATTACTTGAAACATATTCCCACCAATTCTAAGTATGTCTTCCCTTTCGAGCAGATACACGGCACTACACAGGTCTTCACACGGATGCTCCCCCACAATCACAATTGCCTTACTCTCAAAAACTCCCTGACTTTTCTATTCATACAATCAATCACATGTTGCAGAACAGCTAACGCATAACCACGGATAGTCTAAAAGTGTGTATTTTTGTAACTGTGAATGCGATGTGTTCAACTATGTATCTTCCCAATTTTTTCTTTTACACCTCTATATTTTTAATTGTCACACTTACACAGTCCAACATGATCTTCTCTCTTTTTTTTACTTCAACAACTCCTCTATCACATATGTTATCCCGCCTGCTTATCCTTTTTGCACCAGATTGATTTTATGATGTCACCCCTTCAAAAAGTGTATGTTGTATTATGTGTATCGATACCTTTTTTTTTCTTTTGGCAATCTATATGTGATTACCTGCAGCTTGCCCAGTAGTGCCAAAGAAACGTCTACAAACACCTGGCTTCTAAGTCCAAGGCTGCCTATCTTTTTTTCCACAGCATCAAAACAGCTCATCTTGTATATAGCAAGAACTCCGCATACGTTTTTCTTCATGCACTCCCTTGCCACTAATAAAACCTTTTTTTTTTAACGAGTATTTGGGAGAGCTAGTATTCGATAAGATGCTCTATTGTCATTCACATATGTGTATGCATTTCTCTACACCAGTCCCAGCGGCAGTATATATTTATGTTTTTTAGAAGATAACTCATCAAGTGAGCGCTAGTGCATAACCTACTATTCTAACACCTCAGCCTGAATGTATTGTTCTATTCTTGGTTTAATAATAAGAACACGTGATTACATTTGTTCCCATTTGGACAGAGGCTACAAAAAGAATTTGACGCCAAACCCAACACATGGCATCCAACATGGTAGATTGTCTGAAGTCAAACGAGGCAAAGAGTGCGGTGACACATTGCAATTTATCCACTAAGCATTGACTAAACGCAATAGACAATGGCACACATCAACAGCGTAAAATTCATCAACTGACATAAAACTAACAAGTATGAGTCATAAAATCAGTAAATAACATGTAAAACATTCAATCACACATTAACACTAGTATTTAACGTGGAAACCCAATTTGGGTAAAAACCACTATGGGAATTATCACCCACAAAATAATTCACTCTTCTGAAGTGAGCTCGGTTAAGAGCCAATCATGTTAAAGATTAAAAACACATTTTCTAGATGTGATCTTGTTAGGAAATTTTTACCAAAGATCGACTAGATCTAACACCTTATAATGAGTGGATTATTAGAGGATTTTAAAACATTCGTTAGAATGCCACCTTACAATGGATTTAGAAATAAGACTGTTAAATCCACTCAGTTAAGAGATTTTCTTCTACAATGGTTAGAAAGTAATAGTGAAATGATCTAATAAAATATGCAACTACCTTTGCATGTTCAAATCTCCTTTCTGGCTGATCAACACACACACTTCATCTCATCACTTCTTTCACACTTTTTTTCAACTTTGTTCTGCTCGATGTACCCTTCTTTTCTAATTCAGCTATCTACTCTAGATATCAACAATTCATCATTAGCAATAGCAATAGTATCAGCAATATGATCATCATGATCATCCTTTATATAGATCATTTTTGCCACTTAACCCTATCACCGCTTAATCTCATCCACTCGATCAAATTTGTAGCTTGGTAAAATATTTTATGATTATTGCCAGTTGTATCTGTTAGAGTAATCAGTTAGTTTCATTACTCTTTTTTACTTAATCTATCTCTTAGGTACATTATAATTAATATCTTTATTAATTATAATGTGCAACCTAGCTTTTCTAGTTTTAGGGTTTTGTTCACCTTTATAGGTTGAACCTTGTAATTATTTTTCATTAGATTGGAATACAATTTCTCTCACACCGCTGAGATTTTCCAAGCTTTGCTTTTTGTGTCTTCTGCTTCCTTTCAGCAACAGGTCATTTGCATGCAGGTGTTCTTGGCGAACTGTGAAGTTGGATTTCTCAACTTCTACATGATATCAGAGCTTCCCTGCTGCTGCCTGTTCTGGTGTTTTTGAAGCAATTTTTGAGGTTAAGGGTTTCAAGTTTTTTCAGATCTGGTATTCTCTGCAAGACATTTTTATTTTATTTTTTACCTGCAAAAAAAAATGGAGCATTTTGAGCAAAAACGGATGCCACCATTGCGCTTAGAAGGCCCGGGAAAGTCAAAAATCATATAAAATTTGTGTTTTTTGGCCATTGTGACCTCTCAGAAAAAATTTCTCCCTCCTAAGTCGTACAACATGCAAATCGAGAAAAAAAAATTTAAAAACTCAAAAAATGCCCCACAGGGCTCTTTTCGGAGCACGCTACCGCCGCCACCCCCACTCAGCCCCTGCCGGCCGCCGCCGCTACAGCTCAACCCACGCACCGCTCCCGCCGTGCCACCACAGTGCCGCTCGAGAGCCGCCGCGCCACCGGCCACCACCGCCTTCACCCGGCCTCCATGCACATAGGTGACGTCATTGCTGACATCACCTACTGGTAACTTTTTTCGACAACTATCCAAATTTTATGGCCATTTTTTGAATTTCCTGGCAAACTAATTTTTTTTTATGATGACATCACCCCTAGTCATGATGACATCATCAACAAGCTCGTGACGTGCAGATGGCCGTCAATTTTTTTCCCGTGACTGGTTTTTTTCCAGTGAGCTTGTTTTCGGAGGTGCAATTGGTTTTTTGGTCGTAACTTGTACATACAGTGTCCGTTTTTGGAAAATGAAATATCATCGAAAAGGTCTTTTTTAGCCGGATGTGATGATGCTAGTTTTGTTTTTTGATTTGTTTGTTTGAACTCTTATTTTTGGTGTTGAAGTAGAGGCTTCGGTTTCCTCCCTCTCTGCATCTGGTGTCTAGGTTTTCTTCTCATTTTTTGTGCTTTCGATAATTGATTACTTGTTGTACGGGGGTTAGATCTATACATTGTGGGGGGGGTGTTCTTTCTTTCTATTATTTACTTCAAATTAGACCCTTCTAATTTTATCTTCTTCTTCTCTCAATGTTGGACCCCTCTGTGGCCCGACTGACACCTCACAACTATCACACTTGGAAAGGATAGATGACCAAATTGCTTATGGCAAAAGGGCTATGGTCATGCCTCGATGCGGCTCAGCCAATTCTATAGAGGCCTTATGAGGCTCTTATGCAAAGAAATAAGATGGATGAGGCAATGGGCCTCATCGCAATGAATATTTCAGATGGATTATTGTTCCACCTTGATGGTTTGGCCACACCCAGGGATATGTGGAACAAGTTTTCTACCTCGTTTAGCACAATGAATTAGTTCAGGGTTCTCTAGATAGATGCAGAGTTCACCTCCTTGGTACCTGAATCATTCACTAGCATTGAGGACTTCTTGATGAAGTTCAAGTCTCTTCGATCCATTTTACAGGTTGCTGGAAAGACGAAGTCAAATGATGAGTGTATCTTTTTTATACTCTCAAAGCTTTGCGACCCTTATTAGATTTTCACTTCTACCTTCTACTCCACTATGGATGCACTGGGTGCTCGACATGTTATGCCCTTTTTTGAGACCTTCTGTGACAGGTTGACTCGTGAGCAGTCCAAGCTCAATCAAATGGATTCACTTACAAGTTCACAGCCATAGGCATTGCTTGCCAAGACACCTCAGGATACACAGAAGCAGAAGCCAAAGTAGATATCTGATTCCTCTTCTCAGCACTCTACTGGCCCACCATCTTCTTCTAAGAAGGAGAAATAGAAGACTGAGAGCCCTACATATTCCTATTGTCAGAAGGGACCTCATGATGAGTCGCTTTGCTATCAGAAGAAGTTTGATGGTTATGAGAAACAGATTGTGGCTTTGCAAGCTCTTCTTCAGAAGAGCAATGTTTCCTCTCTATCCTCTTCTGGCTCATAGGGGTCTGCTTTTCAATCTTCTGCCACATCTCCTACAACTGGATAGGATCTTGGAAAGAGTCATGCATTACGAGCTTCAGTTGCATCCCCTTCACAGGTCCCTTGGATACTGGATTCAGGTGCTTCTCACCATATGGCATCTTCTGCGGAGATCTTCTCTTCTTTTGAGGCTTCTCCTATTCCTCATATTCTCATGGGGAATAACACTATTATGACAATCTGTGGGAAAGGTTCTGTAGGCATTCAGGATGGCACATTCAATGATGTATTGTATGTTCCATCTCTATCTGCAAACCTTCTCTCAATTTATCAGATTACACTCAGTGGGTCAGGGAAGACAGTTGAGTTCATGCCAGATTCAGTCTTCATTCGGGATAGTGTGACAGGTGGCATTGTTGCTATAGGGACAGTTGATCATTCCACCTGTCTCTACACCTTCTCACACTTTGGTCCACCATCTCCATTATCGGAGCATAGCTCTCCTCTTACGTGAGAGCATCATGTGGGACAGTCAGGTCACTTGAACCTCTGTGTTGTTCCTGAGACCACTTATGTGACTGCCTCACCTCATCTTGTTGGGGTTTCTTCTCTTCAGCAGGACTCTTCTTCAGCACTGCCAGACCCTCCAGCTCCATTCATCGAGCCACCAAGTGCAGTTGTTGAGGATTCTATAGAGGACACTCCTCTCCTCTCTCTTGACAATGTCAGCACACCTGTCATACCACCTACATTGGGGATTCCCTTTTCTGATCCTCGTGTCTACTCCTTTGAGCATCAACTCGGCCTTCCAATGACACCTCATCTTTCAAGGTTACCTCTTCAGTGCTCACTGTCTTTCACTCCTTTGTATTGGCATCATGGTGGTTTGTTCATTGATCCAGGGGTTCTTTCATTTTGGGGGGGCTTTGGAGCCTTGACCCTCTCTCACGGGGGGGTTGGTAGCACGCATTGTACTTATGGCTTTGAGAGAGTCTCTTGAAGTCATTTTTTATCTTTTGCTTGCTTTTATATCTCTTTTTGGAGAGGAGTTTTTCCCACTGGGTTTTCTCCTTTATCTCCGGTTTACAGAGATTTCCTTGTATTGGGTACCTGATCAGGCCTTGTTGTCGGGACCCATTTCCTGCTTTCATAGCTGTGCTAGGTTAGCTTTCCTCCTAAGCTTCTCTTAAGGGGGGGTGTTAGAGTAATCAGTTAGTTTCATTACTCTTTTTTACTTAAGTTATCTCTTAGGTACATTATAATTAATATCTTTATTAATTATAATGTGCAACCTAGCTTTTCTAGTTTTAGGGTTTTGTTCACCTTTATAGGTTGAACCTTGTAATTATTTTTTATTAGATTGGAATACAATTTCTCTCACACCGCTGAGATTTTTCAAGCTTTTCTTTTTGTGTCTTCTGCTTCCTTTCAGCAATAGGTCATTTGCATGCAGGTGTTCTTGGCGAACTGTGAAGTTGGATTTCTCAACTTCTACAATATCTTCACCTTGGAACTTCAAATTTTCTTGGATCTCAAACCAATCGCTAAATCTTCACCATTTATCTTTACCTAATGATTTTGATCTGTTGATTTCATTAACTGACTTTGTTCCTTCCTTGGAATCTTCTAGATCAATCCAGATCATCACATGATGTCATCTTTTACTCGATTCCTACTTTAACCGACCAACTTCATCTACTCGATTAAGTCCATCTACTTGGTTATCACTTACTCAGTCAACATTCACTCGGTTAAAAAATGATTGACCAATATTGATGAAGGGTGCTCCCCTTAATACCACAAACACATAACAGAAATAGAGAAACAACAACAATTTTCAAGAACATAAAATGGGCTTCTTATTATCTCCACAAATGTGGAATTAAAAATTTCAAAATTACAATATGCAAAGCCACATGGACATTTTCCCTTGCAATATTTTGTAGGACAAAGTCTCGAATCATTACCCGGATCTACTACCCAATACTACCCTAGACAACACTACGGACTTTTCTTATATAGGCAATTTCCACCACCCGAGAAGGTTCTAGAAATTTAGCCCTTAAGGCCGACTATCCTAAGAATTATTTTCTTTTCTTTTCTTTTTACATAGGGTCGGCTCCAAATAATTACAAAATATGGTTTTAGGTAGCCCAACTTTCGAAGGTCGTAACTTTCTAATAGTAACTCCGTTTTTCTATTATAGCCACTTTTCAGAAATGGCAGGACCTTATCTACAATACCTGACTCGCGCAAACTCTAGTTAGTCGGGGGTCAATTGCGATATGGAGCCTCTAAGGCCTTCAAAATTGACCTAAAAGATTTCGTACCCAAAAACCTCAATAACTTCACTGATACAAATGATATGACAATGAAACTCAACTGGTAGGCTGATATGACTAAGATGAACCTCCACCTGTGAAATCAGAACATTCTGAGATCGTACGACCAACTTACTAAAAATAGTAAGTTTCCATAAATAGCAGCTCTGCACAAGATAGCCCTTATTGAAAAGAAACCAGAAAGTTTTTGGGTGATGCAAGATTGCTCTTACACCCAGGATGCTCCAGCATCAAATATATTTTCTTACTGACAACCATTTCCATCTTAGTAGAACACACTCTTTCATTGTCTTTTCACTTCACAACTTTAATCCTTTATTACCGACAAACATAACTAACTTGTGCATCATTCTAACTTTTCATTAACTCGTGTAAAACAATCAAATCAATATTACCTTGTCATAGACTGATTCAACACTTGCCTATTTAAGCTCTCATACTTAACATCACTTCTTGATTGCATCTTCTATATTTACCAACATATTTCAGATTGATATGGCAACTTGAAATCAGTAAGTCAATAGACTTGACATCAATGACAACATAACAAGTGATCCAATCCTTCTACATACCTTTCATTGCTCAATTAACCTTGTTCATTCTCAACGTCACAATATTAGTAGGGTAACAATCTTATCAGTTTAGCAATCTCATCAATTGGGGTAACAGTGAGAATAGGTAAAGATATTATATTTAAACATCTTGATGTTTTTAGAAGACAAATCTAAGCGCTTAGTGTTGAGTTAATCTCCATTGTTGATCTTGTAAGCCTTATCTATAAAAGGTAGTGCTTCTTTCTTTGCAAAGTTAGTAGTTAATGATAAAGTTAGCATGGGTAGTGGTTGTGGTAGTAGGAATTGATAACAGAAATAGTTGTAAACAACATTTGAAGTTAATGCAAGTGAAGCATTGATGCTATGTTTTTTTTTCTTATGTTTTTTATGTACATGCATGGCTTCTATTCTTCAATGATAATTCAAATCAATGATTTTGATGGTGAAATACAAAGATATTTGATAGATTTCTAATTCAAACCATTTGTATCTTGCTAATGTAAGCTACAGTGTATGGTTAGTCCGAACCTAACTTACAACATTAGTTTAATTGTGAATGCATATTTGAGTTGTGCCAATATTGGGTACTTGAATGTATATAGATCTTTGTTTTCCTTTGACGATTGCTCTATTTTTGTAACATTATGAGTAGTTTGATTAAGCAGAAATAAGTTTATGGGGTATGTCTATCTAAAGAGTCATTCATTACTATTATTCTCCTTAGGATTCTCAACCTAGTCTCTCTCATCCCTATCTTTTTTCTATTTAATTTGAAACTATTTAGTAGGGAGAGAGAAAATCGCATTTGCAGTCCAAGAACATTTGCGTAAGTACCCTTGTGAAACTAGTAAATCACATCATACAACTGAGTCTATCCAAGTTAAGTCAAGACCTGACATTAGGAACCTTAGGGTTGTATCATCTAATCATATCTAATACCACTTGAAATTTCCTTTCAAGAGAAGATAGAATATATTCAGCTTATTTAATTTCGTGTTGGTGACGTGTAAAACTCCCATCAACACTATCGATCACATTGTTGATCAATTCTTTTGAAACCTTAAATCCACCTCTTTCTTAGGGGTCCAACACTAGTCTAGAGGCCTTTAGTGCCACACCATCGCATCTGATTTCAGATCAATAAATGTTAAAATATCTTAAATTGCCAATAATTTGATTATAGCATAAAATATTGATAGCCCTTCTCCCAAATCCACATATATCTAGCTCTTTCCATATTATCCCTTATATTGTATAGATAATTGCCAAGCCAGTACTTAAGGGGTAGATTGTATGGACGAATCAAAATCAAAATCAATCCCTCACTAGATCCATGGACTTTGGATTGAAGTTTGTTTTCCACCTTTGAACATAAACATATGCTCCCTCGATATTCCAAGAAAAGTCGCTCAAAACTTTATCCCTCCCATCTTCACTACTAAAGTTGACCACAAAAAAGATATTAGGCAAGGAGAACATTTTTCTACTCCCTCCTAATGTTACTCGATCTAATCTTTGGTTTTACACATATTGATCCTTTTGTCAAGGATATATGTGATGATTGTCATCTGCTCCATCTCCTTAGCATCCTTTGTAACAATAGCTAATAGCTTCTACATCCACACCAATCGCACTGTGTGGGTAGGCTCTAAACTTGCTCCGCTCTACACCCAAGCAAGTTCACTCCAATTTTTAATTCAAACCCATCTTTATTAAGACTTCAAATTTTAATTCATAAACCATACATTCTCCTACATTGAAAATGAAAAAAGGTTACATTTCCAAAAAGTAATTGCATTCATAAGCCATAAATTCTCTACCACTCAAGTATTAAGAGAGAAAATATTACATTTCCAAAAATTCCACTCAAGAATTAAGAGAGAAAAGATTACATTCCCAAAAAGTCAAAGCAACTACTTGGGACCATATTGTTCGAAGTGTTGTCCTATCTCCCATAACATCAAACTCAAAGAAGAAGAAATGCAATATTCCTCTTAAAAACATTTTCCCTTTTATTTAAAAATAAAAATAAAAAGATTTTAAAAATACCTTAACTCCTTTTCAATTAAAGAATTATATTGAATCCAAATATTTTTTGAGCCCTATGTATCTAAGTTAATAGTAAGATTGAGAGATATACCATTCACTGAAGTTGCCCACAATATAATCCTTACCTCATTTCTTAAGGTGTGAAGATTCTTCCATTTACCTCATTTCATAAGGTGTGAAGATTCTTCCATTCAACATAACATGATCTTTAAAAGGCTCATTTAAAAACAATGATCTTTAGAAGGCTCCTTCAAAACTTCACCTGGCCCTTTCACCCCCAAAATAATAATGGTTTTTCTAATTATAAAACATTTCATTTCACATCTTTGATCCCTTGATTCAAATTTGGTGTTGCTGGTTATAAATCCTTTCATTTCACGTCTTTGATCTCTTCGATTTTAACTTGTTTTGTTTATGTTATTCGTAACAAAGAAAACCTGAGTTACAAAACAAAGCTTTGTTTTCATTTCTCAAGTTCTCTTTTCCAGCAGAAGAAGCTTTCGATACTTCACTTTCACTCCAAGCCAGCTGGAAGCTTTGGTTACTTCACTCTAAGCCTAAGCCATGCAACTTTTCAAAAAAAAATTAATAAGTAACATCTCTTCAAGATATTTTTTTCTCTCTTTATCCAATGCTGGATCAGGTAGCGTGACCCAAAACATCGATGACAAATTCATGCATGGCTTAATCCAAAGCGCACAGTTCCCAAAACATCGATGACAAATAAATGCATAGTTTAATCCAAAGCGCACAGTTTCAATAATATGAACTGTTTTAAGGTATGCAACTTTCCAAAAAGAAAAAAAATAATATGTAAAGGTCTCATCAACATTCTTTTTTCTCTCTTTATCTGATGATGATCGTGTACTGTGATCCAAAAAATCAATGACAAACAAATACATAGGAAAAGCACCCCGTATCAATAATATGAACTTCCTTAAGGTTTGCAACTTTTCGAAAAGAGAAAAATAATATGTAAAGGTCTCTTCAATGTTTTTTTTTACTCTATTTATCCGAAGATGATCATGTACTCTGATCCAAGACATCAATGACAAACATATACATAGTTTAATCCAGAGCACTCAATTTCAGTAATATGAACTGTTGAAACATCATATGTCTGAAATGTATAATCTGTAATCTGCAAGTTTTTAAGAAAATAAATTCATATGCATAACCTGCATGTTTTGTAAAAAACTTACAAAAATGCTATCCAACTTGCATAGTTGTCCTCCTCGGTCTTTATCACCTCTGGCTTCCAGTAAATGTCTGTGGGTTTGATCTTATGTCGAGATAATGAGAAGGTCCTTTTTCCGTCAAGAGTCGGAAATGCATCGACAAGGTAATTACTACTCTCAAAATCTTGACCAAGTTTGAGGCTGCCTGTTCCACTACATATCCTTGCAATTGATATTCCCGATTCTGCACTGAATTGGACCATCCAGAATTTAAAGTAGTTTGTGCATAACCTTTATTCATAAGCTTGTAGAGGATGCCACACCCTAGGCCATGAACACCTAAAAGTTCAAGAAACCCCATTCTGTTTCCTGTGTACCAGGTGCATTCCGTTGCATATGCCAAAGCACATAGTTGCCTCCAACCTTCTATAATGAGAAGAAGTGCCCCCCCTACTACAATGAATTCTAAACATTTAAAATTACTTAGTAAACTCTACTTTCTTCATTTTACACCTATGATTTAGTGGCACTTAGCAAGGCTGGCAATGCTCCATTTTTATTTCCTTTATCATGTGTGTCCTAGTAATAAAACCAATTAACTATGGTTTGTAACTAAGATAAACAAACTCCTTAACATGTATTATCTTCTTTATCTCAAAAGCCTGATTCATTAAATAGAACATCTTTCAATATTCATGCATCGGGAAACGCATATCATTCAAAGATAGGGAACATATTTTACATATTTTTAGTTATATGTTGAAGATCAGAGTAACGAACTCATCACTTGCATTAAAATTACAATGGAGATATCTGAATCAAAATTTGTCAATCAAATTGAATCAACAGGTTCGAGTTGAAAGTTCAGCCCAATTTGAATTAACAATTGTTTGTCTTGATGTACAATGTGAGAAACAAGAAAGGTAAATGCACCGATCCTAATTACTAAGATGGCATAGAGTTGAGCAATAATAGTTGCAACTTGTAAACAATGTCAGAACAAGATAACAAATCAACAAATTAATAATCTTGAAACAACTGCCACAACAACAAATTGTGCAGTAACAATGACAAAGACAGCAAAGAAAACACCTGTCAAAAAAACACATGAATATGTCTATCCAAAAGACATTTACAACATCTCTGCAATATCATACACCTCTCTGCAATACCATACACCTGCAGATAGATAATACATGTTTTTAGCATAATTCAACCAAATACCAAATGAAAAACATTTAGTTGCATTGCATTAAGCATCATAATTACAAGTGGAGAATGACTTACCACAGCGTGGTATAATATCAATCTCTATCAATCAACAACCTTTGCAATTCATCACGACGCTTCTCCAAATCCTAGCATTGAAATACAAATATGAATTGGGTTTTTAGTTGGTCATAATTGACATCAAGGGTGATGATTATCCACGGATTAAAATATAATAAAAAACTAGTCCTGTGCAGCTCCGGTTATGTAAATATGACTACAGAGTCGTGTTTATAACCAGATTAGCATATGAACAGCTAGATATGGCCACTATGAATTTGCAACCGCAGGACTCAAGGCCTACAACAAGACTTATTTGTTTCCCTACTCAAAAAAATCAAAAACCATTAACATGGATTGTATGCCTTTGCTCGCAAGAAAGCTCCAATTCAAATTTCTTTACAATAAAATCCATCTTGCAGTGTATTCCATATAAAATTGAGCTACGCAAAGGCATGCCAATTGTCAAAAAAGTGTTCACTTTTAAATTCACCGGAAAGGATTGGTGTTAGGTCTCACAACTTTTAAGAGATGAAGTTCCCCAAAGCACGTTTTGGGAACATGTATTAAACATACATTTCATACCATAGCATTCTAACTTTGACAGGTGGAAACAATAATGGTGATTTTGTAGAATATGACAAAATTAAAAGCCATTATTTTAATTTAAAAATGTAGTTTATTTTACTTTAATAGACTCAACCTGCATATATTAGGAGTAGCTCGTGTGATTTTTTCATTTCGAATTCATTATTTCAAAAATAAAGAGATTCCTCTCCTGCTGTACACATCAGAAGTTATACTCTTATAAGTTTTCCTAGATTCTTACCTCCAAATCTTTGGCTGCTTGTTCTCTTGAACTTGCTTTGCTTAAACGTTTACGTTTCAAAGACCCACAGCACAGTAGTCCCTGTTGCATTCAAAATCAAAATGAAGTTGTAAGCAGTAGCAAAATATACTTGCATCATAGCAATAGCTTAGCTGTCAATATAAACTTGCATAAGTGGAACTGAATCCAGACCCCAATAACATATACGACTCCACAAGAAAGGAGCAGGTAGCTTGCAATTTCCTGAAAAAGACCCAGTATATGTTTCTCCCCATTAGCATCAGAAAGAGCTTTTGTCATTACAGCAACGCTGCATGTAGAAAACACAATCATTTAAAATCAGTTCACTGCAGTTTCCAAATATTGTGGAGCAGGATCATGCTTCTATATCATCACTAGCTGGGATGAGATTGTATTTTGACATTTTGCTTAAAAACAAGCAAAGATTAAACTTCAAGTACAAAATTTCCATGTAAAACAGAAGAAACTTTGGGGATGTCAAAATGGGAAAGAAAATACAGCATACATTAAGTGCAGGAAAGGTACTCAAGAATTTGATAGGAGGAGAATGTAACTCCTGATCTTAATTGGACCATATTTGATAAATACTCTCCAGCCTATGATGAGTCAATTAATCAAAATGAGAGTTAAGGGCAACTTCATGGAAGCAAGGAAGTATGACCATTCATAGAGAAACAAGATGAGATTAATGTCTGGTAGCTCCGAGGGAAGACAGTGATTATGGGCAAGTGTTGGTTGAGAATAAGCAAATTCCAGATCATAAGCCATTCTATGAAGAAAAAGGAAGCAAATTGAGATTAATTATTCTCGAGGACAATAATCAGAAATTAGGACAAATTAACTATGCTCCCAAAAATGGGTTCGAACTAAGAAACACAGGTTTTAAACTTTTGTCAATTCGTGCATGTACAAAAAATATTAAATTTTAATTATCAATCTACAAAAGCCAATTCAATATCAATCAATCTTCTACAAGCAGAGGCACATGTCATATTCAGATAAGAAGACAATAGTAAATAAACAGCAACAATGTCTTTCACTTAAAATATAAAATATACATCAAAAAATATATTTAGCACCCCAACTACGGATTGATTGAACAGAAATCCATCTCAATGGGAGCTCATGGTGACAGACAGAAAGACAAAATAATTACAGACAGGTGTTGAAATGGTTGCTGGATAATAGACATGAATAGCTTATTATTTCCACAAAAAGTTTTGCTGATTTCACAGGTTGTCTATTGCAGGTCAAGATACACCCTAAAAATTTCAGTATTTTGTTGAACAGTTTTCAGAATGTAACTGCCCGTGCAGGCCAACATCTAGAAAGGAAACTCAAAAACAATAGACATTAGTGCAGGGTATACTCTGTTCCAGCAACTATTTTCAGGTCCGTGGTTTGTTGATGTATTCCGATTTCAAATGCTAGTTCAGTTAATTACCCTTCATTTTGTGAGGACCTCTTCTGCTTCGAAGAGTTTGTAGGTCTAAATTAGAACCTGTCATGCAAATAAGGAATATGTGCGAGAACCAAGTATCCCCTGGTCAGAGGTACCTTAAGTTTGTGATAGAGTTTTTTAACTGAAACCTCTTGAAATTAAATACAAGCTTTCTTGCCACACAAAATAAGAAGTATGAATGGCTTCTCTTGGTTTCTGTATTCTTTCCTTGCCCAGGAAATTTTGATGCTAAAAATTCAGATTGTGACATGTTTTGACAGATTCAAGACAAAAAGACAAATCACAATCAGGATGGATTTTTTATGGTTTCAAGGAACATGCCTCAGGTGCGGAACTATTAACAGAGTGAAATAATATCAAAACTAGAATTGTTTTTTATCTCCAAACTTTCAAAAACAAGATTTAAAAATTAGTTATTTAAAAAATTTTAAGACTGGCCACTATAAATTAATTCTCCTGCAGCTTCATAAACAAATTTTGAAAGTAAGCTTTAATAACTAAATTTTGCAGGACCTTTAGTTTAAATCTCAAACACATCCTGAAAAACAAGCACTAAATTTGAAATTTTCAAAGTAAGCAATATGGAATTGATTTTGCCGTGTTTGAAAATTAGATCTGAAAATATTAATATAACAAGCAGTGAATAAGAATACTAATTCTCGTTAGTCAAAAAAATAAACATTTTCTCAGCTAAAATATAATCTCTCAACATTTTAAAATTAGTTCTCTACATTTTCAAAAATGAGCAGAGCAACAGATGACTTACAAAATTATAAGCATGCCTCTTCCCACCCAGTACTGTAGAACCTGCACTCACACCAAACATAACCTTAGGTCCACAACCTCCAAACACAAAACAAGGTCAAGTATTTATATATTGCGAAATAAACTCTCGGGCTAAAAGAAACTCTAAATCATTTTATTTGTAAATCCATGCCCAAAGATCGGTATGGAATTTTAAGAAAAATGCTAGGTTTTAAGTTCAATTTCTATGTCATCAGCGTTCAAAATTTAAAAACTGAACATAGATATCAGGATTCAAATCTACTGAAAGAATCAAATGCTAAGTTGCTAGTTCAATCCACTAAGATTTTTGGAAGTTCACTTACCCGCCAGAACTTCAAAATTCGTTCCCACTCAGTCTCTGCCACTACCAGAAAGAGGGCAATAACAACAGCATAACATTTCAGGATGCCGTCAAATACCTGTTCATAAACACAAAAACAAAAGTTAATCTGCCAGCCTTAAGCGAATGTAACCTTAGACTGATAGATGGACCCATAAAAAGACATTTTCTCAACAGAAAACCTTTAAATGCCCGTAACTTAAATGAACTAGAAAATCATTAAACAAAAATCTGACAGAATTTTTGCCTCAAATTGTTTTCATCAAAACACTTACGCTTCTTAAACCTCAAAATTTTAAGGGTCGTGAAGGAAAATAAAATAAATTTTAAACAAAATCAACACCAGTGTAGCCTGAAACATCAAGCCCTAAAAATATCACCCAACTGATTGCGAGAGAACATTGCCAAAATCAACAAAATTCAGCAATGAAATAATAAAAGATAAATATAAGTATAAATTATCAAAACTGATGAAACCTGAAATCTTTCAACAACAAGGACATTTTTTTCAAACGCAATCCAATCCTTAATCAACCAATTGTTTAAAAAGGAAGTATTCGTGAAATTTTACTGCTGTGTAACCAATGCACTTTCACGAATTATCAAATGGAAACGTATAAGGGAAAGATCAAAAGAATATTTGGTGACGCGAGACACATTGACGAAGTGAATACGATAAAATTAGGGTTCTCATTAACTTAAGATACGAAATTGAAAACTAGCAGAGGATGGAACACATTTTTCCTTTCTGACAATCAACTTAAATAACTTACATTTCCACACAGACGAGTGTAGCAAATTATTTTAACACGGCTTTATTTACACAAATATCTTCAGTTATGGTCTAAAACACAAATTTGTAAATATTCGTGCCGATAAAAAGTTTCAGGCAAGATTGCCTGAAAAAATAAAAACCGCATAAATTTTTTGGATCACGCTCCATGATCCATCATTAAAACGAGCGAAACAAATGATATACGATGTGCGGATTGCTGAGTGAGATCAACGAACATTTTCAGTTTACAGCCTAAAATTTTGCAAGGAATAATATAAAACAAGCCTTGCCGTGCACAGATCAAAATTCCAGACAAGAAAAAGATTGCCTAATTTTTCTTTTAAAAGTTGAATGGACTCTGAAAACAAACTCTTTTCAAGAAATCCAACAAATTTCGCAGACTTTACCGAAACCTAAAATCAGAGCAGAGGCCGTTACTTACGTCTGAACCGTTTTTGAAGGATTGAATTGCAGAAAACACGTTGACAACCACGCACATAAGTGCGCAGAGAACCGTAATGACACTGAAGCATTTGCACACTACAAGAAAGGGATCCACATGGGCCAGATAGTTTGCGCGCTGCTTGATTTCTGCTACCTCCTCATCTGTAATGTCCACGATATTTTGAATATGCGACGGCAGCTGCTGCTGCTGTTGAACTTCTTCGTCGTTACTCATTGCTCGAACAATTAATTTTTATTTCTTCCTCTATACAAATCCTCTTTCTTTTCCTGTTGTTTTGAAAAGAGTTACAGGTTCGATTCCACAAATAAAAAGACCAAGAGACGGTTGATGTACGATGAATCGAGAGGGCTCTGTTTTCGTTTTTAAATGTTGCGGGTTCGAATCTCTCTGTTGAAAGAAATCTCAAAATCTAGATAAAAAACAGAGTGTAGTTGTGACAAGTGTAATAAAACTTCTTATACAAGGTCTGCCCACCTGCCATTCCTCATATTTGACTGGGATTTTTTGCATTTGCTACACTTGTCCTGCTGTAATGTCTTAGCTGTGACTAACTGTGACATGTCAGCGCATCAACTGTTTATATATCTCTTTAAAAAAATCTGCTCCTTTACTTCTTGACCTTAAATTCATGTCATTTTCAGGTAGTCTTGTATTTAATTTGAGGGAAACACTTGTAATATGAATATGCCTATAAATGGTATAATTCAAAAATATCCAAAATAATAGAATAATAAAGTTTATTCATAAAAAAATTGTTTGATATTAAAGAGTCTAATAAATATAATCTTATATAAAAAAAAAAGTTAAATATATAATTGTGTATAATAGAAATAGATGATAAGTATAATTAGAAAATATCTAACATAGAAATAGAAATAGATGATGTGAAGGTGACTTTATGTAATAGAAATAGATGACAAGTCTAACTAAAAAATATCTAATATAGAAAGAGAAATGGACGATGTGAAGTTGATATTTTTTAATTATATTTATCATCTATTTCTATTACACAAATTGTATACATTTAACTTTCTTTTATATAAAGATTATATTTATTAGACTCTTTAACATGTAAAACATTTATTTTATTTATGAATAAACTTTATTATTCAATTATTTTAGATATTTTTGAAAGATCTAGATGAATTCCCCATTTACAATTCAAATCAAAAAAATTCAAAATTCAAATTCTAAGTTCTAGCATATTGTTGTCCCTTTTTTCTTATTTAAAACTTACTACACACTAGTTTAGTTAATTAATTGGTATGTACTTGTATTTAAGGTTGATCAATTGCATTCATTTCATTGTCATCAAATGTCTAGGAAATATCATTTACATGTCATCATAGAAACACTTATATTGGAGCATTAAAATGGACCTAGATCTACATATTCATCCTAGAGGCATTTGCACAAATGAATCTTCTTGTTTATATCATTGTCAATTACCATAACATTGGTATTTTCCAAGGGTTGATTAGGAGAACTTGTTCCGTGGCAAGCTAATTGACCTATAAAGATATTTTTAAATATCTAGTCCAAATAAAAAAGCAAACAATGACAAATAAGTAGATTAGGAAGTGAAAGTTTACATTCAATAGGAACAAATTTGGGGACAAAAAGGTGAGTTGCAAGCACAAATTCAACATAACCCAAAGCATATGTATTGGATAGAATACAAAACATTACATAGACAAAAAAAAAAGTGTTAGTTTTAGATCAAAAGACAACACAGATTCTAGAATCTTCAACAAGGTCATACATTACATTTAATTCCCTAGAATAACATTTTACTCAAAATTTACATATGTTCACAATTGTTCATTATTATTCTTGAATAGTTATTTCTAATGTGTATACATCTTATTGGATTATCCTAAATTAAGCTTAAGAAAATTTTATTTTCCTTTGATGTTTTGTTAAACTCTTATACAAGTTGGTTCATTTCATATCCCCTAGATACCTTATTAATTGTGTTGCATGACCCCTAGCCCTATAGTAATTTGGACTAGGGTAGATTTTATGATTAAACTATGTTAAGTGAACCTGTGTGTGTGTGTGTGTTGCTTATAAACTTTTAATGGCATTATTATTCAATGTTATTGATCTTATCATTATTTTTATTAGTAAGATGTGTTGATTATATTTTATGTCTAACCATAACTGATGACTTTGTGGAGTTGTGTGAGAATGGCAGTTAGTTGCAAGTATCCAAGGTGCAAGGTGAAGTGGATTATGTGATCCAATGATGAGAGACAAAATGTAGAGAATGTCATTTTAGCATTTATACCTTGTTAGTAAGTTCACCCACTTAAGGTTCATCTTGTCATAGGAATCTAATCATCTATTTAATTGTGACCATTCAATTATTTTCAATTGTATTAGGGGCATATATAATAAAGTTGATCTTTGTAAATTAGAAGCATCGAATCATAAGCTCATTCAAGAATAAATATATGTGTGTGTACACATACATACAAATATACATGTGTGTGTGTGTGTGTGTGTATAGACATATATGCATGTGTATGTATGTATGTATATTTTTTTATTAAAGGAAAAATCAAGTTTTGAAGGGACTTGACACCCTTTACAGCATCATAACAAAGAGATATTCAAAGAAGACCCCAAGATGAAATGTTGCCAAAGAACTAACAGACAACCAAAAAATCAGTAGAGACTAAACGACTAGCAGCAACAAACAAAAGAGAAAATAGGAGCACTAGGCAAGGTCCTTCAAGGTACCTGCCACCTCCTCTTCCAACTCGGACATCTTCTAAGGTACTACCCTAAGATCTAGAATGTCCTTAGGAATAATAGAATCAATTTTTTTCCATACTTGCTCTAGTCCTTTTCCCAGTGCCAGTACTCCGAACAAAAGCATGACTACGATCAGAATCCAAATTCAAAACCATATTCTCATAGAAAGGACCTTCCATCTTACCCACCAAAGTATTGAGATTATCCGTGAAGGCTTTTATGCTATCATGGCTATGTTGGAGGATCATCTTTAGAGTATTTTCCATTTTCTTTGCCTTATAGCACAACCCCCCTCCAACTTCTCCTCAAGAAAGATAGCAAACATATTCTCAGCCTTAGAGTTATCCCCTTGAAGACCCAACTCAATGTTCTCAAATTTTGCTGAAAGGGCTCTAAACTTCAAGTTGAGGCTCTTGATCTCATGAAAAGTCCATTTGTCCAAGTGGAAAGAATTACATGGACATAGCTTTGGTCGTCTGTAAAACCCCCAAAGTAGGTTCTCTCTTATCCTTCAAATCCTCCAAAAGAGGTTGTATGTATATATATGTATGTTGATAATAAAAATATATCCATAAAATAAATCATACATAAAATAAGACATTTTATAAAAGCATTATAAATATAGTTGTGAGGTTATAAGAAATAAGGAGAGACAAATAAATTACTTGCCTATGCTAAGTGAACTTGTGTGTGTGTCTATGTGTGTGTGTGATGCTTATAAACTTTAATGTCATTATTATTCAATGTTAATAATCTTATCAAGTGATATTTATTAGTATGATGCACTGATTACATTTTGTGTCTAACCAAAGCTGATGAATTTGTGGAATTGTGTGAGAATCTCAGTTGGTTCCAAGTAATTGAGGTGCAAGGTGAAGTCAATTTTGTGATCCAATGATGAGAGATAGACTGTCAAAAATACCAATTTAGCATTTATACCTTGTCAGTAAGCTCACCCACTTAAGGTTCATCTTGTCATAGGAATCTAATTGTCTATTTAATTGTGATCATTCAATTGTTTCCAATTGTATTAGGGACATATATAATAAAGTTGATCTCTATTAATTGGAAGCATCGAATCATAAGCTCATTAAAGAATATATATATATATACATATACATGCACATGCACATATATATATATATATATATATATATATATATATATATATATATATGTATATATATGTATATATATATATATGTATATATATATATATGTATATATATATATATATATATATGTATATATATATATATATGTATGTATATATATATATATGTATATGTATATATATATATATATGTATATATATATATGTATATGTATAT
>BSBK01011295.1:0-325679 GCA_027943335.1 Chamaecyparis obtusa | reverse complement strand
ATTGCATCCTGAAAGCTTACATGACCTACACAATGTAAAAGATCCCAACACTTATCTACGATGAATGCGACTATCTTCCAAACCAAAAATGCCAATGTCGAACCAGGTCTATGGGGAGATATTTATTGCATTCACTGGCTTTCAAAGTGGTTAATAATTAGAATCTGCATAATCTCGGCGAGAACTAGAAAAAAATATTTAGACTTCAACCAAACATTACAAACACAACCATATTGTATCCTTTTCCATGATATAAATCCACTTAATGGACATTTCAAACCTTTATTTAAGATTGTCGATGACCAACTCAATCGACCAACACTCAAATTGCATAGTCTTTAACAAATTATTAGGAGTAATAGAGAAATCTGTAAAGCTAGGATCACAAGAAATAAAGAATTTGAAATTGGGACCTTCCCTTGTCTTTTTCTTGCCTCCATTATACCCCACAAAGTAATAGTGTGGATGGAAAATTGTCTTAGGATTTTATAATGAATGTTTACATGGAGACATTTTTATGTGATTTCATCATTGCCATTGTCAATATGACTATTGTTTGAATATGATTGTTGAACTATATATGTCGTTTAAATAGAGGAATTGATGTATTGTCTTTTGTTATTGTTATTATTATTATGCAAATTGGAGTTTAATTGTTTTCCTCTACCGGATGTATTCGTAGGAAAGAAGAAAAGTGATATGTCCAGTATGGTTTAGACCTATAAATGCAACACATGTTTGTTGTTATGTTAGACCAAATGTGATCAATGAGTGGCCAGTTTAAATTATGCGAATGGTTTGTGGTATTGCATATGAGTTGTAATGGTTGTTTTGTGTTTATTTTTCATTGCCATATCAATGTTCAAATCTCCAAGAATATACAAGATGTTTTTCTATCCATAGTATTAAGCACATTGTCTATAGCTTTTGTTATTTCTAGTAAGGGAGCATTCGGCCTTGCATATAATTTGGAAATATTAATTTCATTGTTGGATAGTATTATTGTCGAAATCATTTCTTCTACATTTTTAAAAATGTGGTGTTGTGTTCTTGCAACTATTAAGTTCTTTCTTGTTAAATTCATAATGCCATGTATTCCATGTACTGAGGAGGCATTGAATTGTTTGTACAAAACATTTTTTTGTGTGGGATTTTTATGAACTTCTTCCTAGCATAAAATGTCAAAGGACATGATTTCATTGTCATTGGCTAGGTTGTTGGTGTGTGCGTGTAAACTTTGAGCATTTAGTGTGCACAAGAGCAAGTGTAATGTTGCATGTGAAAATGTATTCTGGTTGTCAATTTTCCAATGCACATCTGACTCTACACGTTCCATTTCTCGATTTATTTTTTGCTTCACCCTAAATTATTTTGGTGTAAGAGGTTTGATCAAATATAGCATTTCAATTGTTTTCATATGCGAGAGTAGTGTGTATGTTATACCGTGTTGTTTTATGCTAGTAGGATCAAAAGCAAGGGATTAATTGTAAGCCCTTGTGATCGATGGATTGTTCGTGCACATGCTAGCTGTATAGGGAATTATTTCTAATACTTATTTTTTTGTTTGCAGAAATTTTTTGAATTGGCCGTGTGATGCGGAGAATGGGTACCCAATATTTTGCAATATACTCGCTATAGCATAGCCTATATTTTGTTTTTGTTGTTGACAAATATTTTCATCATTAAATTTGATCCACACAATGTCAAAGTCATCATGTTTTGTATATATTCTTTAAAGATCCCATTAGAGCCATTCACTATACCATCTTGTGTTTTGTAGTTACCTGAATAGATTTCTACAAGTACATTTGGTTTCAGGTGTATTTCAACAGGAAGTGTTGTTGTATGGATATAAAGTTGTATGGCATTGTAGTTTTCCTCACATTCATCTATTTCTTTCAATACAATATTGTCACCAGACATGATTGTTAACATTTTGTTGTTATGTACATCTCTGTCACACCTCCTATAGTAAAGGAACAGGAGGGTTGGGTCAACTGGTATTGGTCGTATGCATTTTTGATTGAGGTATTCTATATCGTCTATTGTCTGTAGGCCTATGCAGACTCTGTTTAGAATTTGAATAAAGTTTTCATCTTTTTGTTGCATAGTGACTTTTAATGAATAACATGTCACATTGTCTTTCCAAAAATTGTACGACATTAAATCTTTTTCTATCGGTCTGCTATAAAAAATAATGGATTCAAGTACAGGTTGAGCTTGGTAAAGATCTCCATAGAAAATAGTGTCTAAGCCTCCAAAGTAGGTGGTAGGCCTATTCATAATATCACGTAAACGCATGTCTATATACCGCAAAAATATTGAGTCATCCAAGGAGATCTTATCAATCAGTAGCACTCGTAGTTTTTTGTAATGCTTTTACATCCTGTCTAATGTATCACTTTTTAGTGGAAAGAATTTTGATTTGTTAAAAGGTATATGGAATGTAGAATTTAGTGTAACTCCACCTATATTATATGTTGCTTTACCTGTATATGCAATGATTAATCCCTTTGGTTTACCAGCATCATTTTCTACAACTTTGTTGTATACACGTAGAAGTGCTTGGTAAATTGCTTTTGTTGTAAATGTCTTCCCAGTGCCAGCACCACCTTTAAAAAAAGATTGATAGGAGTTGTCATATTTTTGTTCTTTTTCGTCACGATGTATTTGACAACTGTTTGTTTCTCTTTGTTCAACATTTGTCTAAGTTTGTAATACTTTGTGTTTTTAATTAATTATGGATGCTTCCCTATTTCGAATCTGTGGCAGGGTACACTGCCTTCTCTATTACACGCATTTGTCTCAAGATATTTTTGTATGTCATAGAGTTCATCCAGTGTACAAGTTGTGGTTGTAACATTTTCTATAGCGGTCTCACATTCTTTGGAATTGATTTCATTAGCCTCTTTTTCAATATCGCCCCATGTACTATTGGCAGAATAACAAAATCTTTCATGTTTCTTTATGATAGTTTCTTCGTGCTGAATATATGCAGATTCCCAGGACTTGAAGTTATGTTTTAGTGTGCTTTCATTTATTATGAATGGAACAAAAAGTAAACTTTTGTTCGCTGCAATGGTTCTCCAAATCAATGTGCTTGTTATAGTTGATGAGATGTATTATGTTTTCTTTTGCTCTTGGCTTAATTTGATATCCTCTTTTGCTATATTCAGAAACAAATTTTGCCAAAAACACGTGGGAGATATTTTGTGGATGAGCCAAATAATAATCTATTAAATATTTTGAGCTATAACATTTTTTGACTTGTCTGGTTCATTATTTAAGTCTTTAACAGATTTGAGTACAAATATGTGATCATTGTCCGGTCTTGTATCAATGAATATACATTTTTGAGAACTTTGATTAAGTGGAAGAGACAAAACTAAATGAGCATCATGTTGTCCTAATATTTGTTGTACGTTCAACAAAGCATTTTCCAGTTTTCTGATCATTTGTATTTCATCAATTGTATCTCTTTTATGGTCATCACGTATTCATTTAAATACACACGTCATTGATTTGTCAACCTTAGCCATGTATGAACTACAATACATGGCTGTTGCATATGCATTGAGCACAAATTGCGCATCTGTGTTTGCTTTCCATAGAACAAGAATTTTTTTTGCAAAACTATTGTTCCATATTTGAGATGGTTTCCTTTTAAGAAATAGGGTGGGTTTGTCTATTGTTGACCTTAGAGAAGTGATGTAATCATCCTCTAATAAGTGCAATTCATTGATAAACATGTCGAATGTGAATGAAGCGTCATAGGTTCCGTTTTTCAAAGCTGACGAAATATGTGGGGTTCTTGTAATAGTTATTTCACTTTTTTCAACTAATGGTTCAAGAATCATTATCTTCCACAATGGAGGAAGTGGGAAATTGTAATGACATTTTTTTTTTAACATCTTTTATATTTCCTTGCATGGTGGTGTCTATGAAGAATAGCCAAACTAGGTTGTAAGTGGTCAGTGCTACATGTAATGTGTTTGTCAACAAAGGTTATGATATCTCTGTTGGTTTCTCTACCATAGATTGGTGCATTTTATATCCATATTAGGAGATGATCATGTTCATTTCCCCTATTTTGAAATTTATTTACGAAAAAATAATCGAGAACTTCTCATTGCATTTATCCCATGTCGATAGTATCATGCACGTGTGACATGATCTTTCTTGACTAGTAGGAATTTGTCATTGTCATTGTCATTATGAGTAATTGATTCATCATTCTGTAATCATGTTTGTCATAAATTGTGTTAGAGCTTCCCAATTTTGTTCCACACTTGTAAACATGATGAAATATGTAGGTGGTCCAAGTTGTCGTATCATTGCAAAAAAAAAAAAATAATTGTTGGCTATAATTAGGAGATATTCTGATTCTTTTGAAATCAACATATCCAATTTCTGATTTTAGAATCTTCTCCAAGTTTGGTTTGTGTTTCACGTCCTTTGCCAAAAGCTTTCTTCCTTTCAATTGTCCTTTTCTTATTCTTACGTCCCACATTGTAGACATTACTTAATGGTGCATTAGTATCTTTATGGCTTTGAAAAATAGATTTGTTGTGTGAAGAGGAAAATCTTATTTTGAGTGAAGTAGTTCCCATTGTTCCATTTTTTGGTAGTTAAATTTTTCAACAATATCAGCATCACGAGGCTCTCTGAAGAAGAGAGTTGGAAAATTCATCTCTTCCGCATACTTGTCTTTGAATATTCCAATTGGGTAACAATCTTGAGCAGGTGAAATTTCAATTATTTTGTCTTCCATGTTGCGTATACATCTAGAATCTATATATCCATGTATCAATGTTTCAGTTCAGTTGTCGTTCTCTAAATCACTATTATATTCAAGTTCACTTGAGCTAGTTTCACTATCGCTTCCATTCCCTTCATTTAATTGTAATGTATATATCCAATCATCATTTATTTGGACATTTTCCATCTTGTACAGTGTTTCCTTACTCAATTCAAAGAGCTCACTTGCATTATAATATTTGGCCTCACAATTCCTTTTTGAAATGCATTTTTATATTCCAAATGCCTTTTCAAAGATACAACAATTGTCGAAGTGTTTGATATTGATTGTGGCAAGGTGTTTTGTACAATATCCATGTTTACAGGAACATTGATTATGGATCCCGCGAGGCCTATCTGAGATCTTCTATAGCCTAGTTCCCAAATTTGCGCGAATGTAATTCTAAGAGACACAAGTATTTCTTCTAAATGTGTCAACATTTTCACATGTTCAAATGGTTTATTATTTTGGATGTTTTGTAGTGATGAAAACTTTGGGAGAGAACACTGTTTCAAGGATGTGTGACATATTTTGCAAATGTTGTATTGCAACTTGGATAATTGCAATCTATTAATTTGTAGTATGTAATTTTCTCCTTCTCTCTAAAATGTTTTATGTCTTTCTTGAAGTGCAAAAGTTGACAAACTGTGCAAGGATATTGTGGCTTGTCCTTTATTGTGATTTCATATCTTTCTATTGGTGTTAATTTTTTCTTGTTTTGTTTCCTTTTATGATGGAACCTATGACACTTCCTTCACATTCGACATTTTTATCAATCAATTGAAGTTATTAGAGGATGATTACATCATTTCTCTAAGGTCAACAATAGACAAACCCACCCTGTTTCTTAAAAGGAAACCATCTCAAATATGGAACAATAGTTTTACAAAACAAATTCCTATTCTATGGAAAGAAAACACAGATGCACAATTTGTGCTCAATGCATATGTTGCAGCCATGTATTGTAGTTCATGCATGGCTAAGGTTGACAAATCAATGACATGTGCATTTAAACAAATACGTGATGACCATAAAAGAGATAATATTGATGCAATATGAATGATAAGAAAATTGGGAAATGCTTTGTTGAAATTACAACAAATGTTAGCACAACAGACTGCTCATTTAGTTTTGTCTCTTCCACTTAATCAAAGTTCTAAAAAATGTATATTCATTGATACAAGATTGGACAATGATCACATATTTGTACTCACATCTATTAAAGACTTAAATAATGAACCAGACGAGTTAGAACATGTGATAGAAAAATCTTTAATAAATTATTATTTGGCTCATTCACAAAATATCTCCCACGTATGTTTGGCAGAATTTTTTCTACATATAGAAAAAGAGGATATCAAATTAAGCCAAGAGAAAAAGCAAACATAATACATTTCATCAACTATAACAAGCACACTGATTTGGAGAACCATTGCAGAAAACAAATTTTACTTTTTGTTCCATTCACAATAAATGAAAGCACACTAAAACACAATTTCAGCTCCTGGGAATTTGTATATATTTAACACGGAGAAACAATCATAAAGAAACGTGCAAAATTTTGTTATTCTACCAATAGTACATGGGGCGATATTGAAAAAGAGGCTAATGAAATCAATTCCAAAGAATGTGAGATTGCTATAGAAAATTTTACAACCACAACCTGTATAGTGGATGAACTCTATGACATACAAAAGGATCTTGAGATAAATGCATGTAATAGAGTAGGCATTGTAACCTACCATGGATTCGAAATAGGGAAGCATCCACAATTAATTGAAAACATGGAGTATTACAAAATTAGACAAATGTTGAACGAAGAGCAACAAACAATTGTAAAAGACATCGTGATGAAAAAGAACAAAAACATGACAACTCCAATCAATCTTTTTTTGATAGGTGGTGTTGGCGCTAGGAAGACGTTTACAGAAAAATCAATTTACTAAGCACTTCTACCTGTATTCAACAAAGTTGTAGACAATGATCCTGATAAACCAAAGGGATTAATCACTGCGTATATAGGTAAAGTAGCATATAATATAGGTGGAGTTACACTACATTCTACATTCTATATACCTTTTAACAAATCAAAATTCCTTCCACTAAACAGTGATACATTAAACAGGATGTCAAAGCATTACAACCAACTATGAGTGCTACTGATTGATGAGATCTCCTTGGTAGGCTCGACATTTTTGCAGTATATAGACAAGAGTTTGCATGATATTATGAATAAGCCTACCACCTACTTTGGAAGCTTAGACACTATTTTCTGTGGAGATATTTGCCAAGCTCAACCTGTACTTGACTCCATTGTTTTTGATAGTAGACCGACATGAAAGGATTTAGGTCGTATAATTTTTGGAAAGACAATATGAGGTTTATTTGTTAAAAGTCACTATGTGACAAAAAGACAAAAACTTTATTCGAATTCTAAACAGAGTCTGCATAGGCCTAAAGACAATAGATGATATAGAATACCTCAATCAACAATGCATATGACCAATACCGGTTGACCCAACCCTTCCGTTCCTTTACTATAGGAGGTGTGACGTAGATGCACATAACAAAAAAATGCTAACCCATTCTCCGCATCACACGGCCAATTCAAAAAAATTCTGCAAACAAAAAAATAACTATTAGAAAATAATTCCCTATACAGCTAGCATGTGCACGACAATTCATCTATCACAGGGGCTTACAATGGAATCCCTTGCTTTTGATCCCACTGGCATAAAACAACATGGTATAACATACACAACACTCTCACATACGAAAATAATTGAAATGCTATATTTGATCAAACCTCTTACACCAATTTTTTTTAGGGTGAAGCAAAAAATAAATCTAGAAATGGAACGTCTAGAGTCAGATGCACGTTGGAAAATTGACAACCAGAATACATGTCCACATGCAACATTACACTTTCTCCTATGCACACTAAATACTTGAAGTTTACACACACATACCAATGACCTAGTTAATGACAAAGAAATCATGTCCTATGACATTTTATGCTTGCAAGAAGTTCATAAAAATCACACACAAATAAATGTTTTGTACGGACAATTCAATGCCTCCTTAGTACATGGAATACATGGCATTATGACTTAAAAAGAAAGAACTTAATAGTTGCAAGAACACAACACCACATTTCAAAAAATGTAGAAGCAATGATCTCAACAATAATACTATCCAACAATGAAATTAATTTTCAATATTTATGCAAGGCCGAATGCTCCCTTACCAGAAATAAAAAAAGCTATAGACAATGTGCTTAGTACTATGGAACAGAAAAACATCTTGTATATTCTTGGAGATTTGAACATTGATATGGCAATGACAAGTAAACACAAAATAACCATTACAACTCATATGCAATACCACAAACTTAATTTCCTATTCAACCATTCACATAATTTAAACAGGCCACTCATTGATCACATTTGGTCTTACATAACAACAAACATTTGTTGCATTTATAGGTCTAGAGCATACTGGATATATCACCTTTCTTCTTTCCTACAAATACATTTGGTAGAGGAAAATAATTAAACTTCAATTTGCATAACAATAATAGCAATAACAAAAGACAATACATCAATTCCTCTATTTAAACGACATACATAGTTCAACAGTCATATTGACAATGGTTGTAAGTTTTACAAACATGTAACATTCATTGTGTTCTTTAAAGATGAGATTCCACGAACTTGTTATGTGAACCTATATTATACAACATCAGTAAATGTTTGGGGTTAAAAAATACTTTGTAAGTCTATATGGCAATGAATTGTTGCAAAATAATCTCCTATTAATTCATACAGCTCAAGTCAACAACCATCAAGAAATTGCATTATATAGGCAAGTGTATAATGTGCTATTATGAGCAATATTTAGTAAAATGGATATGCAACATGGGTAGTGAAAATGGTAGTTGTTAAATGCATAAATTAATTAGTCAACAGATGTTTATAGATTTTTATTTGTTATATTAAATATGTATGCAGTTGAAGGGAATAAACTATATTTTCCTATAGCATTGCAAACCAAGTAAATAAAAAAATAAAAAAATGGACAGCCAAAAGTAAAGAGTTGAGATCTAAACATTTACATAAATTGTATTGTTTAGATGTAGTGATATTTGTGATCAATTTTAGACAAGGCACATATAAATCATGTGACAATGGCAAGGATTATTCTAATCAGGAAGCAACTGGGACACATAAAATGCTTTTGAAGATAATACCATGGAGCGATAATTTGTTACAATCCACAACTTAAAGGCACCAGTCATACATCTATCATTAGAATGCATTTTTAGTTTTTTTTTCACCAACCTACTCTAAAAGTGCAAGTCAACATTACTATTTTCCCTACACTTTTTAACTGTAGATATTTTATTCTATATACTGTATATTGGATATAGAATGAATAATTCAAAGAGCACAATAAGAGTCAATGAAAGATTAAATTGAGAGGATGAAATTAAGTCTCATTAAATTCTGAAAATGCAACAATATTGAGATAACACAATAATGTAGTTTCTTAGAGTAAGGAATATATGTCCTTTCTATGTGAATATAAGTAGAATAGGATATATATGACACTTGTTTCTAGCTATTTTGCAAACAAATTCTATACATAAACATAAAATTCCCAGGCAATCAGGATTGATTGCAGACTGCAATGCATATATTCCAATCTTTAAATAAATGCATAATCATTTCATGTCAATTCATACAGCTCAAGTTTGCATTTGTTTGCACTTTTATGTACAACATGAAGTCTGTTTCAAAAAACATATCGTAGCAGTCAATATTAAATCTCAGAAAGGCCATTTTATATAGGCAACTATATAGTCTGGTAATAACAACAATATCTGGTAAAATGGAAATGCAAATAATATATCTTTGAGCAAACTCAGATGAACTACGTAAAGTTGAAACCTCATTATTTCAATATGCAATTTAAACACAATTTTTTTTAACAATGGGTATGTTTTTTTTATAAATATTCAGGAGAATTGGAAACATAGAATTAGCAATAAACAAAAGACATTTGAAATGGGTTGCTGCAATAGCGAGACATAATATCTTATTTTATAATATTGCTTGATGTAAAATTAAATTAACAAAAGGTCTAAAATTAAATTAACAGAAGATCTAAAATTAAATTTTAAACAACACATATAGTCATTGGACTTGTGTCAAAATGCATTGACTGAGAATTAGATTTAACATATCAATGTCTTGGTCTCTATCTAGACATCAACACTGCAGAATATAAATGACTTAGTTTGTAAGATATTTAGCAACCCTATTTTGTACTTAAAGATGAAATCCCAGTGCAATTTGATGCAATGAAGTGTTGGGTGCAGATATTCCAGGTTTTCACTATTGCACAGCTTCCTACAAGTCAATGGAAAAATTGGTGTTAGTGATTTGTAATTGAAATATATAGTACTATTTGAACATTGTATGATTTTTAAATCATTGAAAGAAGCAGTTTTATTTACCTTGTGTCCTTATATGGCATTGTGTAGCAAAGTGGCATGTGTAATTGCATTACTTTGAGTCAATGTGAAGTGGCCTTCAATGGAAATTTCGCGTAGGGTGAAGAAAACTCTGGATTTGTTCTGTATGTAGTCTTCATAGCTGGGTTTGTAAGGGTTGGCATCAATTGCTGAATTACTAAGTACTCGATAGAGCATTGAATTGTTTGTTTATTCTCATTAATGAGCATTGTTTTGAGTTGGAGTTTGCCCACATAGTTGACATCCTGATCACACTTGATGCAATGTGCAGATTTCTCTTCCAAAATTCCATAGCCATCGAATTTGCAATAACACTATGAGAAGAATGCACTGAATGGATTGGAAAATGGATTTGCCACCTTCAAAATTCCATCAATCTGTTGCAGTTGTTTGCGTATCAGTGCATATTACGATTCATAATGTAAAATATAAAGAGTTTTGCAATGTGTTTTTCTTACCTCATATGTTTTTTGCAGCAATTCATTTAAAATCTCCAGGGTCCTCTTGTCGTTTAACTTGTCGATGTATGTGGAGAAACCTGTACGGAATGTGTTCCTTTTGTCAAGCCTCTTAAGAATGTTTCTAAAAAGAAATGCAGGGGTCTCATTTTGATGGAGTTGTTCTTCCGCTGCTATATAGTGTTGAGCTAGATTTGGATGAATTTCAAGTTGTAAAGAAGAAAGACAATCACAATTGTCTCACTTCTTCAAGAAATGTGCATGTGCGAGTGTTAAGGATCTTGATAAGTGTATGAGTAGTCAATAGTTAGAGATCATTTTACCTGTGCTTTGTCCTCTTTAGTGCGGCCATCCTTTATTTGGAGTGCACTTTGGGAGCCTATTTTTTTTGCTCCAACCACCATCGCTCTTAGTGTTTCGATAGGGAAGTCACTTGTGTTGTTCAGGAGCTTCTTTATTGTTGTACTGGGAATGAAATTTTATTCAATGCATACGAGGTTGATAGTTTCAACTGTGCTTGTATCTTTTAGGATGAGAATACAGTCACAATCACCATGATGATAGTTTGTTCATGGAGCAATGTCAAAACCTGTAATGGAAATCCCCATTCCTGGGACAATTTTTTCTTCATGTTGCTGCACTGGGCTGCCATTGATATTCAATGTGATTGTCATCTCCGCTTTCATGTCTGTCAAGTCTACACGTAAAAATTCATGTGTCTTGTTGAATTTTTCAAGATTGACTTTGTACACTACTAACACATCTCCTTCAAATGTGTGTCCACTCTTTCTTGTGTTGAGATCTTCAATTGAAATGCAATTGGCACTTTTGACTTTGGACCTACAAGAAGATGATGATTATATGTGTTGTTTGTTGGCAATGTAAATAAGTTAAGGATACCTGACAATGGAAAGAGAATACCTTTTGGTTGTTTGATCTTGTTTCATTTGTGTAACCTTCCCTTGTCTTTTTCTTGCATCCATTATGCCCTGTAAAGTAATAGAGTGGATGGAAAATTGTCTTAGGAGTTTGTAATGAATGTTTGCATGGAGACGTTTTTATGAGATTTCAACATTGCCATTATCAATATGACTGTTGTTTGAATATGACTTTTGAACTATATATGTCATTTAAATAGAGGAATTGATGTATTCTCTTTTATTATTGTTATTATTGTTACGCAAATTGGTGTTTAATTATTTTCCTCTACCATATGTATTCATAGGAAAGAAGAAAAGTGATATGTCCAGTATGATTCAGACCTATAAATGCAACAGATGTTTGTTGTTATGTTAGACCAAATGTGATCAATGAGTGGCTTGTTTAAATTATGTGAATGGTTGAGTAGGACATTAAGTTTTTGGTATTTCATATGAGTTGTAATGGTTGTTTTGTGTTTACTTGTCATTTCCATATCAATGTTCAAATCTAAAAGAATATACAAGATGTTTTTCTGTTCCATAGTACTAAGCACATTGTCTATAGCTTTTGTTATTTTTGGTAAGGGAGCATTCGACCTTGCATAAATATTGCAAATACTAATTTCATTGTTACAAACAAAATGGCACTTCCTAGACATATACAAATTAGGGTGAGTTTTAAAAAGAAATAATATGCATACATAGACATTATTGCAACTCTAATCACTAACCATAATCATCTTTGGAAATTAGTGAACTCCATCAAGAAAGAAAAATTTGAAATTCTATTGTAAAAAAAAGCCCATAATTCCAAAAGATAATTTTTGCAAGGCAATATCCAAAAGACCAAATGTATAGAAAACCTTTGTTAAAGCCACAATCTAATTCTTTATTAAGGAATTCAACCTTTTTAAGGCAGCACTAACTCAAGGAAGATAATGGAGTACAACTTTGTAAAGGGACTGTTTGACAATATTCAAACTTGTGAATAGGTCAAATGGTTAATGCATATTTATTGTTCAGTAATCTATGGATGAAGGTAGATGCTCTATTTAAAATATGTGGTTTATTATTGACTATGCTATTTGTTAGTTTGATGTCTATTGTTTTTAATAATATTCTAAGAATAATTATGATTTTAAAATTGTTATTATTGATAATGAGCATTTTGAATTGTATTGTTTTGATGTAAAAAGAAATAAATCTCATATTCTAACTAATTTTATAAGCTAACACACACCTATATAACATATTACTATACATAATATTTATAAACATTACAAGATATTTACGTATTATAGCATGCTTCAAAATCTTAAATTCAAGTCATAAATCACTCAAAGCATTTCTATAAATGAAAAAACAAATAACACTTGACTTTTATAAAACTTGAGTTAATAATAAAGTAAACTATAATTTCTTCACAAATTAAAACAAATTATGACAAACATTGAATCATAATTGAAAATAAATTTGTTCCTTGGTAATTAGTTATGTTTGTTAGTCTATGCTTCCTGCACCTGAACATTTAGATCATGTTGCATCTCTTATTTTCAAGTCAAACTGAATTGTCTTAATTTCTTTCCTTCTTCCTATTCAATAGAAACGAACCATGGATGGTAGTAAATGTGCAAAGAGATAAATATAGTAGAGTAGACAACGGTAGCTAAAGTAAAAAAAAAACCATAGATATAAAATGAATAGAACATACTTAGTCCAATATTTTTCCACAAATTTTAGTATACAAGAAATAATAGTGTTGTGGTTAGTTAAAAACTTGTTTGCGACAACAATTCCATGTGGGTAGGAGTTAAAAGAAAGCCATAAAAAAATCTCAAAACAAGTGACAGTTAACATAATATTTGCAATATTGAAGAAATAAAGTAGTTGAAGGCTATGCTTTTATTTTTCTATTGGTTTTCAATTGCATGTATGTCGTATTTCATCTCCGAATAGGTTCCATGTCAAAACATTAAGGGTTTTCTCAACAACAAGTCTAATTTCAGGCTGCATACTGTCGATAGTCTCGCAGCATGTATTGGCCATTCCCATGCTAATAGAATCCACTTCCTAATTACAGATGCCAGTACTGCATTTTGTGCCATGTAAAATAAAATAAGATGATACATATTAAAGATATTTTAATTTCTTTGCATGGGCATTTAAAGGCTGATGGCTAGTAAGAAATGGCGAAATGAGAATGTGGTTAAGCATTATAGATTTTATAAAGAGGTTTTTTGGTAAAGAGAGAAAATTCAACTATAGTTTAATAGGGAGGATCAAGTAGGCAAGGAATATAATTGTTTAAGTTTATAAAGTAAACATGACCACTTTATAAATCTTTATCATGAATTTTTGAAAGTAATAAATCCTATCTAGCATATTATAGAGAATGGTTAGTTAGAAATTATATTTCTATGTTAATCTCTAATGTAATAATACTAATATCTAAGTGATCCTCATCGAACAAAAATATCACAACTTTAAATATCATGAACAAACATATGTAGGGGAATCTGAAGACGTGAGCACCTTAAAAAAGTAAAGTTGCAATCTTGAGAACTAAAATAAATTGATTTTGGAATAGTTGTGTTGAAGAGGCCTACCAGTATACTCATCTTTAAAGATGTAGATAAATAAGTGTGTTAATTTACTTTAGTTATAATTTTCTCTTCAATTCAAAATTTATAAGCCAAATCTTTTATTTGTTCTCTTTTAAGATGTCAATAGTCTTTGATATTTAATGACTATTTAGAAAATATCAATTCTTTAACCCTTCATAAATAAAATATAAAATAAATAAATATAACACAACTTCTAATTTAGATATCATTAATATTCTTGAAATAGATTAAAATCAATTTCTAACTATAAATCTATTCAAAAGATTCATCTAAAAGATAAAATATTTTAACAATATGTAAAAATATCAAATATCATTGAGATTGAAATCATATTCCTAAATTTCCTTAAATTCGTATTAGATAGTTAAAATGAATTTTTGAATATGTGTGTGTGTGTGTGTGTGTGTGTGTGCGCGTGCAAGAAGTTGAGTCCCACTTTTGGGCAAAAAGTGGAAGTGTTTTCCCTTTTTTTAAAATTTCCTGTCAATTGATGTCTAAATTTGAGGCACTTAAAGATTGAATCTAAAAAAAAATTAGTCATAGAAAATGTAGTTCTCGGAGTCTACTTTTCAAATATGTAATTTATTTAAATACCCATGTGGTATAAATTTCTTTTTAGTATGAATGTTTAAAAATTATGTTTTCAAAATGCCTATTTCATAACCATATCGTAGCCATGTACAACCACCATATTTTGACTTAAATAAATGAATTTTTGCAAATCCTTCTGGGGAAATATACCTAAGACACGAAATATTGATGAGCATATTTTTCCTTATTTTTTATTGAATATATATTTTTAATTAATTTTTAATTTACTATAAAATACATTTTCAAAACCTCTAGTGTACGACCACCATAATTTGATGAGAATTTCATATTTTTTCAAAATTCTTTTTTTTTTATCTTCAAGAGAATTGTATGTAGATTGATTTCATATAATTTATTTTCCAAAAAACCTAAAAACAAAAAAGTTATTAACATTTTAGTGAACCTCACTATTTTACGTTTAGGTACCACTTTTAACTAATAAATAATGCAAAAATAGTAAAAATAATCACATCACTATGAAATTTACATTTTTGAAATCAGGACAGTGAGAACTGTAATGAGTTTTTTTTCCATAAAAAGATACGATCAGGAAGGCCCTCAAAAAATTACGGCAAGATAGAAATCTAGCATTCTGGTGCCTTAACCAATTTTTTGGAGGTCAAGGCATAGGCTTGGTTCTACCAAGCCTAAACCAAACTAATTTTGGAACAAAATTCGAGGCGGATGTGTGCTTCCCGCTCATGTCTTAAGAAACGGGTGCTCGTTTTTAAAAAAAATTCAAAGTGTTAAAATGCATTTTTAATTCTTAAAAAATAATAATTTAGAAACGGGCACCCATTTTTTGAATTTAGGATCGGGTGCTTGAACCTAAAACGAGCGCCCGTTTTTTAAAAACGGGTGCCCGTTTTGAGCGACATCTTTCATTTCTACAAGACTTCCGCAGAATTGGTACCCAACTTTGTGCATTGACCCATATATATAATTTTGTTAAGTGCAATAATGTCATATTCATGTGAGACCTTAGGAAAAACAACAAAGTGTTGAATTGATTATTTAGATACTATTTTTATTAATTTAAAAATATATGTCTCCGATTTCTTCTTCCAAACATATTTTAATTGCTTTAAATTTCACATCTCTCAAATATTATTAAAATCATTACAATTTTTGTCATATTTAAACCATAACAATTTTGCCCATTCATCCCATATGCCAAATTATATGGGTACGGTTAGCTGCTGATCTGATTGGTATGGAAAACTCCTATAGGATGGTTCAGTCCAATTAATTTGCTATAATCCTATATGTGCAACAAAGACAAAAGATTTCAACACCATACCTTTTATGCTTCCATTGAATTGTTTCTAAAGAATTGGTAGTTAAAATCCTTTTTGTTGACTGATGCAGTGTGGCATTCTAAACAAACTTTTCTTATTTTTGCATTTATTTTTCACAAGTGCCCATCCCACTCATTAACAAAAATGCAAATCAAGAAATTTTGTCAGCCTGGCTTTCAGGCAATCATTTTAATACTTCAGATTTCACAGCAAAAATACAAGTCCTAATTCTCGTTTCCATATAATAGAATCTTGTGAAAATTATATTTGAAAATTTAAATGTTGATTGTAAAACATTAAGTGCTCAGAGAAAGGGGAGGTGGAACACTAGCTAGAACGTGAGAAGACAGTTGACGTGCCTTGTTATGCTTCAACTAAAATCATGTAAGTATGCTTAGTACCTCCTTCCTCATTTCTAATCATAAAAGCTAGGACAAAATATGTCCCCCAACTTGCAGAAGAAGGTTTGTTTGAAACATAACCATATCTTCTACTTTTTTCCTCTTGGCATCCCTCTTTTTACCATAGTACCTTATGCAGCCTATTCCCTCCAGGAATCTGCAAGCATATTATATCAATACAAATCAAAGAAAATATATTAGTTATGCCAATTATTGTTATCTGCAAATGCATGGAAGTAAAACTGTACACTTCATTATATTTGATTGTTGAACTACGGTCTGGTAGTAAGTTGTGATATTGATGCTTATTTCTGCATTGACCCGAGATTTTGGTTGTCTTATTCTTGTATGATATTATGGCCATTTTATTTATGTACCAAAAGGGTTTTGGAGAATTTTGTAAATGCTGGAGTTTAGTACTCTCAAATGTGATACATAAAAGGGATTTGTTAAATCAAAACTACAAAAATAAAAAAGGTGAGTGAATTCAAAAATAAGAAAATGTCAATGATATTATTTTCTAATTAATTTATTATTTAATTTTCTTGGTGTACATTAATCCGCAACCCACTTGCCTTCCCTGTGCTTCCACATTTTTCATATACTTAAGATGTGGCAAATGCTAGGAAAAATAGAGTTATGTGTTGTCATGGAGAGAAAACTACTCCCTTATTTCATTTGACAAGGACAGATGACAAGTGATAATATTAGACAAACCTATTCTTATAAGAAGAATTAGTTAAAAATATAGATGGGGCTCTCCTTGCTGATTTTTTTAGGAAGCTTAATTTAATATTTGGTGGATTTTCTAGTTCTCTTCAATATACAATTGAGGTCACTATTGCTAATTTTGGTTGGCCAAAAATAGGAGGAAAGGAGAAGAAAATGATGAGAAATTTGAATAAGAATGACAACAACAGTTAAGGCAATGGTTGAACAGGTTCAAACACTATCAAAGTAAGCACAACCACAATAACTTTAGTTGTATTGTTAACAAGACAATAGACACTTGAGCTGTATACAATCAGTGGAGGAAACAAAGACAAGTTGAGGTATTTATGTGAAAAATTAGGAGCAAGGCTAATAGGCAGAAATAGATTGGGTGTCTTGGAAGATGCCCTTATTTTTCCTCCAAGTGTGCAAGATCTTCTAAAAAATAGGTTTTGTGGGTGATGGGTCTCTACAAGGCTCTAGATGCATAAATGGTTCAACAAATGACTATGCTTTTCTTTGTTTTCCATTTACAATTGATATGATTTTGGAATTTAAATTTGGTTTTGGTTGTTTAGCTATTTATTTTATATTTTGAATTGAGTATTGGTTGTTTAGACGTCTGTATAATGTATATTTGTGTTTAAAGGCCTAATACATGCTAGGTGCTTCTCAGAACATGTTGCCGTAAACTTCTATAATTAGTTTTGTTTCTGATTTCAGTTTGAAACCTCTTTCATACTGCAAATTTATAGTACAATATGTACCGATGTAGATTCAAGTTTCAATTTTGTTGGAACCAATGGCACAAACTCAAAAAATATTGTTATGATCTTCTGTGAGTTCAACCCCACAAAAGAAATTTAAAAAAAAAACCTCTATAGAAAATAGCTCAAATCAGGTACTGGGAAAGTGTGTTTGAAAAAGTTGATCAAGATCATTAAAGGCTGAGAAAGATTAAGGGCCCGTTTGGGTGCTGGAATTAGACTAGATATTCCAAAATTAGATTTCTAGATAATGTCAATTCCATGTTTATGTCCATCCAAAAATTGGAATTGGAATTTCAAAATTCCAATTTTGCCCCCAAAATGGGCATTTCATCTTCCACTCAAATAGGTGGAATTGGAATTTCGAATTCCAATTCCAATTTGTATAAGACCAAATTTAATATTTCATGGGATTCGTGACTATAAAGATGTATATTATATTTCTATAAGGATGTATATATATACATATATGTGTATATACATATGTGTGTATATATATGTGTATATATACATACACAAATGTGTGTATATACACACAAATGTGTGTATATATACATACACAAATGTGTGTATATATACACAAATGTGTGTATATATACATACACAAATGTGTGTGTATATACACAAATGTGTGTATATGTATATATACACATGTGTGTATTTGTATATATATACACATGTGTGTATATGTGTATACATGTGTGTATATACACATATGTATGTGTATACATACATACATGTATGTATATATACACATATGTATGTGTACAGATATATACACACATGTATGTATATATACACATGTATGTGTGTATATATACACACGTATGTGTGTGTATATATACATGTGTATATATAAATACACTTGTGTATATGTGTGTATGTGTATATGTATATATGTGTGTATACACAAACATGTGTGTATATATATATATATATATATATATATATATATATATATATATATATATATATATATATATATATATATATATATATATATATATATATATATATATATATATACACGTGTGTATATACACACATGTATACACATGCACATATTTGTGTATGTGTATATATACATATGTATGCATATGTGTATATATACACACATGTATGTGTGTATATATACAGACATATACACAACATATTTAAAGAAATTAAAATTCCTTATGCATCTTCTTAGTCATCTTCTGCATGAACCAAATGGGCCAGCCCATATTCCAAAAATCATTTTCAGGATTTGTATCTTCCAGAATTGCAGCATCTTCTAGAATTGACTAGAATTGGCATTTGGTATTCCAACACCCAAATGGGCCCTAAAGGAAGGTTGGTTTTAGGATTATGTGTGTAGAATAGTTCAAATTGTGCACCAAGACAATGTATTGACAACAAAGGCCAAATTGTAGCCAAGATCCAACATAAATTGCGATACTCCATAACATATCATGTTATTAATATTTTATCCATCATAACTTACAGTGCACAAAAACCAAAAAATGCAGTTCCAAATGGTACCATAGTCAAACTTGAAATCAAGTTTCAATAGTACTACTGCAAATATGAAAAAATTAAATAAGATGAATATTGAGTTCAATTTTCATCATCTTAGACAAAACAAGGCAATGGGAGAAGTGCAAAGTCTCTAACCAGTTTCATGTGGCAACATACTTTGAAGATATTAATACAATTTCTAGACATAAATAGAGAGTATAGCTGACTTTCGATAAAATAATTAAAATAAATGCCCATGTCTATTAAACCTTAACAAAGCATTTCCAAATATAATATTTAAAAAAAATTGCCTCACAATTATGCTTTGATGGATGTAAACACCATGTTCGAAGCCCCCATTTGGGCACGGGCGAGAGGGACAGTGGCAAAGGATTTGCCTTTACACCTACGAATTACATTTTCTTGAAAGTTTCTAAAGCCTTTTCAACAAATTAATTGTGTGCATATCCTGCATCATTGTATTCCATGGAATGACATCTCTTTGAGGCATTATATGATAGTTTGAAAGCTTACAAGTTCATTATGTGATAGTTTGAAAGCTGGCAACTTCATTATAAATAGTTTTTTTTTTAAGATATGCTAAAAATTAGAAACTATATAATAGACTTTAGAATTGGATAAATTCTGAAATTCTATACCCCTGCCAATTACATTTTCTTGAAAGTTTCTAAATCACAACAAGAACATCAAATTTGTTTTAAAACGAAATTTGTTTACAGAGGTTTTTTACTTCATTCAATGATTGCAGATCTCTCTTGACGTAAAAATCAATTTAATGCAGTACTGACCAAGTGGCTCTAACAAGCTTTTTGTAGTTGTATGCTTCATGCACATCTATCTCGTGTTCATTGTGTTGCACAGACTCCAAGTGTTTCTTTCTTTTTCATACACATTCCTTCACTCTTGAATTGTTGCATTCTAGACTGCCCATTTTCTGAAAATAAATAAATTACTGTATTCCTAGCTTGATAGAAATAGAAGTATAAGCCTTATTGAGCATAATGGTTTCAGGAAACTTTGGCACCTCCTATATCAGGAAAGATGTTCAAAGGATTGTCTATATGTTATGTAGTGGTGGTATCCACATTTGACTCTGTGGCAATAGGGCAGGGCCTGATTTCACCTTCGAGCTCTTCATCTGCAGGGTGGAGAATGCTAAGAAAAAAAGGGGTTTAATTATTCCAAGAATATGATTTGTTTGCCATGTTGTTTTATATGGTTAGAGCAGAGCTGGTGAGGTAGAAAACACTAAGGTGGTTTGTGGAGCTTCTGGGGTCTTCTGGGCTAGGAGAGGAGGTCTAAGTACCTGGTTATGGCCTTGCATAGAATAGTGGTTTGTGTCTATTCTGTGAATCCCATTTATGTGGATTTGGAGGGGAGAGTCTCTTGTGGGTATGTTGAAAGAAATGACCCAGATGTTAATATAAGGATTGTGGATACTGAAATAGGGGAAGAGGTGGCAGGGGAGGGAGTCAAAGGCGATATCTGGGTTAGCAATCCCAGCACAGGGATTGGGTACTAGGGTAGTGAGGTCCAAGGAGAAGAGACATTCAACAATAAACTTAATTCAGGTGACTAAACACAACATGAATTTCTTGATTTCTCTTTGTTTACTCTATTGTAAGACATTTTGGTAAATTATGGACATCAATATTTATTTTTTATCTCTTCTTTTGGGAACAAGAAACTATACTAGGACAGGGGATTTGGGACAGATGGTGGAAGGAAAATTATTCTTGACAGGGCATATGAAGAACATGATAATTGTACGGTTTCACAATAGATGAAGATAATCACACCATTGTCTCTTCTTCAAAGATAATATGTCTATTATAAGGATTACCTATTCCATCATGAAATACACTTGAATTGTCAACCCAGGGACGTAGGACTTGAAATGGGTCAGCATAGTTTGTGCATTAAGTTCCTTTAGAAGTCATAACACCTATGCTACAGGAAAGTAAAATGCATTGGAAGAATCTATACTGCTGCTACAAAACAGTAAACACACCTTGGCTAACAACAGATAATTGCAGGAAGCTTAAAAATGAACGTAAACTAATTAACAACTCAGAACATCCACTATGATCATTTTCTGCAAGTGCTACAGGAACTTTCACAGTAATAATGTTGTAGGACTAATACAGTAAATCTATCTGAAAATAGGAAACTGCAAGAAATGAATCTATTCTACCTAAATCTATTCCAACTCCCAAGTGGGCCCCCTTGGTTGGCTTCAATTAACTATGAACACAACAAGTACTTCAAAATATTTCTTCCATTAAAATCCTTCTTTGATTACATAGAATCTGAATAATTCATGAAGAACAGAAAGAGTAACTTCTGAATCTAAATCAACATTATCTATTTTCTCATTAGCTTACTAAGACGATCCAAATCCATTATATAGAGGATTGGATGCTTATTAAAAACATAACATAAAAAGTCTTGAACAAACAGCCCAGAAAAGAAGGTGGAAGATCAACCATGACATAGTACATTTACTGCCAAGCAACAGAATAACAACTTGCAAGAAATATAGCAAGTTATATCCCCTATATTCTCTAGAACAACAACTCCTTTGCAGGTGTAGCTTATCCAATGGAACTGAACTGCGCTTTCTTTGCCATGACTGGTCTCCATTATCTTCCTCCTTAAATGCAGTAATCACCACACTTTGCATCGCTCCTCATTCTCCTGAAAAGTTAGCAACATCCGGAACACACATGCAAGATAACATTCCTACTTTTACTCAGATATTAGAACATAGCTTAAAATAGTTATATGAAATACTGCATTCTATGTATAATATTAAGCAAAACATGTTATACACACTACCCATAGGTTTAGTAGGTTCTAGCTGTCTCTGGCATAAGTTCACAAGATATTTACAACAAGTGTTTTAGAAATGTTTTGTCAAAGCACAAAGAGTGTGTCCAAACTATAAAAACTATATCAAAATTAAGACATTAATATGCCTCATCATCTGCCCCCCACTATTCAAATGCTTGTCCTCAAGCATTATACTTCTTTTCCATAGCTCTGAAGTCACTGACTGTGGTTCTCCCTTTCTTCCCACTTCTGAAGGTGTAGAAGAATCCTCTGGTGCACTCCCAATGTTCACCTCTGTGCTCCTCAACCAGCAGGTCTAGTTTAGTAGCATTATTATCATAAAGAGGCCAAAGAAGCATAGGAGGTTGAAAGGACAAGGGCATCCATAGTTCCTTTCTAATCTGTTGTCCTAGTTGTATGTATTTGGTCACCCTATGAACAACTGCCTCATAATTGATAGGGCTATGTGGTTCTGCCTTTTTGAAGGCATCTAGCAGTCAGTTCCACCGGTTCCTAATCCCTAAAAAAACTCTTTGCTGTGTAAAGTTTGGGAGTGTCTGGTAATCTCTGTAAACCTTTTCTCTTTTTGCAAACACTTTAGCCCTGACCTTTGGTTTTGGTTTCCCATAAGTTAATCTGAACCAATCTCTTAGAAGATCATCAGGCTTATGTGATTCAGCCCGTAGTGGCAAAAGTTTAGATTTTTCAAGATCTCTATAGGCGTTTAACTGCTTATCATAATTTGTCTCATTGTGCATCCATGACATTAAAGCCCTAAGGTGAACATCTCCTATGTAAAGCAGAGGATTCCACTCTGTTTCATGTGGAATTATGAAATTATGCAGATATAGTTCAGACAACAAATTCTTCTGCCATGAGGGCAGAGTCTGATACACATTGTAAAAATCTTGAGCAGTTTTAAATTCACAATCAATATTCCTTATTGTCATCATTAGTTGAAATAACAGAAACTGTTCCTTCAAACAAACGGAATACACCCTTGGTGGTGGTCTATAGGCCATGACTTGGCCAGCTAACTTTAAGGCCTTATTCATCTGTTGTTTCTGTTTCTCAAGCTGCTCCTTGAGGGATTCAATTTCCTCATCTTTATCAAATATTATTTTCTGCATTTGGTCTCGTTCTTGTTTCCACAAGGTCTTTTGAAAAATGAAGTGATTGTACAGACCAAATAATACAGATTGAATTGTAGACGAAGGGAATTCTTGGGCCATAACTTTCTTCTTTCATTCCTTAGCAACTTGCTGGAAATAATGGGTGTACCAGGAGGATCTATAAGGTATGATAGAAACATTAGAGTATACAGGGACCTGTGGAGAAGTAGGTTGAACACTTTCAGAGGCATTTTCTATGACTACAACAGGATTTGACTCACACATTTCTTGATCACCCTGTGGCATTTCATTGTCAGGCTCATTTTCACCTGTTTCCACATTTTGGGGTTCCAACTGTACAAGAGACTCATATGGAATATTCTCGACCTGCAATTTTGCACGAGGTTTTGATACTTGACCTCGCATGCGAGAGCTTCGACGTACAGGAACCTCATTAACCTCTATTGCTTTGCGGGTCTGTTTTGGTTTAGATGGTGTTGGGGTAGACGCTGCAGGATTAGTTGTTGCAGGAGTAGACCTTTTTCTCTTTGCCACTTGAACATAAGGGTTTTGGGCTTTCCTTTTAAAATTAGGGCTCTCTTCATCAACCTTATGTTTGCCTTTGTCTATGGAAGAGCTAGGTATATCACCCTCTAAAATAGGCCCAACAAATTTATCAGTAGGGGGTAATGCTGGTTCTTTCTCTATTTCAAATGGATTCTGACTAGGCCCCACAATCTCTTCCTCACACTAGTACAAAAACAACAATATATGACCAAATAAACTATAAAAAATTGTAGATAAATGACCAAATTTGGTCACATGACCAGTGGTAGTTTATTGCCAGTCATTTATCTTGTGACCAAATTTATGACTAAACTATTTTAGTCATTTATTTGGTCATTGATTTGGTCATATATTTAGTCATTTATTTGGTCATTTGGTAGTTTATTTGGTCATTTATTTGTTCATTTGGTCATTTGGTAGTTTATTTGATCATTTATTTGGTCATTTGGTAGTTTATTTGGTCATTTATTTGGTCATTTATTTAGTCGTTTATTTGGTCATATATTTAGTCATTAATTTAGTCATATTAAGGCACGATGGAATCGAATCATCATCCTCCTACTTGTAAAGTAGGTGCTCTTCCATTGAGCTAGTACCCTTTAAAAAATAATCATACCATGTATACTAGTACTTTTCACTAAACATGATTTCAAGTTTTTCCATCTATAGTTCAAGGGTAGGAAAGCTTAAGGGGAGGATAACTAGTGATACTTTAAACTCAATGGTGAAGTTATTCAATGTGCAATATATAAGGACAAGTAAAAGATACAGAAGAAGGGGAAATGGCCACTATTATAGTGATGATTAAATAGCGAGTCAATGCCTTGAATTAAAAAATAGGTTCAGGATAGTGATATATAGTCTGTGATATTAAAAGATGCTTAGAAGTAGTGTTGTGAGATGATGACAAAACCATGGAGATAACAATAAGAAAATGTACATGCGCATTTTTTTAATGGTGGTAACATTCACTATTTTAGCAGTCCCATAACATAAAAAGACAGTCCAGGAATGGTGTTAGGATATCATGAAGGATACTAGTATATTAGAGGGTAGAAATGGTGTTGTTATAAAGTATAAGAAGATAGACACAGTGGTATAGATGAATGATAGTTATAAGACAATGAAAGACATTGCTGCTATAATACATATGCATTGATTTAAAGTTTTCCAAGGCATAAAAGTTGTCTATAAGATTAGTACCTGCACTAACTGCCACTTCTGCACTCGTTATCCTGTTTATCTAATTCGACCTTTTTAGCACACTTTTATTACTTTCAATGGTACTTGTCTCTGCTGAAGAAGAAGTTGTGGGGTATCTACAAAATTCAAATCCATAAAGGACATAAGCATTTTATTGAAATAACATAAGCTTAGGACAATACTAGCACCTAAAGGTGCCTTCTAGGAGCATCTTAAGTGAAAAAATGACATAAATGAAATTTTGACACCTCATTGCCATTCTAATAATAGAAAAACCTTTACCTTGGTGGAGGTTGATTTTCTGCTCGAGAGAGCACAAAAAGTGGATCCTTAGTGCATGCCTATGATGTTGGTGTTGGATTTGGTTCTAGTATAAACCCAACAGAATCCATCTTCTCACCATGTGATTTACCTAATTGGTATAGAGTATCACTAGATCATCAGGTAGATTTTTTCCTTGAAGAAGAACACACACTCTCAATCCATCTCCAAGAAGATTCATTGCAACTTCCATCACTGCTCTCTGTTCATTAAAATATATAAAATTGTGAAAATCAACCAAAGATAGAAATTTCTCCGCAATTGTTGTAGATACAATCCATAAACACCTTAAGTGTTTATAAGAAAAAAATATTCTTGCTATTATAATTTTTTAGGTTCACCATGCATCTTTACTAAAATACATACAAAGCTCTCCAAAGCAAGAAAAAAAAAAAAAGAATAACTTCTAAGAATAAAAGTTCTAACCTTCAAACTTGCAACAGTTGCAGATTCTGGCATGTCAATGAAAAGCTCTGGGACTGTAAATGACTTAATGTTTAACTTCACTGCACAGTTAATTTGAAATTCCAGTGTCAAAAGCTACTCCTTCCAAGAAAAGCTAAGAAGTTTAGCTAAAGGGTTATATTTTTCATGCATCATTGCCAAAGATTAGATATCATGCATACATCCTAAAAAAGGTAGCCAAACCTTTTAGATATTAATTTAATTTAATGAAAGAAACAATTATGTGCAAGAGTCTAACTATGTGAGCCGCCTTCTTTTCTTGGATGAATGTTTTGAAGAACCTGTAGCTGTTGTTGGTGACGATGCCACACTTGAAGATTTTGCTGAAAATCAAACACAAAATCTCAACTACAAGGTAATAAAAAGGATGAATAAAGAGAACTATCTGCGAGTTCTTTAGAGAAGCAGTGAAACTTTGTTAGGAAATGCAGCTAATCCGCGAGAAGTCTTTTTGATTCACTAATGCCTTAAAGTTGATGTGAAGGATGTTAAAGAGGCAATAGGAGTGGAGATTAATGCCAGTGAGCTTCTGGAGAACTAAACAAGAATAAGAAACATAGGACAAGGGAAATAAAATTTAAAATGATGCAGTAGATCCATGGATGCACACACTGTTGGAATACTTGCATAGCAATCTAACTCTGATGAATTGAGGAATGGAAGCAGAAAATAGTCCAACCAAGAACAGCGTAAAGAAATGAATCCCAAAAAACTCGTTGAAACCATGGTAAGGGACTTACCTCAAGATTCTGCTTTCAATGATGCCAATGAGAAGATATAGGCAGAGTTTGCATGCTACACAATTGTCTGGTAAATAGAAAGGAGGAGAAACTCCAGCTAACAACTCAAGGGTAAACTCCAGAAAGTAATTGGCTACGCAAATATATAGGTACACACTGGGTGGAATTGTGAACTATTTTATTCAATATAAAATGTATATTACACAAATATCTAGTAATCAAAGAAGAGAGGGAGAAATTGCTGCGAGAATTCAAGAGTGGACTCCACAAGGCAATTGGCTATACATATATACAGGTACACATCAGGCAGCCATTCAACTCTGTTCCTAAATATAAAATGCATACAACATAATTATCTGGTAACTAGATAAGGCGGAAAATTGCTTCTAGGAACTCAGAGGTAGACTCCCATAGGCAATCGATCATGCCTCACTATAGATAAAATAGAATAGGCAGTCATCCAATTTATAGAATAGAAAGGGATCATCACGTGACGCTATTTGGTCTAGACTCTTAAATTATATGCCTACTAGACCAACAATCAGTATCTTATGGGAACAAATTTGGCAAACTGTTCATACAAAAGTAGAGAGAATGTACAAAAAACAAGTGCCAATGATGCAATGATAAACCCCAAATCTGACATATATCCGCCAAATCCTCTAATTCAATAATACCCATCCTAAAGACCCCTGATTTTAACAAATGGCTGAAAATAATTCTCCTTAACTCGTAATCATCCAAGCATTGCAAATAAAACCCCAATCAAATATTGCTCAACAAAATAAAGACCAAATCAATAGGGAAATGGAGCATAAGCACAAGATTCAGCTTGAGAAGGAAGAGCAACAAGGAGAAAGAGGCTTAGGTTTACCCTCTCATTCCACAGTAGCCTTCATTTGCATGCCAGGTGGCCAGACCCTAATGGCCTTATAGTGTGCTCAATCTGGAGGCCACTAAAGAGAAAGTTCCCTCTAGAAAACCTTCATTACCGTACCAGCACCATGGAAATTTGGACCCGACCAGGATGCCCCTGTATTTTCCAAATAGCAAGAACAAATCTCACACTTTTCATTTCTACCATTACAAATTTTTCTCATTTTTACATCATGAAATTATATGCCAAGAGACCTATCCACAACTTATGATTGTAATACACTTATTAAGCGATTGAACTCCTCATTGAATATTACAAAATCAAGTCTTCAACAATAACATTTTCAAAAATATCTATTTTGCCACCTCCAACAATGAGTCAACAATTGTTATGCTCAATAGTGGTTTCGCGGCTTCCCTCCTAAGGCATTAAGAATTTAATTTTTGATAAATTATCTAAAGACTAATCATTGGTTTTCTAGATGAGGAGTTTCAAGATATGAAATGGACAACCGATCTTAATCTCTGCACATCTAGAAAATATACCAGTAATCTATTTAAAGGTTGGTTTTTCTCAAGGTTCTCTAAATTGTGATTGAAGATTGGAAAAACATGCTTGAAGAGGTGACTCCCAAACCATTACCAATGCCATGAAAGAAGGTTGAATTAAAGCTTGGAAATTGCACTGACTTTCTAGCAAATTTTACAAACAAATTTTAAATTTCATGTATCACATATACAAAACATTTTGACCTTCCTAAAGGAATCCCAAAAAAATTAATTTAAATCCTCCAATTCACCTATTTGGAAAAATTTAGGAATTTTGATCACAGTCCATGATCTATCATTAAAATGTTAGAGAGCAATTCAGGATGTGGTATACCTTTCATCTCTTTCAGCTCTAGAACATCCTATGATAGATAACAAAATGATCATACATAATGAAGATTAAAATATCTTAAACAATTAAGACCAGAAATAATAATATTAAGCAATTAATTGGAAAAAGGAACAATTTATTTGGATTGAGAGGAAACAAATTGTTTGGTTTGACAGTAAACTTTGTTTATTCAAAGAAAATAATGTTAGAAAAATAGCCTAACTCATCATCCATCAAGATTTCTGAAAGATATGAAAAAGGGTTTTCTATACTATAAAGTCTATTTGACCTCATGAAAGTGAAACCTATTGTATTCTATTATTTGTTATCTGAGTTGAAACTAAACAAATGATACTTATTCTCAACTTGCAATTGAGTTCCAGATGGCTACTATAGCGGGTGTGTTTGTTATGGTTTCAGAGCCTGACACAATATGATTTGTGTCTTTTTTAACTACCCTTTTTTTCTCTGTCAATTGTTAACAGGTACCTTAAAGTAATTAATCAGTGAAAGGGACAATTTGTTTATCAAACAGTAAACAATTTGGTCTGAGTATAAAAAGTTTGTTTGATCCGATAGTAAATAGTTCACAAGTTGTTTAGTTGCCTTATAGTTGAAAGTAAACAAATAATTTTTATCCTCGACTTGCAACTGGGACCTACTATAGCTAGTGCAGTAGGTGTATTATAGTTTAGCAACGTGGAAAGATTTGGTCTACATCCAGGTAATCATGGACACTGATATTTTTTCTTTGATGGAATTTTTTTAAATAATATATTTTAGTAGAAACCACAGTTATTTATGAAGTGACGCAAGAGTTTCTCAATACTGGGTAGTATAAACTCTAAATTGAATCTGATTCAATCTAATCATCAATCTGTTATTTGATATTTACAGAATCCATAACAAAATTTGACAAATAGCAATGAAAAAAAAGTTGGAGATAATTCAAAGCTTGTAGGATAAGTTCCAAGAGGTTCAGTTCAGCCATGTTCCTTAAAGCAATAAAATAGCCAGTGGGCTAGTTTATTAAACTCTTGACAACCACAACTTTATTTGTCATGGTTTTCCCTCTCTCACAACCAACCAACCTTCAAAAGAATCTGAAATTTTTTTTTTATTTGTTCCAGTAAATTTATTGTGTACACTTTATTACTTTATATTTATATAAATTGTGTAGCGATCTGCTACCAGCGTCCTCACAAGTGTTGCATCAGAGGCTAGACGAGATGAAACCATGCCACTATTATTGTTGTCATTATCGAACCAGCCAACTACATTCTGTAAAATTGTTGCCATCAACACAGAGACTTAGACACATTGCTCAGAAGAAACGTTACAATAGCAGCCTAAGCTTAACCATGAAATGAGATAAACAATTTAAATAATCAGCTTAGCTTGCAATCCAATCATCTCGTGTTCTAGCACTTATTGTGATTTTAAAGAATTCTAACATAAAGAGCACTTGAAAACATCTTGGGTCAAATTTAGTAAGAACAAAATAGAACTTAGAAAATAGATTTGTGTGGATAACCATTTCAGGCAAGAGACTTGATTTTAAAAGAAGGTAAAATAGCTTCTCAACGAAAAGCTTCACATCTTAATCCCTACTCAAGGGAAAAGCCCTTCTAAGGGTCATATAAAATAACAAGGTCTATAATAACAAGGTCAGCATTCACTTTGAGATTGACAAGGGATCTCATCATGACTCGAATTGTAATGTAAAATTCATAGTCTCTGGGTGTCCCCATGTACATCATTATAGCATATGCATGAGCATGTTTAGAAGACCTCTCTGCAACTGCTCCTCCATTCTATACACAGGAAAACACAAGACAAACCAGCCGCAAAAATGTACTCTTCCTTACAAAAACAGAACCCATCACAACAAAATCCACTCAGTAGGAAGGATTTTGACATTGACCAGCATTTCAAATTTGTCAATATAGCCCGTTAACCGAGTAAACCTATATGGAAAAGTTGTAGAAAACAATTAAAAATAAATATATTAATAAATGTTAACATTGCAACTCAGGTAGGATGAAACGTAGCTACAGGTTTTCAGGCTGGAGATAAGCAATGACCAACAAATAAAATCACACCACCTAGCATCCTCTCGCTAATAATTGAATGAGCTCATGCAATCACACTCTCTTCAAAAACATGGCAACAGACTTACACCTCTAACACTAGCAATCCTAAGACTTGACATGATTGTTATGCATTTCCAAGTGAACACTCATTTCTCCAATTATCTAACTAAGTACATATCTATAAAAACCCCCATAATTCATCATAGGTGTCTTAGGACAAGCCAAAGGTGTATATATATTCATGAATAGGAACACAAGTCAATAAGAGGTAATGGAATCTCTTCCATTCATCAAGACAAAAGGTGATTAAGTGAAACTATTTTGTGATGCATTGGACATGTTTGACTACAGTCAAACCCATCAGCTGTACAGTCACATCATGACGAGTTCAACTGTAGTAAATCAAACACACTCAAACATATCAGCTGTGCACAGCCACATAAATGATGAGTTCAACTACCATTACAACCATCAGCTGTGCATAGTCCCCTCTTGATGGATTTCTATAGTTGAACTAGTCATCTGCATTTTTCCTTATATTTTACCTCTTTTATGTTTGGCATGTGTTCGTAGTCCTTCCAAACCAAAGTTGCCAATGTCAACAGTATCTTGCAAGTGTGTAGATTATGGCCCCCTTGGAGAGCAGATATGCCACTTCTTAACAAAATGATTGCAATGTCCAAGTTTTTTCATGTGGAAAGTATGGGAAGAGAGAAATAACCATATCTTCAATACTGAGCAATGTCATCCTCAAAATATCATCCCCACAGACAAAGCTAATATCAAATTGAATACAATAACTCTCTCCAGCTCTCCACAGGACTATATGGCCCTTGCAAATATGATGAGTCCTCAAATTACTCACTCAAGAAACATTCCTTTCAAATACAAAAATATGTGGCAGTCATTACATCATGTTATCAAATGGATCCTCCCACCAATAGATTGGTGAACCCTACGAAGATAATCCAGGGAGAGGAAGTATTGGTGGTATAGCTCAAGATCACATAGGATATGTTTTTTTGTGTTTTCCAAGGGAGTTGGAATGAAAACAAACAAATGGAAGAACTGTTAGTCTGTATACAAGGGTTTAAGAAAGAACTTCAGTATCATTTTGATAATATACTCATGGAAAGTCACAGCTTATCAACCAGATTTTATGAGGCTTCCTGTCCCCAGTAAATCAATTAATATGCATCCATTGGTTACTTGTAGGCCCAATGAGCACCCTAATAGACCATTTGCAATAATACAGTATGATCCATAGTCAGCACAGAAAATTAGATGGTAACCAGATTGTGGATGCATTAGTTAAGCATGCCACCAATCCCTCCTTCCACCCCCAGTGCAGCTCCACCCCATTCAAACAGCTAAATACAAAAATGCTTATAGAAGAAGTTCCCTACCTACTTAGAGGCACTTATTGTGACAAATAAAAAATTATAAAAATGTATTTCTGATACTAACATTTCATCAAATTTTTTTTTTTTTTTTTTTGGCATTGTTATCCTTAGCATCCTAGCTACCCTATCCCTAATAAATCTCTAATTCTTTTTAACCCCCTAGCAATACCCCCACAATCCCCTTCCCAAAATCCTATCTTACTCCCAAGATCCCTTCCCTTCCCCCTATCACCACTCACGAGTCACAACCAACATATGTTCTAAAGAGCATTTTATTTTTTTATTTAACAATCACATTGATAGTTTGACTTTGACCATATTAAACAACCTAAGGCTTTACTGCCTCACCAGAGCCCCAACACTACCAATAAGGTCAAAATCCACAATGTCCATTTCCACTCCAGCTCTTCACCCCCACATATCCCTTCAAAAACCCATTCTCACACCTCCTCATTCAATAAGCATCAATCACCTTGGCTTTGAATTCTTTTCATGCATATTCTGGAGGCTCCTCTGCATTTACATTAATATCATTGGCATTTTTTTCAACATCTAGTGCTCTATTATTCTCTTCAAGTTATTTCTGCATCAACACAACATTTTTGCTAGCATACTTTCATTTACATCCTCCCTGCTAATGGATCGGCTGGTCAGAAGAAAAGAGGATAATGTTTTTTCTTGCATCCATTCAGGCTACAACTCAAAATGAATTGGAATCCAGTCGACAAAGGGTCTGATTACATATTTAATTACTAGCAATCAAAGGCAAATCTATATAGGCAAGGAACTCAAACTCACTCCACTCAAAAATAATAGTGTGTCAGATACCCTATTTCTACCCAATTTCCACAAGATTTAAGTTTCCAAATAGCCATACTCCTCTATCATGAACAATTTTCAACTAATTCCATATTCTTGTTTCAATAGCCTCTAGCAAGTAGCAAACTATCAAGAATCTGCAGCCATCTTCCCAGATGCTATATTATGTAAATCTCATTTTTGCTGCAGAAATTAAAATTCAAAATAGAGTGCTACTGCAGGCAAATTCAGCGCCATCTGAGGGTTCCACACCTCAGGAGAACCAGGATGAAGACTGATGGATGCTGATCTCAGACCGTTCCTGGAGTTTCCAGTCAACTAGATTGCTGGTCTACAGCTAATTGAATGCCCATACCACTATAAGAGGGGAAAACTAGTATTGCAGGCAAGAAACCCTCATATACTAATACCTAACAATAGGTAAATTGCATATCTGAGTTTCACAAATCATACACACAGTAGCTTTGCAACCCAACCAGTCACCTCTACAAGTGGATAGATCAGTAATTATTTCCTCAAGTCAAAAGAGTAAGGGTTTGTGAAAAGAAAGTGTTGTATTGCTCAAACACATAACTTGACCTGGTCATTTATTTTCCAAATTCTACTAGTGTAATATATACTTATGTTCTATGATGTTTTGATAATTAGCTATAATTTCATTCCATTGAGTTGCATTTAGTTGAAAACTATTTAGTGCTTGTCAAAAGCATTATGTTTTGTTGCATTCACAGCCAAGCTCCATTTTACAAGCACTGGCATCATTGAGTATGTTTCCTATTACTATTAACCAGTGAGAATTTCATATTTGCTTGTGTTTCAAGACTCCAAACAGTCAAAACAGGGATCATAGACCTCTAACTGACTGACCTCTAACTCAATTCACCTCTCTCCAGTACAAACAAAAGTAACTTTAGGATTGCCTACCATTGATAATTAGCCGAGTGCAACTTCGTTACAGATCCTCAACTCTCACAAGAAGATAAAAACATGCTCAAAGATGTGAACAATAGGAATTTGACCCTGAGAATTATCAAAAGTCAAGAATTTGATACATTGAAACCACGATTCATTGGCCAACATGTTAATAGACTGAACAAGAACAACAACCACTCACCAACCATAAATAGGAAGAGTAACTACAATGAAGTAAAGAGGCACCAAATGCCTGCACTTCCTACAATTTATTTTGACATTAATAGGATAAAAGATTTTAAAGTATTGATTGATAATATGTTAAGCCACTATTCCTGCAATACTTAAATGAAAATCTAGGGATATGATTGCGCTTGGCTGCAAATAGCGGATGGAGATTGTGCCTCCACACCTACGTTGAGGACCTACGACTTATGGCACTGGTACATTTGGAAGTGGTCATGGTGAAATTTTTGGGAGGATCTAGACTTTATGCTCAATCAACATATAATTTGCAGATGCTAATTGAAGCATCAAATTAGGCCTGCAAAGTGTGTTAATGCTTGTGTCAAGCCAATAAAATAGAGTTTGTAAGATTACCATATTTTCTTGATCTCTGCCTTTACTATAATTAAAAAAGAAATTTTTCTTGACCCAAACTAGGTCTGCTGGGGAAGTTGAATTTCTGGTGAATCCAATAAAATAGAGGTTGTAAGATAACACATCTTATTACTCTCAGTTCGACAACATGCATCCCCTATTCAGAATGCACTTTGTTCTCTTTATTTTTCTATTTCCCTCTACCTCTGCACTTTAAGCAATGTTAACAAGCATACTTAAAACAAAATGTTCACGTGCAATGTGTGACAATAATTTTTAGTTTTGGAATCCAATTTGATGGTGACTTCACGTAAAAAACAATAGTTTTAGCTCCCTCAAATTACAGTCAACGCCTAGAAGCAGCAATGATGGGAAATAGCAGAGCTTTTCGTGCATATTAAATTTAAAAATAGACATGAAATGAAATCTCACTTGCAGGAATGTCCACTTAGACATTACTTGCTCTCAGCCATTAAAGCCCACTTATGATATTATTCTATCTGATTTCTATGCATTTGACATTGATAGAAGAGAGTAAAAGCCTACAAACATAATTCCCATTGACCCACTAAATATTGTGGAGATCACCCAATATTGCACAGAGTGTTATCAGGAGCAACAGAATTTTACAGTATTCAATGAAATGCATTTCTACTTTGAATTGCAGCTTCCACATTATTATTTTCATTTAAAGGAATGACAGCTCTGCAGCATAGTTTGAGTGATGGTTGGTATGACAGGAATCTATAGAAAAGCAAGAAAATAATGTGTGGATAATGGTCATGGCACCTGGTCTTTTTATCTTGGGGAACATGGATGTGAAGGATGGGGAGGCATCTTTGTGTACTTGCACGCATGCATGAAGAGCTGTGACAGTACCTCTTCTTATTAAGTAAATGAAGCCTATACATGGCATTCCCTAATTATGATTTTTTCTATGGAGAGCTATCCAAGAAAAGGTACCAATTTTTGGAAAGCAAGCATAAGGTTGCATGCCAATTTAGTTTTCCCTGATGCTCTTGAGCTACCAAATAGCCAAGCTTAGCAGAATATTCTTTGGAATTAGCACAGGCCCACTGGATGGTGTCATCCTCTTAGATGAAAAAAAATGTTACTTTGTTATATTTCCTCCGAGTAGATCCTTTTGGATAGAGGAATGTTGATGTCTAACCTTCAGAATTAGGCAGTTCATTTTCCAATTTTAGGGACAAATAATCTTAACCTTTAAGATCAATTTATTTAGAAAATATCTCTGGCAACTGCAACCTTCCATTTCTGAACTGAAGGGGGTTGACCATTCCAAGACTCTTCCTAGAATTTGGCTTTTCAACATTTATGATTTCCAAAGTGATGTGATTTGCAATGATAGGTCATCATTTGATGGGGAGATTCCACATGAACCAGATGATGACTTAGCAACAACTATAATTTTATCCTTATCAGCTGAATCTAAGGTATTTATTTTTTAGTAGGAAGCACCATTTAGCAGCACAGGATGGAAGACACCATATTATCTTGGCAGTCAGAGTTTGGTTCTGCTTGATGATATTTCTGAGGCAGGTTCCCTCATCCTTTTTTAAAGTGTAGAATGCAGCCCATGGTGTCAAAGGCATTTTCCTCTTATCCTTTGGGCCTTGCCACAAAGAAATGTACATGATTTTATTGACAATATTTTCTTTTTTGATTGGATTTTGGAGAACTGAGATTGAATACATAGTGAACGCTACAAGGATGGGTTGATCAACAGTATCAGATAGAGCCTCCTTCCCTTCAGAAAGTCTCATTTGGATAGAGTACAATAAGTTCTTCCATAGATACGAATGACCACTGCCAATTCTGAAACCAAGAAGAGTGACACTTCTATTTTGTAGAAGAGCAGAGGTGTTAAAAATAATATAGTAGACTTAGCATCATTAATATATTGACACAATGTAGAGAAATTTTTTGTTAAAATATCTCTGATGGTACCAACTTCTCTTGCAGACATATTCCCAAAGAGGATAGAATCATCAACAATCTGTCAGTGAGTGAAAGCTTCCATTCCATCAATAGTGGAGATACATTTGTATTCCTGAAGCATATAGGAGGTATGGTTAGAGCATCCTAGGGCCATTGCCATGAGAATGAGAATTAAAGTGGAATTGGGGTACCTTGTCTTGGGCCACAATTTGCTTCAAAGAAGCCAGTGGGGCTGCAATTGAGAAGTATGGAAACACATAGACCCAAAATGTAGTCGAAGACCCACTCTTTCTACTCCTTATAGAAACTGTATTCCTCCATTATCTTCAAAAGAAAAGTATCAATTGATAAATATTCCTTACTCCCATCCAGCTTGAAGAGCATTCTCTTTTTCTTTGAGGTGACAACTAAGTATCACTTCATGTGTAATTAAGACTCAAGATTGCCTTGTGGGGAACAATGCCTCCATTTTCAGTGGACATGAAATATGAAGGTATGGACATGACACATGAATTGTTTGACAACATGCCTCAAATAAATACAATCTCTCATGGACCATAATGATCAGATTGGAACAAAATGGATTTATTCAGAAGGCTTTAGAAGAATTGAATCAAATGCAATTAGTAGCTTACTCGGGTAGGATCCTTCTTTAGATGAAAGAAGCATATATATATCCAATAAAGTGCAAGGCGTCTTAAAGAGGCAGAGGCAGAGTCTCTCATTGTATGCATAAGCCACTTTGGGCGGAAGGAAAGGTTTGAATGATGGTGGACAGGAGGCTCAATTGAGCAAGAAACTTGATCAACAGTGGGTGCATGCCTCATTGGAGATCTGTATGTTTTCCAAACCAGATTGATATATAAGAGAAATTGAAATATTTGAAGTGTGCGGGAAAATATTCCAAACTCACATTAAACAGAAGGACCAAAAAGATGGGTACACGGGAATTAGGGTTTGAAGAGAACCTGTCCCAAGAATTTCATAGCGAGGATGGTGCCCTTCAAATGGTAGTGACCCCTTACTTCCTGCAAACACCAATAGAAGTCCATAACATTAGACGAGTGATATATGTGAAACATATCTCGCATGTGATAATCCAAGATTAAAGATGAGGCAGGAGGAAGAAGACGTGGATATCAGGGTTTCAAATAGACCTCTTTGAGAATTCTCAAAGAAGTGCTAGATCCTTTGAAGCAAAAATGATCCTCGCAGTAAATTCTAGAACACAACAGACCCTTCCCTCTTATCTCTTACCCTTGGCTCTACAAGTTGTCTTGGCCACATACTCATTTGTTTTCCATGACAGCCTGCAATGATCAGATGCACAAGTGGTGGGAAGCATCTCTCTATCTCCAGAGTCTCTGACGATCACCATTCTAAGGGTGGGTTGCGTGAGACACTACAGTTCCCGCCATAGCACTACCATTAAGCTAAAATTAACCTTAACCCCCACTACAATTAAAAGATGGGACATATCTAATTTTAGACATTTTTAAAAATTTAGTATATATCACTCAATTTTTAATATAAAACAATTTCTTTCATTTTTCAATTTTTCTTTTTTATGAATAAATTCTAAAACAAAATTTCTACTAAAACTTTTATGTGCTTAATCTAATATTTGTCCACACTTTGAATATCATCATAAAAATTACTTTACATAAAGTTATTTTCAAATTTCGATCTCTTAGTAATTTAGAGCACAATATCTCTTTTACAATACCTAAATAAATTTGTATCTATTTACGATACCTCAAAATTTACTATACAAAAAATTGTGAATGAAAATTACTCATATATTTGACCTAAATATTTGTGTACTCTTTGATTACCATGGTAAAGATTACATTAAAAATTGCTCGAACATATTTAATTACATTTTTACAACTAAAAATCATATAATTTTGTATCATAATCTTTAACATTACATAAACTCAATCATGATCATGTCTCTTATCCTCCAAAATCTTCATGCATCATGAATAATTTGAGTTCCATACATCAAATCTAGTTGTGTTCAATTAGTCGATCCAATTTGTGATTAAAGTATCTTTAGTAAGTCCTATATAGATTTCTATGTTTCAAAAATTCCTATATAGGAGTGACTATCTCCAAAGAATATTTCATAAGTGTTATGAATCAAGTTATTTAGGATGTTGTTTGGAGGTGGCTTTCATTTTTTGTGCTTGATCCATGGAAGATACAGAGGTTCATGAGCGAGTTTTTTCAATAAACATAGAAAATGAGATTATCCAAACTTGGAAATAAATGAGGCTTGTTAAATGAACCTGCTTGCCCATAAATATTTAGAGTTATGTATGATGTTTAGAGACAACCTAGACTTGGTTTAACAGGGATCTCATATAGTGGGCACCTAAAAGACTAGCAAAGAAGTCACAATATGAAAGTGTCCATTTTGGCTTTCTTTTTTTGTGCTTGTTGATCCATGGAAGACATTTTTCATCAAATTTTGGAAGGGTGAAAAGTCCATTATAAGTGACAAGGGGCATTTTTTGAAGCATATGACATGTTGATAAATTTTTATTATTTTTCAAAAATAGACATTCTTCAAAAATTGCCTAGATGCAATGAGTGCTAAGTGTTCCTTGAGGTCAGTCTAGACATCTCAAGCGCTCATTCAAATACATAAACAATGACCAATATAATAATAAACATGTTAATTTTGTTCCTCTATTCAAGGATATTTTTTGGATTTACATTTCATGAGACTATCATAGTAAACATTGAAAGTTAGATTTACATTTCAAGTTAGATGAAAAGAGGACTATCATGGTAAACATTGAAAGTTAAATTTACATTTCAAGTTAGATCATGAATTAAAGAAAAATTTAAAAAAGCTATTAGAAACAACCCCTTATTTCCAATATGGATTTTTAAAAAAATCAACAAACATTCAATATATTCTATTTAGTTTCATAAAATGCTTTAGTTAAAAAATATCTTCACTAATCTACTTAAGAATCAATAGAGCATTCTTGACACTTTTGAGTCCTAGTACCTCTTTTCAAAGAATAAGTATGAGATATTAAAGACAATGACTTTAGAAGCATATATAAATGTATTTTTATGGACATTACGTTTCTACAATCCATGTACATTATTGGTGAAATGCAAATTCTAAGATATAAGTATATGATATTATCAAATGTGAATGTGTAAAGGAGTATTAATCATTCATTTAGTCATTTTTATTAGGGTAACTAATTATTTAGTCATTTTAGCTGTGATTTTACCCAATGACCAAATTGGTCATTTATTTAGTCATTTATATTTGTAGAACATGATCAGTTTTAGTCACGTGACTAAAATTTTTAGTCAAATGACTAAAAAAATGGTAGAACATGATCAGTTTTAGTCACGTGACTAAAATTTCTAGTCACATGACTAAAAGTTTTAGTCACCTAGTCATTTATTTGCCAAATTCTACTAGTGTCATTCCCTAAATTTTGTGGGACAGGGTTGGCTTGAGGCTGCAAGGTTTTAAATTCAACAAATTCTGCCCACGATACAGGGGAGGAATCCCTAAGAGATCTTTCAACTAAAAGTTTAACTAGGGCATGATGAGAAATAGAATTTTCATTTCCTTTTTGAGTTTTTTTTACACTAATACACAACATATTGTAAAGGAATTTGGGGATATTAACTTGAATGTTATGCCTTACACAATTGAGCAGCTTAAAATGATGAGCGTGTAGGTTTGAAAATCTACCTTCACAGGTCAAATACCTGATGATATGGTTCGCCAATTCTGGATACGACGCTAGAAGAGAGAGTCTCTTACACCCTTGCTTTGAGATTTCCAATGGAGGGTCACCTGGCCGAGAAAACTATGCCTGCGATGACTTGGTGTCATGTTCATTTGGATAATGCTCTTCATTAACTGGTAGTCCCGTGACTTCTACTACTCGCTCCTCAGTAGCAACCACTTTTAATCCCCATACTGTGGCTTCTCCTTCATCGAATGTCCTCATAAACTACATTGCTACTTCTTCATTGAACTCTGTTAACTGCAGGAAGTAGCCAAGCCATCCACAAGAGTTAAAACTATGGACTGCTTCCACATCCACTAGTAGAATACCATGGACAACCGGCTCATGTCTCTGCAATTGACCTCCCATCTTCAAAATGCCTAGTTTTAAATTTCTCTATTCTCACCACCCTGATAATTTTTACTCCCTTAACTCTCTGCAAATACCTTCTTCTCATAATTCAAATTGATCTTTCTGAGAAATGCCAATACCACATTCTCTTAACACGGCTCCATTATGTTTGGCATGTAAAATAATGATGCCATTAATTATGAAGGACATCAAGGTTTTAACTGGAAGTGTTCTCGTATAAATGATAGTCTTTTTAAGTCATGTCAAACTTAGGAAATCTTTCCCAAAATCGGAATGAAAAGGTACAATAGATACAATAAAGATTTTAAAATTAAAAATAGACCATAGCCAAAGTACAACATATAACGTGGACATGACTAGGGTGACGTGGAGATCACACTTGGAAATAAATACACTTTCCCTACCCCCCACGAAATTTTGACAAGTGTCCACACTTAAAAAATTTTGCACAGGAATGGAAAACTGGCCTAAGGCTTATATGATACATTTAATGTAGTATTATATATAATTATTGAAACCTATGTGCTAAAAATGAGGAAAAAGTAAAAAATGTTGTACCTGAAAAGCTTAGATCATACGTCCGCATGCAAGTTGATGAGTTGGTGAAGTCTGGTGATCGCAGAAAAGGTGCTGACATCATGTTTTATTGAAAGCAGTAAAAGAAAACTAAATTTGTGGGTGACGTGGAGTGTGAGTGGATGGTAGACAAATAAATGAGATGAGTTGATAAGAAGAAAATGAAAAATGAATGAAAGAATGGACCTCATATTTAATGAGGTTTTATTATGGGTTCTCGTTGAAGGCTTGTTATGGTATGACTGCAGGAAGAAGGCTTGCACCCTCCACTGCAGGAACTGTGTCCGTAGGAGCTGGTAAATTTCTTGGTTGGAATTGCTGTAGGAACTCATCCTTGGTCTGTGGTTTATGATAGAGGCAAAATTGGTGGTCATTTACAAGCAGTTTAAACTGGACTGGATCAATGGTTGTCAGCTGGACCGCTCCATTGTCGAATACATACTGAATTTCGTAAGGCCCTAGCCACTGAGTCTGCAATTTTCTTGGAATCTCCTTGAATTGAGAATCATATAAAAGAGCCCAATCTCCCACTTGGAAGTGTTTATTCTTGATATGTGCATCATGCCATTTTTTCCATTGTTTCTGAATGATCTTTGTTCTTTCCAAAGCTGTCTTTCTCATTTCATCCAGTGAGTTCAAGTGGAGAAGTCTCTCTTCTTGTGCTGCAGGAAGGCTGATGTTCAACTCCAGATCAGTGCGTAATGTTTTATGTTCAAATTCAATGGGCAACATTGTTGCTTTTCCATAAACAAGTTCAAATGGGGTGAATCTAGTTGTTGTCTTCCATGTAGTTTAGTAAGCCCAGACGGCTTTAGTTAATCTACTGCTCCAATCCCTCCTATGTATTTGCACTGTCTTGGTCAGAATGGCCTCAATTTCTCTATTGGTGACCTCTGCTTGCCCATTTTCCTAAGGGTGATAAGAGCTAGATTTTTGGTGCCTTACGTTGCATTCTTTCATAAGTTCAATGATCAAATTTGATGTGAACTAGGCTCCTTGATCTGTTACAAGTTCTCTGGGAACTCTATAGTGTGTGAATATTTCTTCATATAAGAATGTAGCTACTTTCTCATCTCTTGCATTTTTCGTCGCCCTGACTTCCACCCATTTTGTTAAATAATTTGTACATACTAAGATGTAGGATTTTCCATTTGATGGTGGGTCAATTGGCCCTATGAAGTCCATACCCCACTTGTCAAAGGGTGTTAAAACAACCTATGGATTGAGTGGCATCTCATTTGATCTTGTTGGCCAGCCCATTCTCTGGCATTTGTCACACTTGGTTGTATAAGTTGTTGAATCCTTATGTAATGTTGGCCAATAATATCCAGTTGTAAGTATCTTTAATGCTGTTTGTTTTCCTGCAAAATGGCCTCCACATGGTTCATCATGATAGGCATGTAGTATGTCATATATTTCATCTTCCCTAACACATATCCTCATGATTTGATCTGGTCTAGTATAGAAGAGATTGTTATCTATCCATGAATAATGAAAACTTTTCTCTGCAAGCTTCTTCCTATCTTTTTGGGAGAAGTGTGGGGGTATTTTATTTGCAGCAAGATAATTTTCTATATCTACATACCATGGTGTATGGGTTGCTATGTGGAACAAATGCTCATCTAGAAATGTATCTTCAATTGGATTTGGATCTTCATCAGCAAGCTTAAGTCTAGACAAATAGTCAACAACTACATTGGCCTTGCCTAGCTTATCAACAATAGTTATATCAAACTCCTATAATAACAAGAGCCATCTTGCCAATCTGCCAGTTACAATAGGTTTGTTCATCAAGTACTTTATGGCTGAGTGGTCAGTATGAACAAAAATAGGATAGCCAGTTACATAGTGTCAAAATTTGTTCAATGCATAAACTACAGCTAAAAGTTCCTTCTCAGTTACTGTGTAGTTTAGTTCAGGGCCATGGAGGCTTTTACTAATATAATAGATTGCATTTTCAAGGTTAGTAAGATTTTGTCCTAATACAACACCTATAGCATAGTCTGATGCATTAATATGGATATGAAATGGAATAGACCAATCTGGTCCCTTAAGAACTGGTGCTGTGGTGAGGAGTTTCTTAAGCTATAGGAAGGATTCATTACATGCTGGTGTCCAAATGAATTCAGCTTCTTTAGTCAGCGGTGTATACAAAGGACTAGCTATTTGACTAAAATTTTGAATAAAATGCCTGTAATAGCTAGCATGACCTAAAAAAGATCTTACATCCTTTGGCTTAGTAGGTGTGGGCAATGTTAGGATTACCTCTATCTTGGCTGGGTCCACTTGTGTCCCTGCGGCTGATATAAAATGACCAAGCACTACCCCTTCCTACATAAGCATGAAACATTTCTCACTATTAAGTGATAGATTATGTTCTTTCCATTGGACAAGAACCTTTTTAAGATTCATCAAAGCCTCCTAAAAGGTCACTCCAAATGCTGTAAAATCATCCATATATATTTCCATATAGTCATGTGATATGTCAGCAAAAATACTAATTACAGCTCTTTGAAATGTCGTTGGAGCATTACACGGGCCAAATGGCAACACAAAGTATGCAAAAGTACCCCATGGGAATGTAAATGTAGTCTTATCCTGATCCTCTAGAGCTATACTTATTTGATTATAACCACTGTATCCATCAAGAAAAGAAAAATATTTCTTACCAGCTAGAGTATCCAAAACTTGATCAATAAATTGTAAAGGAAAATGATCCTTCTTCGTTGCCTTATTCAATTCTCTGTAATCTACACAAATCTACAATTTCCCTCCCTTTTTAGGTACTATAACCAGAGGTGAGACCCATTGACTATCAGATATAGGGTATATGAAACCAGCATCAAGCAATTTTTGTAGTTCAGTTTTAACTATTTCCCTGAGTGCTGGATTAATCCACCTCTGGGGTTGATCGAGTGGCAGGAACCCTTCATTGATATATATTCTATGAGTGCATAATGTGGGGCTTAACCCTTTCATATCTCCATAGTCCCATGCAAAAGCCTTTTCATGTTTTTGAAGAAGCTTTGTTAATTGTTTCAGCTGTTTGGGAGGCAGTTTGTTATTGACATGGAGATTATAACCTTTTGACAACTCAAAAGTAGTTGTGAGATTAACCATAGCAGCTTCAGAGATGGGACTTGTATCTAGTTCACATGGTAAAAGCTGATGGATAATGTCTGGCTCCTTAGGCAGAAAACAATTCTTAGTATATTCCTCATATGTAGTTAGTTCCAACACAGAGCTGTCAGATACATCCTTTTCTACCACACAAGTATTATTAAGAATACTCTGAATTACTGAATCTTCCTCCTGCAGCTTTAGAAAAGTCTGTCTATTTAACATCATAAGCTGTACTACAGAGTTTAACTCTTCCTCTCCATCCCCTAAATCTAGCCATACAGGTGTGCTTAAATCTAGTTGAGGTTGTGCTGGAGGATACATAACAAATTTCTTTGTTGCCTGTCCATCCGATATGGTCACATTCCCTGACCTACAACTTATATTTGCATCATCTATAGCTAACCATGGTCATCCTAAAATGACAAGGTAACCAGCTAAGTTGACTTTTGGGGATAGAATCATAAAATTTGTAGGGTACTTTAGAGAATCTAGGGCTACTACTATGTCCTCTATCATCCCATCAGGAGTGACAGTAGAACTATCGGTGAGTTGCAAAATTGTTGGGGTAGCCCGTAATCCTTCTATGTTTAGCTTTTTCATAGTATCCTTGGTCATTACATTTATAGCAGCACCAAGATCGATCAAGGCATTTTTAACTAACTGACCATTTATAATCACATTCACAACTGGACTTCCTGGATCAGAATATTTAGGAATAACCAATTTTCCTAACATGATGTTAGCCAATTGTCCTATAACATGGACTGTGGGGTCCTTTTTCTTCCTCCTGAGCTTTTTAAGATGGGCTTCTCTGATAGCTTTTCCATAAATAGGAACATCTTTAATAGCTTGGAACAAAGGAATCTAGACATGCATGTTCTTCAGCTGGTCAATGATGTTAAAGGATTGTTCCTCTATTTGTGCAGGTTTACTTTGTATAAGGTTTTGTGGAAAAGGAGGCTCAACTGCAGTTTGAGTTTGAGCTGAACTAGTTACATTGGCCGGGTCAATCGCTTGCGGCAGAGAAGTTGTTGGTGCTGATGTTGCAGGAGGATTTGGTATTTTAGTTATAAGAGGTGGTTCAGGTGTTGGTAAGGTTGTACCAGATCTCAAATGTATATCTGCAACATTTAGAGCATAAGAAGGATACTGCTGAGCATCAGCAACATACATTGGTTTTTGTGGCTACTGGTTATTTGGATTTGGCTGAGGTTGTGCAGGCAACTGAGTCTATTTTTGAGGTCCAAAAATTGTAGGTGGTGGCATTAGTGCAGATGTATTTGCTGGAGGTGGTAAAGGTGGGTATCCGGTATTGTTAGACCATTGTTGAGGTCCTCTCCATTGGTTTGTAGACTGCCAATTCCCTTAGGGTGGTTGCCATTGGTTTGGGAACTGTGGCCATTAAAGCTATTGTGGAGGATACCATTGACTTTGTGGATTATTTTGCCAAGCATTGTTCCAATTAGGTTGATTATATTGTGGAGGACCTTGGACACTATGGTTTTGCCATTGATTACTATATGGATTTGAATTTTGTAAAGGGTCTTGAGGCATACCTTGACGTGGGGCCCATGGCCGACGTTGAGAAATAAAGAATACTTTCTCATCTTCTCCTTCTATCTTTAGGTACTCAATTGGAAGATGCTAGTTTTCCACATTAGCGACCAATTTGCAATGACAATCTTTCTTCTATTTCTGGCAGTGTGGACAGTACTCAGCTAACTGCTCCTCAGCTTCTGCATGTTTCTTCTTAGCATCCATTGTATCCAAATGTGTGGTGACATCATTAATGATGTCTTTCTTGAAATCAAACAACAAATTTGAAATTTCCATCTTTGAAATACCAGAGCCACTTCCCTTGGCTATTGCTGAGCGAAATCCCCTTCCTTTCTTTACTGCTGACCTAGAGTAGTTCTGGAAAATCTTTTGAAGGTCATCCCATGAAGATTTGGATATATCTCCTCTTACCATCAAATCCAATGCTTCAAGACAGTTCTCATTTACTCCTCTGAGAAAAATCAGCTTCTGGGACCCCTCCTGCAAGGTATGTTGTGGGTTATTTTGCAAGTTGAATAGGAAGCGAGATATATAATCTTCTAATGTTTCATCTTCCCATTGTGACATTCTAAAAATGTCATCACCATTTGAATCATTCCCCCTACAATATTCCTTATACTTGTTAAGAAACAAGCGTCTCATATCATCCCAATTTGCTACTGCATTTTCCTCCAAGCCCATAAACCATTTTAAAGCTGACTCTTTTAGTGTGGTTGTGAATAATTTTAGCTTGTGATTGTCATTATTCTAGTCAAAGCTCCGACACAGGATATCAAATTCAAATAGAAAAGTATCAGGATCCTCTATGACGAGACCATAAAACTTTGGTAATGTTGATGCAGGTATATTTTTGAGATTGGGATTATTGACGAGACTTGGTATTGGAAATGGAAATGTGGGAGCTGCCATAGCTGAAGGTATGGGATATTGAAACTGTGGCTGGAAGTTGGTAATTGTTGGGGGATTCTGAACAACAGGCGGTCCTGAAGTGGGGTTAGTATGGAAGCTGGCCAATATTTCCTCAAATGGACAGAGGTCAAATGTTTTCTGGATGTCTTCTTCTACTGAAGATGATGATGCAGTAAACTCTGGGCTTGCGTCAAGAAATGGCAGTTCAGGTTCTTCGAATTCTTCTTTTGGTTTTACAGGCTCCTTAGGAAGGAATCTACCATGGACATCTCTCCTTCTTCGATGCATGCAAGAAATTGGTGACTTGTTAGTCAAGCCCACAACTTTGCAATTCCTAGCTAACAAACTAATCTGAAAATAAATGACTCATGAAGGTTCCTAGCTTGACACCATCCCCGACAATGGTGCCAAAAATGTACGGTTTCACAATAGATGAAGATAATCACGCCATTGTCTCTTCTTCAAAGATAATATATCTATTCTAAGGATTACCTATTCCATCATGAAATACACTTGAATTGTCAACCCAGGGACGTAGGACTTGAAATGGGTCAGCACAGTTTGTGCACTAAGTTCCTTTAGAAGTCATAACACCTATGCTGTAGGAAAGTAAAATGCATTGGAAGAATCTATATTGCTGCTACAAAATAGTAAACATACCTTGGCTAACAATAGATAATTGCAGGAAGCTTAAAAATGAACGTAAACTAATTAACAACTCAGAACATCCACTATGATCATTTTCTGCAAGTGCTACAGGAACTTTCACAGTAATAATGTTGCAGGACTAATATAGTAAATCTATCTAAAAATAGGAAATTGCAAGAAATGAATCTATTCTACCTAAATCTATTCCACCTCCCAAGTGGGCCCCCTTGGTTGGCTTCAATTAACTATGAACACAACAAGTACTTCAAAATCTTTCTTCCATTAAAATCCTTCTTTGATTACATAGAAACTAAATAATTCATGAAGAACAGAAAGAGTAACTTCTGAATCTAAATCAACATTATCTATTTTCTCATTAGCTTACTAAGACAATCCAAATCCATTACATAGAGGATTGGATGCTTATTAAAAACATAACATAAAAAGTCTTGAACAAACATCCCAGAAAAGAAGGTGGAAGATCAACCATGACATAGTACATTTACTGCCAAGCAATAGAATAACAACTTGCAAGAAATATAGCAAGTTATATCCCCTATATTCTTTGGAACAACAACTCCTTTGCAGGTGCAACTTATCCAACGAAACTGAACTGCGCTTTCTTTGCCATGACTGGTCTCCATTATCTTCCTCCTTAAATGCAGTAATCACCACTCTTTGCGTCACTCCTCATTCTTCTGAAAAGTTAGCAACATCTGGAACACACATGCAAGATAACATTCCTACTTTTACTCAGATATTAGAACATAGCTTAAAATAGTTATATGAAATATTGCATTCTATGTATAATATTAAGAAAAACATGTCATACACACTACCCATAGGTTTAGTAGGTTCTAGCTGTCTCTGGCATAAGTTCATAAGATATTTACAACAAGTGTTTTAGAAATGTTTTGTCAAAGCACAAAGAGTGTGTCCAAACTATAAAAACTATATCAAAATTAAGACATTAATATGCCTCATCAATAATTGTGAATGGAAGGAACATATACTCTTCAGAAGTGGAAAAAATCTCGAAGACCAGCTTGAAGTGCATTTGACCCAGGTGTTGTGTCGTAATTGGTGTTCTTGAAGAGAACTTGTCTTGCAAAGGAATTTCCCTATCAAAATCCTCAGACCAGATGGGTTTTGTAGTAATTGCAGAAATCAGAGACGAAAATATGGTTAAACTTAAGACAGATGTCGCAGGGAAGATTCGATCAACAGTATATTCTTTAGAAATTGTTTGGAGAAATGGTTTGATAATGATCAGGATACCTACGCTTTTTGCAGATGTCCTCTGCTTTCGCTGATTGGAAGTGTTTATAAATGATGCACATGAACTCTCTTCAAAATTATTGCAGAGAAGCAACCCTCATAACTCTTGGTGAAAATTTCATGAGAGTTTAATTATTTTATTTCTATGCATTTGGCTTACTAAATAAATTTCATCAACGCATTTATTCTTCCATTGATTTAAATGAATTTTTTTTCATGTTTTCTTTATTTTCCTTGTATTTTCTTCCTGAACAAACTCAAGTTAGGGCATTTGGTTAAGCACTAATTAAAATGAAATTTTGATCTCTTCTTTGTTCTTCCAGTTAACTGTCATAGTTCATTATTTTTACATAGGTTGGAGGTTCAACTCTGACACCTAGTATTATTATTGGGAAGATCTTTGTTTCTAGATTTAATTATCTGATATAAGAAACTAAAAATAAAGTAAAATAAAGACATACCTAGTCTTGAGGGTTGTGTGGGCAACAAAATCTCTAGAGAAAATTTTTGAGAGGGGCCAAAGATTCTAGTTGGGCCCTGTTCATGTCTTCCCTGTGCAGGCGCCCAAGTCGGCCTTGCTACTGCAACTTAAAAATTCTTCTTCCTCCTAGCGATTTGGAGGTTTGTGGAGAAACTTCCAGAATTAGAACTTCGAGAAAGAGAAACTTCTAGATTAATGAAGCTTTTAGTTGTTTTGTTATAATGTTAATAATTTTGTATTTATTTTCTGAAAAGGTTATTTTTTAGCTTACCCTAACCAATGAAAAATAAAAAAATTTATGTTTTCAAACTATTCAAAATTAAAATTAATAAGTAACTATAATTTTTTTGGCTAATAAAATTTAATACTTTGCTATGATTGGTTGGTTGACTTGGTCATTGTAATGCCCAAAATACTAGGACAAAACACACCAACAATTTTTTTTAAGAACACTAAACATGATAAAACATCACCTAGGTTAATACTAAGAATGCACGATATGAAACATGATGCTAAATGACTGACGCCAATCAACTCACAAGGGGAATCATGGCATGTGCTAGCGTACCAACATCCCTTATTCGTCAGACTACATCAGTCCATGAAATTCCATAGCTAGGTTTGACTTAAACTATTCTAAAGGATAAAACTCAATTTAATTCCAACTAAAGTAAGCATGATAAGTCATCCTACCCCTACACTAGGGATTAGATGACTAGCATCAGTTGGGTCACATGATAAATTGATAAATTAATATAATATATAATGTATCCCTTGATTTAAAACATGATTTTATTTTAAAAAGGTCATTAAACAACATAAATGATTCCACGAGGCAAAAGCCTATAGCACAACGGTAAGTTGTGAGCCTCTCATCTAGGAGGTCTTGGGTTTGACTCTACTTGAGCTTAACACATAATAATAATTAATCTCAAAAAATAATAATAATAATAATTAATCTAGGCTTCGGCCCATTACCTATCAAAAAAAAAAAAACATAAATGATTCCACTAAGGAATTTAAAATAACAAATAAAATAAATACTACTCAATTTATTAATATGTTAAAGTAGGGCAATGATCTTCACATAAGTCCCTACTAGGGATTTTAATAAATAAACCAATTCCCCAATAATCCAATTATTTAATGAAGATAATAAGGTCAATAAATAAATTTAAATAATAATTAATCAAATTTTCCCAAAACTTATAAAAAGGGAATAAATATATATCCAAACTTAGTCCACTAAACTCAATTCAATATTAAAATAATATAAAGATTTAATAAACAAGATTTACTACTTTATTAACTTCAAATACCTTAATATAGTTTTTTTAAAATAATAATTAAATCAAAGTGAGACCCACTTTGATAAATTAAATCCAATATAATAAATTTAAAAATTATAATCCTCTAAAAAGAATATAAAATAAAATAACATTAGATTTATTAAAATTAAAGTGGCAATTCTAAAATCACTTAATAAAATAAGTCTAAAGTGAGACATGAAATAAAGTTCCACTTAAACTAAACTAAAATAAATAAAAGTATAGGAGGAATCCCTAACCCTAATTCGGATTTAGGGTTAGGCCCCATTTTAAAATGTTGGAAAAACCCTAAAATGGTCATTTTATGTGTGTAGGGAAGGGCCAGAGACTGGGTGTTGGTATGAGAAGGTTTTTTTTGTATTCACACAAGTGCATGTATGTGTGTATATACACACCAAAGGTGTGTATATACACACATACATTTGTGTAAATATGTCATCACAAGTTCTTCAGTGGAGAGCTCACATCTCCTACAAATTTCTCCTAGGGTTTCAACAACCCTCTTCCTCATTTTCACCAGGGTATATATTTCTTTTAAAATAGTTTTCTGCATTTAAATTGTCTCTGAGAGATTAGGGAGTTAATCTCTGTTTTCTTGTTTAAATCATTTTCTATATGAATATAATAAGGTCTTATTGTTATGTTACAGGCTCTCTGTTATAGACGCATCAAATCCTTTATTTAAACAAAAAAAATGGAGATACCCAGGTTAATATTCTGGCATACTCCCATATATATTATTTACGGATTGCAAATATAGTAAGTTCTCTTTTTTTATGTTCATGCAAATATTTCCATTTGTTCAAAGTACTTAAATTTTAAAGTTTCTTACCTTTTAATTTATATGTTTAAATTTAAAAAAAAACATTAGTGTTAAACAAAATAAAATAATTTCTTATTTTAAAAAAAAATTCATGTGCCAGACGATCGGCTACCGCATGCAGATTGGGCTCTGAGCACTGCTTCGCGGAGGGCTTCGCCTCCACCGCCCCACCAATGGTGGTGCGGCGGTGCCCTTGTTCACCGCCCCCCATGGGGACGGTGGCAGGGTCTGCAACCACCGCACCCCCATTGTTGGGCGACGTTCTCTGTAGACTCCTTCTCATAAGGGAAGTGCTTTGACCCAACCCTTAGGGCACGGGAATAATAGAATTCCCTTCAATTTTTTTATTAAATTTTGTTTTTATATATTTTGAGTATTGTTTAAAGATTTTAACTTTTATAAGATATATTATATATATAATATATTAATATATATATTATTATTATATATATTAATATATTTTGTATATGATATTTTATTTAAATTCATAATAGTATATTCAATTTATATATACCCTTAATAAAATTATATGGTAATATATTCATGTATATATTAATATAATATGGTTATAAATTAATATATATGCATGTAAATATGTTCATATATATTTTATAAATGTATATTTAAAAAGGATGACAGAATGTCATGAGAAAAATATTTTCATAGCATGTACATGAGTGCATTTATGTTATTAAAATTAAGCTTTTAGATTACAAACTTATCAATTTTGTAATTACTCATAAAGTGAAGTATGCATTTATGTGCATACTCAAGGGTATATACCTAGATGTATATACAATGTATCTATATGTTTTCCATAAGAATTTATCAACTCCAGATTTTCATAATGAATTACCTAATATTTTCTATGGAATCATATACAAGAAGATAAACAAAATTATGGAAATGATTTATCTCAAGTAAATAATAAACATCTTATATCATCTCTAAATAATTCAGTTATCAAGAAAAAGGAAAAATTTGTTTTATAGTTTTTTTTTAGGAGTAAAATAAATAACCAGCAGCACAATGCACTCAAATTGACAATTAACTCAATCCATTTACATCAAATAACAATGAGCTTCATCATTCTCTAAATAATTTTCATTGTAAGGAAAATTTGTTTACTTTTTTTTTATATAATTACAACCAGCAACATATATGCTCTCAAATATAAGATTCAACTCAACTTATTACATCGAGTCATAGAAATACATTAACCTTCTTTTCCCTTCTAAAGAAAACTTAAAGCATTTGGTACATATTTTACCCATGGGTTTTATAATGATAAATCAAATACAAATATTTCACTTCTTCATCCAAGAATTTCATAGCTTTCTCATGCACATAATAAATTGAAAACTTGTAGCCTTCTTCCATTCTCTACACTCATGAACCTGCAATAGAAGACATTGAAAATTGACCATGGAGGCTCACCTCCCAACCAAGGCCATTACATGGCCACCCCCGAGCTAGGGGAAACAAGGTAGGATAGAAAACAAACATACTCATACACACAAAGCTAAACTTGAGCAACATGAATCTTTACAACATAAACTCCCATTCTCAAGGTTTGCACAAAGGATCACATTTGATCCATCAATGGGTGAAGGTGGAAACAATCTTTTGGAGAGGCCATGCTCAAACAAACAAGTCTTTTCTTCTCTTACAAAACATGTCTTCACAAGGCTCAACTCAAACAAACTTGCTCATCTCATAAAGCACAAATCAACTTCCCTTATGACCCCCAACTTGCAAAAACAAGTAGGCTACATGGATGCCCATACATCCATGCTCTACACAAGAGATTTTCCCAAATAACCCCTTCACCCCAAGACTCTCAAATCCTCCCAAGGATGAGTATAGTTTTGGACTCCCAAAACATTCATAAACAAACCAAAGAAAAGAAAGAAAAGAAACTTCATACAACACATTACACTTACAACATGAATTACACAACTAAAACAAATTCACAAGACACGGTTTTCCTTTCATGATAGGTGCACCAACCTTTCCTCCAAGAAACTAAGGCAAGATCAATTTGATGATGAGCTCAATTTCCCTTCCTATCTTTTCCTTCTCTCAATTCCAAGCCTCCCTCCTCCTTCTTTCTCTAAGCCTCTAGTTACCACCAAGATGAACTCTCCTAAAACCAAAATGGAAGTAGTAGCAATGTTTCTCTCTCTTGTCTCATTTTCCTATTAGCAAAACATTCCCTCTTCTCTACCCCATTCCAAGGTGAAGTAGATTTCTTGGTTCTTGTTTTCTTACCACATGTCCCTAACTAAGGAATGAGAGGATATTCAAGACATGGGGGAAGGAACTAACCTTGAAAGCATACCCAATTTCGTCACTCTCAAAGAAGGCTCTCTTTAAGAGGCTTTTTGGAAGCTTTGAGTGATGAAAAAGGTAAAATTTGACTCCCATACCTATGTACATGCATTGGGTAGCTAAAACTAACCCTAACCACTCCTTAGGACTCAACTTGACCTCTCTAAAACCCATGTGAAGTTAACTCACGAAAATGGGAAAAGATGTAACTCATGCCTTGGTTCCTAACCAATTAACTACACCTAGGGAGTCACAAGGTGACCTAAGGGTAGAGTAAGGTCAAACCTTCCACTTAGGCATGCCAACACATAAGCACTAGTGTCAAGTGACACAACAAAAAAGGTACACATCACACCACTTAATTTCACACATGGAATGTCAAATGGATAAACATATTTACATTTACACACATAATTTGCATCCAATTATGCACTTAAAAACACTTACAAATAACATTCACTCATACATCCCATTTACAAATTTAAAACACATAACAATGAGGTCATTCTCTCCATAGAGTTGACCTTGACCTTTTACTATTTTCACATTGATCCATCCTTGTTTCCCCGCATTTAAAACCATGGTCATAATGCTACACACTCAATTTAGATATTAGTGCCACATGAAATCATCACATATATAATCATATCAAAAGAGAAACACGATCCATAAAATATTCAAATATGAATACATTGATAAACTACATTTCATGATTTCAACATATACATAATCATATTGTATCCTATTTCTATAAGCATCATATGTAAGTTCAGTTTCACTTAAAAAAGTAACCCTAAGTCAAATGCAGAACTTAATTCATTAGGAAATCAACATCAGAACTATCTCAATTCCTATTCCATAAGATAACATATATCAAAATGCAGAATTCATAATTTAATTATCTTTTTATATCATAAAGTCAGGATGAATCTAACATAAGCATATAAAGGTACGTCTAACATCATCATCCATACAAACATGTAAATCATCACATAATGTCTAATGATAAGAAGTCATAATCAAAATAGGTCTAATATCTCAAAATAGTGTATCATCTAGAAAGTCTATGTGTGAAAACACTAGCCAAGCTAAGATGGGTTAGGGTAGGACCTCACATCCTCCCCCCCTAGGCATGAAATTCCTCCTAGAGTTCATCGAATAGATGGAGATACTGAGCTCTCATCTATGATGTGTCCTCCCAAGACACTGTGACCTCATCATAGCAATCCCACTGAACCCTAACCTGGTCCAGCTCTCGGCCTCGAAGGGCCAGGGTCCTACGAGCCAGTATACGAATGGGCTCCAAAGCCAACTGCCTGTTCGACTCTACCTATAAAGCATCCCAATCAATGATATGAGACTTATCATAAATATATTTCCTCAAAATAGATACATGAAACACATCATGGATGCATGAAAGGCTAGGTGGAAAAGCTAAACAGTATGCAACTGGGCCTATCCTCTCCAAAATCTCAAAAGGTTTGACAAAGCGAGGGGCTAGCTTAGAATCCTTTCCAAAATAGATTGGGCTCTTATGCAACTGCACTCTCAAAAATACTTTGTCCCCAACCAAATACTCCCTATCAATCCTCTCAGCATCTGCATAATTTTTTTGTCAATCCTGGACCTCTCTAAGACGTTGTCTGATCAGATCTACCTACTGCTCCATTTGTCTAACTAACTTTGGACCAATAGAAACTATGTCCTCAATCCTGTCCCAACTCAATGGTGTCGTGCAAGGTCTACCATATAAGGCCTGGTAAGGAGGCATACCCAATTATGTATGGTGCCCATTATTATAGGCAAACTTGACTAAATGTAGGTACTCCTCCCACCTAACCTAATGATCCATCACATACATGCCTAGCATGTCCTCTAAAACCTACTTGACTCTCTCAATCTGACCATCTATCTTTGGATGATAAGTTGTGCTGAAGTTGAGCCTAGTGCCCAAAGCGGTCTGAAGCTCTCTCCAAAAAGATGAAGTAAAGAGAGAATCCCTTTCAGATATAATCATACGAGGAATGCCATGAAGTCTGACAATATCTCTTAAGAAAACCTGTGCCACTATAAATGTTGTGAAGGTAGTACGAATAGGTGAGAAGTGGGCTACCTTAGTGAACCTATCCAGTGTCACCATAATAGCATCATGGCGACGAGATGACATAGGAAGACCAACTATAAATTCCATGGATATAACGTCCCACTTCCACTTAGGTATCTCATGTGGCTGAAGAACCCCGCCTGGATGGTGGTGCTCTGCCTTAACTCTCTAACACTCCAATTATCTAGCCACAATCTTTGCAATGTGCATCCTCATACCTAACCAATGATATAGTTGTCTCAAATCTACATGTAACTTCTTAACTCCAGGGTGTGCTGCATATGGTGCTCTATGAGCCTCAAGGATAATGAAGTCACACAACCCACCAAAAGAAGGTACATAAATGTGTCCTCTATGGTGAAGAAGAGCATCAGACTCTAGGGTATAATCTGAGAACTTCCCATCAAGGGTCCTCTGATCTTGAACCAACTAACAAACCTCAAAATAGAATCCATCCTCATGCAAGTGTTGTAGTATGCACCCTCTCAAATCTGTGCTAGTAGTCATAGCTGAAAGCTCGTGATGTCTCCTACTCAAGGCATCTACTACCACATTCTCCTTACCCTTGATGTAATGAACATCGAAGTCATACTCGCAAAGGAACTCGATCCACCTCCTCTGCCTAGCATTAAGATTTGGCTGTGTGAATATGTACTACACACTCTTATGATATGAGTGAAGCTTGAATCTATGATCCAATAGTAAATGTTGCCACCTCACCAAAGCATGCACCACTATTGCTAGCTCTAGGTCATGGGTAGGGTAGTTAAGCTCATGTGTCTTGAGTTTCCTAGACTCATAAGAAATAGCTCGACCACCCTACCCCAATCCCATCTAATGATGCATCTGTGCGTACTAAAAAGTCCACTAATGGATCTGGTACTGCAAGGATAGGTGCGCTAGTAACTGCTCTCTTGAGCTCCTAAAAATATCTCTCACACCTCTCTATCCACTCAAACTTCTTCCCCTTTCTATGAAGGGAAGTGATAGGATGGCCCACTCTAGAGAATCCCTCAACAAGCCATCTATAATAGCCTACAAGACCCATGAAACTCCTGACCTCGATCACACTAGTAGGTGCTGGCCAATCCATAATGTCTCTAATCTTGGATGGGTCAACTGAGATCCCATCTCCTGATATCACATGGACAAGGTAATGAACCTCTGATATGAAGAAGGCACACTTCAAAAAAACTATCAAACAACTAATTATCCCTTAAGCACTACAAGACCTATCTCAAATAATCCTCATGATCATGTTCATCTTGTGAGTAGATCAAAATGTCATCCAAGAACACCACCACAAATCTATCTAAGAAGAGCGGAATACTCCATTCATGAGGCTGATGAATATGGCTGGAGCATTCGTGAGTCCAAAAGGAACCATGGTGAACTCATAATAGCCATAGCATGTACGAAATGGAGTCTTGTGGATGTCGCTCTCCAAAATCCTCAACTGGCGATACCCCGACTTTGAGTCTATCTTTGAGAAAACACGGACACCCTGAAGCTAATCGAATAAATCATCTATCCTAGGAAGTGGGTACTAATTTGTGATGGTCACCTTATTCAGATGTCAATAATCCATACACAACCTAAGAGATCCGTCCTTCTTATTAATCAAGATGATGGGTGCACCCCATGGTGATACACTAGGATGAATGTGCCCTTTCTCCAAGAGCTCCTCCAACTAAATCTTGAGCTCGCTAAGCTCATGGGTAGTTATCCTATAGGGTGCTCGAGATATGGGCTTTGCTCTTGGCACAAGATCAATGTGAAAATTCACTGCTCTAGGTGGTGGAATACCAGGTAGCTCTGATGGAAATACATCTATAAACTCCTGTAAAATGGGATGGTCATCAAGGAAAGTCTCATTCTCAACCTCCTCCTCTCTATCACTGATGGTGATGGAAAACAATTGAAAACCTTTTCGCATGCACTACTTAAGCTACATAGCAAAAATAATATGAAGAGATATAGGTCTCTGAACTCTTGAGATAACTGAGGGCACACCATCATCATCCACACACTCGACTCTCTTCTATCTACAATCCATCTTGGCTCTGTGGGCATAAAGCCAATCCATGCCAAGAACGACATCATAGGATCCTAGTGGTGTGACATGAAGGTCAATTGAGGTGGTCATGTCCCTAATCTATAACTGACATCCCCTCACCAAAGAACTAACTAACACCCTAGTGCCTGAGGCTAACTCAACCTCCCAACTGACATCCTATCTAGCTGCCACTAGCCCACAACACTCCACTATAAAAGGTTTAATAAAAGAGTCAATAGCTCTTGAATCAAAAAGAATATAATGCTACTACCTCCAATCATTCCTACGGGCTCAATAATCATGGTCTGATGCTCATCTTGGCAGTTATCAACCACTACAAATACCTGGTGGGATTTGCCCATGTCTCCTATGGTAGGCTCTAAAGTTGCCGCCCTTTGACTGCCAGCTGGATGACCCATAGGATAGTATCTAGCAATGTTCCCCATAGCACTACACGTATAGCATGGACCTCTAGCCTAGATCTAAATCCTCTGACACTAATAAATTTGGCATCGATTTGCAACGGCTATGTGTCGCAATTGGGACAGCCATGTGTTGCAATTGCGACAGTAATAGACGTCGCTATTTTTTAGTCACAAAATATGACATCTATCCATTTTCGTCACAATTATGACTTCAATCCATCGCTATGAAGCCCCTTCAATCTGACATCAACCCTGTTACAATTCCTTATATTAGCGTCGCAATGGCGATGAAAACCCGCACAACTGCGACAGCTTCTCACATGGTCGCATGCGCTTGGAAAGTCGCATGCGATCATGTGATAACTATCGCACGTGCTACGAATACCTGCGCAACTACAACAGCTTGTCTCATGGTCGCATGCACTTGGGAAGCCGCATGTGATCATGCGATAACCGTCGCAAGTGCGACGAACAGCTGAAGCAAATGCGACGGGAGTGGGCCTCACCTATATAGCGCGCCCATCGCAATTTGCTATGTGGCATCGCAATTGCGATGAATACAAAATAAAATGAAAAAAAAATTTCTGGGACAAATTACCCTGTTCTGGGTACAAATTACCCCCGTCGCAATTCACCTATGATTAAAGAGTCTAGTGGAAAGATCGAGTGTTAGTTCCCTTTGACTATGAAGAAAGTCTGTGAAGTTGGAGTTTAGTTGAGAACCTTGTTCTCGAAGAACACTCTGTCCGGTATATGAAATATGATAGAGTGATTTTTTTGAAGAGCCTTTGGAACACTTGAATCTCTATGCTAGGTATATACCAAGATTGGTGAGTGACTGGTTTGTCACGGGAATAGATTTGAAATTGGGAAGGACTGGAACAAAGTAGAAAGTTTGCCAAGTGATGAAACTGTCAAAGAACATATAGAAAATAAACTGGCACAGTTGGTGGGAAAGGAGGTACACAAGGTATACAAGAACATGTCGTCACTGAGAGAACAACAGACTATGAATAACATTGTGAGGAGTTACGGGTAAATAATGTGTTGAATGTTTACAAAAGACTTGTTCATTCAATAGTGTAGAGCTTTGGTAAGGAGTGCCCTAGCATAAGCAAGGGTAGGAGAGTTTGAATTCTCACACAAAGTTTAGTTGAAAACACTATTTTTCACTGTGGATACCAAGGCTCTACATCACATATATCAAATATAAATGGCACAAGAATTAGGGGCTAACCTGCCATGTAGATGGTGATGACCAGCTATCTTTTGCTAGGCTTTCCAAACCAACAACAGCCTTCAGAGAGTTTTCACTCTGAGTGGAGATATAGAACAGAAGTTCACCTAAGGCTGCCATAGCAAATCTTCTCACTTTTTCCTTCTTATCTCGAAGAGCATCAGTTAGCACTGAAACTATACCTGAACTTGCCACTTCATCTTCAATAATAGTTGCATGCCGAATCAACAAACCCGTTACTGAAACAAGCTGAACATGCAAAGCAATTGGTTTAGATATTCTCAGCATCTTAACAAGCATGGACAATACTGAACCATTGGTTAAGATGTTGGCTGCTTCCACATTGCTACTTAGGGTTTCCAAGTATTTTAAGGCATTCTATTTTTCCCCAAGAGTTGTGCTGCTATCGATACTAGAAATTATATGACCAAAGAAACCTTCTAGTAAACCTTCTAGTTTATCTTGTGAGAGTTTCAGGAACTCAGAAGCAGGGAGGGCATCAAATGGATGTGTGCGTCCATCAAGCATAGGCTCAGTAGCCTTATCAATTTTCCTGTTGACCATAATTGGCTTTACAGATAAATCAGATGGATGCCACAGTGCTTGTGACAGATTAATGGAGACTTTCAAAGGATCCGCATTAGCTGGAGACACGGAGACCCCCCATCCCGACATATCCCTGCACCCGTGTTTCATTGGTTTTATGTTTTATTCATTTCAATTGTAAAACATTATCCTAGCTCTTCTCAGCTAGGTAATTGTTCTTGTCCAAATATTCTTACCAAGTGATAATGTTTAGGGCCTTAGGCACTTCAAGCACTCAACCCAAATGTAAAACTGTTGGATGATATAGATTAGCAGTATTCTATTGTTATATCAATAGATTAGCAGTATTCTATTTGTAGTTGAAACTTGTAGCTTTTAAATAGATAATGAATAAACTATGTAACCATATAAGACAAATATATTTCTATCAAGAAATGAATATTAAATAGATTAAGGATTGATGGCATACCTCTAAATTTCATCATCATCATCCTCATCATCATCATCATCACTCAAAGGCTCACGATCCTACATAATTCAGGCAAATTGATATAACAAAAAATTAATAACAAACATTTGCCAAGAAAATCTAAAGAGCATTACTATGTTTTTCATCTATATTACATATATTTCAAGTTTAAAGTCATATGCTAGAATCTAGTTGCATCCTCATTGATAGAGGAAATAAAAATTACCTATTGACATCATCCTACTCTCAATATGCAACTTCTAAAAGTAAAGAAGAGTGTGCTTTGTTTAAAGACCTTCCAATTAATCAATGGACTTTTACAAAACATGGGGCTTGACATCATCTTTCAAAGGCGATTGATGCAAGAAACAGTATAGGAAGAATGCTCAACATGATAGGTCACATGGAAACCCTATAAGATGGCATAGAAGATGTTGTTGGACAGGATCTAGTGTCCTACTCTATACATAATTCTACATAATATTTACACTAAGGTTATAACAATTGGAAAAGAAGGAAATTATTGAACATATGGAGACTAAATTTTATTGGGCCTATTAACAATTAGAGCCAATTCTTATTGTGAGGTGATGAAAATTGGAATACTTCAACAGGTGGGCAAACAAAAGATCTTTTCAAGAAAAATAATAAACATTGAATGCATTCAAATCATTTGATCACGTATTTTGTTTATGAAGTGACTTTATCCTAACCTCAGATAACTTTCATATGTTTCAAGTTAGAGACGGTCAGGCATGATAAGAGATATTATTCAGTAACATAGTCCTTTATGAATTGAACTTTTGTATTCATAACTCTCTATTCAATTGCAAAATTGCTATAGTTTCTTCCCATAATACAATGTGGAAAGTATAATCCTATTTATTTGCTAGCTTATACACTTTCCATTTACAATGTCAAGATTAGACATGATGGGTAGGACTAATCTACAAAAGAATTTTCAAGTTTACTAAACATACATGATAAAGACATACCATTTTCCCACACAAGTTTGCCAATGCTCCCAACAATCTAAACCGTTTGTGGATCTTTTGCCTTTTTGGCCATCTTTGCAAGCAGTTTAACACCTCCTTGCATCATAATCAACTCTAGATTTTTTTCTTCCACAATGATAAGATTATCAATATAGATGTAAATACACTACAGAAGTTTTACTTTTCTATAGTTGGGGACATTTTTTGTGTTTCTGTAGCAACATTCCAATTGTCGAGTGAAACTTACAGTCATCTATGGGATAGGGGGTATCTAGATCAACATACTCAAATAGAAAGAAAGATTTGCGACAATCAAGAGGCACCAACAATAACTCAATTCCTCATAGGCTGTCAATACATCAAATAGAACAGTATACTTCGACAGTGAATAACAATTGGAGTTTATAAACCTTCACCTTCGGTGTATACTTTGTGATAGGGGATTCATAAAGAGAATGTCAACACTCAAACAAAAGCCGACAACCATCCTATGTGGATACAAAAGATAGAGGGAATATATAGAAGCACTGCATATAACTGAGGATTCGAGAAACATCAAAATTTGGGGGAGAGACAAGAATAAAAAGTAGGAATCACCGAAAACATTAGATACACGGCAGTCAAAATATATATATCAGTGTTAATAAGAGATGAATAGGGGGGAAATAATCGGGAAAGAGAGAAACATAATAGCATGGGAATAAAGAACAGGATTTAAAAATTGGAATGTTAAAAAGAAATGGGAGAAGAGCACATCCAGTCAGCAGTAGACAGAAAGGGGATAGAGAACGGTGGTCCCAAATAGTCATATACGAAGGATAATATTGAACTTAAGGAACATCGATGAAAGAACAGTAATATATTATAAATAGCGATTCTATAATTTGAGAGGGGAATAAAAAACAATACTTCCATATATGCGAATTCATATTTGAATCTGGGAAAAGGACAAATAGCCATTGACGGGAGATGTAGAGTTGATAATGGTGGTCTTACATTTGAGAGTATTGTTACAGTAGCATTATATGGAAAAAAACTATCATTATCTATACATTATCAATTATATAAGTTTATAAGTGATATCATATATTGTAATTTATGGTATGAAATGATAATTCAAGGTAATTGTCACAAATTCCCAAGTCAATCAGGAAAGGGTACATTACAACCAAGAACCTTAGAGTAGTCACAGGGTATTAGAGTACTATCAGATACAAATCTTCAAAAGACTTCGAAAAGTATAAATTTGACAAAATAGAGAAATATTTAGTATCTTATTGAGCTTCACTTTGTTTCAAGAATAGTTTAATATTCTCTACTAAACAAGGCCAACCACGTGAAGGTGGAAGCTCATTTGGCCCCACCCCCCTCCCCCTAACATCACTCTACATTCCCCGTTAACATCTAACATTCATTCATTCTTTCAACCATTAATAAAATGTAACATTCAATCAATATCACATGATAACATTCAATCAATATCACACGATAACATTCATTAACACATTAGATTCATTAACACACAACATTCATCAATATTCTGCATTAACACATAATTCATGAACATTCATTAGCACATAATTAAATTCATTGAGACATAAAATTCAGTCATTATCAATCAAGGTATGTAGATGACAATCATTTCTTTTTTTTCTTTCTAATTTTTTTTTCTATGTAAGCTCTAAGAGGAGCATTAGTGTTATCATCAATTCCCCCTTCATCAGTTGTTTTGTTCTTTGTTCTTGATGATCTCAAATTCCTATGCTGCTGCAAAGGGGGGTCCTCTGCAATAACAAATAAAAGAGTTAAATTAAAAATATTTTATTATAATTGTTACAAGTATTTAATTATTTTAAATAACATAACTGTGGCACTCTTTACCTGATCTGGCCACATCATTTTGTCTGGACTCAACCTCAACATGCTCATGAACACCGACCCCTCGATCCTCTATAGCTACTATACAAAATGTTACGTTAATCCAAACACCAATTGCAATTACATATAAAATTTTTAATAGAAAATGTATACCTCCACCACTAGGATGCACATCATGCGAACCTTCATCATGCACAGATTGTGTAGAAGGATTGTCAGGCTGCATTCCAATATCCTATGCATTGTTATCATTGCTTGCTTAAAACAAATATACTCACTTTATATTGGAACTTAACATCAAATAGACTAATTGGTAAAGTATTCAATTTGAAATAAATTTCATTTAGCTTATTTACCTACGGCTCAGATGCATCATTATTAGAACCTTGCACAAAAATAGGCCACACCGAGTAAACAGATCTCATCTCTCCAAATGGATTGACACCATCCGCTGCCAATGAAAGCCTGAGATTATGAGGTTCTTCTTTGAAGTGTTGCCACTTTTCCTCTATGTGCATAAATTCCAAACCATCCACAGGGATTCGAATAATGTCATCTTGACTTCTATTGCGTGCATGGTAATCCATAAATTGTGCCAAGCTAGAGAGATCACAATTATATGAGTCAAACATAGTCATGAAAAAGCACATAAATTAGTTATTATATGCAATTAAAAGATGTTTAGGAGAGGTGAGGAATGGACACCACAAGTAAGTATTTTTAGGACTAATTGTTTAATACAAGGTGAAGTTTATAAATTAGTCATAGATTCAGGTACTTGCAGCAATCTAATATCATGGGATGTTGTCAATGCTTTGAAACTGCCTATTCAACACCATCCTAGGCCTTATTATGCTACATGGGTGGAGGAAAATCAAAATTTCATAGTGCATTATCAGACCATGTTAAATTTCTCAATAGGTGGGTACTCTGATCAGATTCTATGTGATGTTGTAAAAATGAATTGTGCACATGTTATCCTAGGAAGATCTTGGCAAGTTTCTAGGAAAGTGTTACATGATTGCTTCACTAACATCTACCAAGTGTGGAGTAATGGAAAAAGGTTTGAGTTGATACCATTGCCTTGCAAGGGAAATGAATCTCTCCTCATACAAATAATCAGAGAATTGGATACAGGTCAGACTGGGAAAAGCATAAAGTTGGAACAACAAGTAGTGGAGAATAAAGGACAGAGAATTCTGAATTCTGTGACAGAGATAAGGACATGATTTAAAGGTGGTGAAGGAGTGTTAGTGGGAGATTGGTACTGTCCTATTAGAGGACATGAAAAAGACAATGAAAAGATGGTGCAACAGCAGTTGGAAGGACAACAGGGGTACTGCCCCAAACAGGCAGAAATAAAGACTATCCAGACAGTCAAGAAAACAACCAAGGCAGCAATGGTGACTGCCCCAAGGGTAGGAGTTATGATTTATAAAAAATGTTTGAATGTTTTTCATGTAGGACATCAATAGAAGAGACACTTTACCTTAGGAGGTTTCATTCCTATGCACCATATGCAAAGATATGGAGGAAAAGAAGCAATTTATGCCAGACACGGTTCTTGGGACAAGAACATCTTTAAAGGTGGTGAAATTGATGCAGGAGCATCATATGCTTGTCAAAGGCACATTGGAGATACAAGGAATTACAGAGGTCATGGAGCATCTCCTGGATTCAATTGGGTAATCCTTCAACCAATCATGGCACATGGAGGCATTGGAAGTCATGAAATTGCATAATGTCCTGATGGATTTCTATGTTGAAAAAAAGTTGTAATTGCATCTTAGGGTTGCCTAGGGTAGAAAAGACATTGGATAGGGTCCTATAGGTTATCATAACCTTACCATGTCATTACATAAATCAGAAGATTCAATAAACTCTTTAAGAGCATAGTTTAGTAGTTTAAAATTTGAAATTTGAATGTTAACGGCTATAAAGCCATTTTGGAAGGAAACTCCATAATTCAAATTTTAAGAAGGATTAGCAAATGAAACCAGTTGGAGATGGTTAAGAGGGGTAGTTACCATGCCTAGGTCTATAAATATGTGTTTGTATGGACTGGAAGATATAATGGACGGGCAGTCTCAAAAAAGTGAATAGAAAAAGCTTGGTTTGAACAGCAATTTGAAGCATTCTTGGTTTTTATGCATATCTTTGGATTGGGAATGTATTGTGCTATCTTAAAAAACATGTTTTGATGATAATAATTGAGTCTTGAATCCATTTGGTGAGTTTGTTGTTCAATTTTATTCACTGCCTGGCTGTAGCAGACAATTTTCAAGCAATTTTGTAGTTTTTTTTTCATTAAATCATGCTCATCCCATGAAATGTCCACTATTTCTTCATGGAATGGAACTCTTCTAACATGTACAAATGCTTCTAACTCTATAATGAATATCTAACCAGAATATTTGGTGGCCACCAACAATAAAAAGGTGAAAACAAGGGTTAAGGATTGAAGAGACAGTCCTATAGAGAGAGATTTTCCTTAAGGAGGGCAGTGTTTGAGTTTTGATTCATGGTTATGATTTTGAAACATTGATGTTTGCACTTGGAATTAGTCAAAGAAGTTGTTACACATGTGAGATTGGTGATACCCTAGGAACAAGGGTTTATAGGGGATGAATTAGGGTTTTTGGGGATGGGAAACCCATAGACTGAAATTGATTGTGTATTTGTCTAATTGAAGGCATTTGATGAGCCTATACAAAGTTTGAAGTCCATACATTAAGTATTGCTATATGTTGCTTTGTAAATGCACTAGTTGTTCCATTGTTAAAGACAGGGTCATTGTGAAGAAACTTTGATTTTTGCCAAAGGAAGCCCATCCAATCTTGACATATGTTTTATATAAGGATAAATGGTATTTGAAAAGGTTGTTTTTTCAGAGAGTCACTTGAGAAAAACAAAAGATATCTGCCAATTTACCTTGCTGCTGTTACAAAAATTGAAAATTGTCATTGACAACATTTTGGTTTGCTATGCATTTTTACTTCAGAGGTGTTGAAACTTGAAGGTGATGTTTGGAACATGTTAGATATGCTAAAAAAAACCTATTGAAGCCTTGAAACCTCCTAGAGTTGACTATTTGTAGATTTTGCCCATCAGGACCTAGACGGGTCACTTGGAACACTTCTACAATTTTGCTCATTTTGGGTTGTTTAAAGGGTTCATCATTCTATCCTCTACATCACTCCCATTTAAGCACACATAGAGAGAATGCTGAAAAAGGTTGCAAAATTAGGATTTACACCTACCAAGTGTATTTGATTGAAAGTTTCTACAACCTTTTCAACAAATCCATCTTGTGCATATCTTGCAATTGTTGCAGTTCACGAGACCACGTTTCTCTGAGGCATTCTCTCAAACAATTTATGTGCCTTGTCTATGCTTTTACATTTTGCATATATGTCTATAATAGAATTTCCAACTATAATATCTCATGAAAACCCCCCTTTCATTATGCTTTGATGGATATCCATACCCTGTTCCAAAGATCCTATTTTGGCACAGACAAGGAGTATGTTGGCAAAGGTTATGGAATAGGCATGGAGTAAGAGGATTTATAGAATGAATAACTTTGTGAATCTTCCACTATACTGGACCAACTTTGTGAATCCTCCACCGTACTAGACTAGCTCAGTTATCTTCAATAAAAATATTTGTTAAATATGGAGAGGTATCAATCTTAAGGCATCTAACTTAATTTCATTGTGTAATACATAAACCCAACATCTGAAATAGGCACCTTGAGGTTGATGAACTGAGCATTTAACGGATCTCTGTTTTAAACTTTCAAAGATATCTACATTAGTTCTTATTTTCACATGTTCCCTTCTTTCTTCTTCCTCCCTCCAGCCTCCTTTCAAATGAGTTTCTCTTCTCCCTTCTATATCTCATGTTTGAGGGAGTCACAACTTTTCATTTCATGCCTTTTGACTATTCGTTAAAGTTAATTTTATTCTTTTAAATTTTAATTTTAATCTTATTTTTATCCTTTTGTATTTTACTTTATTATTTTTTATAATTAAATCCTATTCAAAGAGGGGACATTACGATGACAATTTGGTAATTTGGGGTGAAATTGCGTAGTTCTTTGAATAACTCCATGTAGGCTAGTCTAGTTGAGGTGTTTAGGCATGCTCAGGAAGGCATTTTGCATCCACTTAAATTTAATCTTTAAAAGTTATTTATAACTCACTTATGAGATCATAGAATCAGATTTCAGAGGCATTTCTCTCATGGTCTATATCAACATTCAGTACTCTCTTCTTCTTGAATTAACATGTTTATTCCACTATCATAATTTTGTGGGGATACATCAAAACTCCTCGAGATCCTTGTGAAAACATATATAGTAAGGGCTGTAGAAAAATAAAAACACCAAACCAAATAATAAGCCCCCATAATGTAAAGCCAATATAGGAATTCATGAACTAAATTTAGCGGCTGAATTTGAATATGTTAACTGTTAATGCAAACATCATCTTGTAATTTTTCTATCTAATGTCCTTTTTTTCAAAATGAAGCCCAGTTGAAACCCAAAATGCCCATCATATATTTAAATTCTTTAAGTGGATTTTGGGAATTTTGCACTAAGGAAATGGGATTAAAATTATAATAGAGGGCCTCAAGTAAAGTGAAAATATAAAAGAAGGTCTCTTATCATTAAATTTTATTTTAAATAATTCCTCTCCAATATCAATCAAAATTCATGAAGGAAATTTGAAGATTTATATCTTTTAGACAAAATTTCTATTTAAAAAAGGCAAAGTGAGGAGGACACATATTGATCTCTTCCTCCTCACTTTTATTCAGTGGTGATAGCCATTGAAGAAAGGAATGATCTAACCACATTCAAAGTGGCAGAATAGATAAGTTCTTTACAATCTCATGAGAAGTATATGCAATGTTCTATAGAAAGCTTGGTGCAAGCTTTCCAATCTCCTACAAAAATTGAAGAAACTCTCCCACGATTTATATCTTTTGGATGAAATTTCTATTTAAAAAAGGCAAAGTGAGGAGGATGCATATTGATCTCTTCCTCCTCACTTTTATTCAGTGGTGATAGCCATTGAAGAAAGGAATGATCTAACCACATTCAAAGTGGCAGAATAGATAAGTTCTTTACAATCTCATGAGAAGTATATGCAATGTTCTACAGAACGCTTGGTGCAAGCTTTCCAATCTCCTACAAAAATTGAAGAAACTCTCCAAAGACTCTTCCTCGCCCAAATAAATTCCAAGGAAATTTTAGCTAATAGAGGACATGGTAGAGAACAAGGAATAGGAAGTGGATCACTGAATCATTCAATGCAGGTGTTCTAAACAATATGGACACGAAGGGAAAAAAGATTGACTTGAATAAGTCGAAAGACAATTAATTAAAGTCTTCCAAAGATGCAAAGTACTCTACATTCTTTGCATGCATTTTCACAAAAGAACACCAAAAGAATGTGTGGTTCCTAAATAGTAGCTATTCAAATCATATGAAAAGTAAATATACCCTCTTTGTCAAATTAGATGATTCATAAGAAGTCTAACTTAAATTTAGTGATGATAAAGAAAATGATGTAATGGGTAAAAGTACCCTTGCAATGAAGACTAAGCAAGGAGAAATTATTATATTCATGATACTTGTGCCAAAACTAAAACATAATCTTTTGAATATTGGGCAACTAGTAGCATAAAATTACAAAAGTGTATTTGAAGATAACCACAGCAAGATATTTAATAAATCAAATAAATATCTCTTGTAGCAAAGTCTTGTATGATAGAGAATATATTATTTCCTCTCGCATTGGTTTCCACTAAGATTCATGCATTCATGGTAATAACAGATGATTCGTGGTTATGGAACCAACAATATGGTCATTTTAAATTTCAAGGATTAAGTTTGCTTCACAAGAAGAATATGGTTAGAGGACTTCCTACAATTCAATCCAAAGAAGAAATTTGTTCAAGGTGTGCACAAGCACCATCATGATAATTTTTCAGTGAACAAATCATGGAGGGCAATATCTCCAATAGAGCTTGTGTGTTGACATTTGTGGTGATATGCAAGAGGAGAAATTGGGTAAGGATATTTATTTTTTAACTTTTATTGATGATTTCCTTGCCACACGTTGGTTTATTTTCTTATGCAGATATCTAAGGCTTTTCAATGCTTCAAGAATTATAAAGCTATGCTTGAAAAGCAAATTGGGTATTATCTCAAAATACTCAAACAGGTAGAGGGGGAGAATTTACTTCCAAAGAGTTTTTTAATTTTGCAACAACTATGTCATAAAGAGAATTTACTGTGGCTTATACTCCCAAAAAAATGGTAATGCAAAAAGAAAGAACGGTACCATTATGAAAATGGCATGAAGTATGTTGCAATCAAAATGTCTTCCAAATAGTTATTAGGGGGTTGTGGCAACAATAGTATATATTTTGAATTGAGATCCCACAAAATCAATCAAGAACATCACTCAAAGGAAACTCAAAGTAGTCATAATACTTTTGTAGCTCATTTTCATGTATTTGGTTGTCTAGCATTTATTCATATTCCAATTCAAAGGCAGACGAAGTTGGATACAAAATCCCAACTTTGTATCCTTGTGGGATATTCCAATGCAACTAAAGGGTAAAGGTGCTATAATCCTAGAACAAAAAATGTTTTTGATGAAGGGAGAGTCTGTCTATGGAAAAATGGTGTACAAAAAAATATACTAATAATCATGGGCATTGAAGATGGCAGTGTTCCTCCTCCCCACAAGCTCAAGTGGAAGTTCAAGCTCTAATAGGAGCTCAAGTTCTAGTCCACCAAGTTCTTGTAGTAGCACAAATTCTGATGATAATTTGCATTAAGCATAAACTCCAAGCTCTTCAAGAAATGCACAAAGACTATTTGACATTTATCATAGGACTACAATATAAAACCAATCATTAATTTTGCTTTGTTTAGTACAATTCAAGTGGAACCCTCTATGTATGAAAAAGTAGTCAAAGGCAAAGTATGGATTAATGCTATGAATGATGAGATGAATGCCATTAATAAAAATAAAACATGGAAATTATTTGCAACTTCCCAAAGATAAACAAGTGATTCATGTCAAATGGATTTATAATGTGAAATATCATGTTGATGGTTCAATAGAATGACACAAGGCTAGACTAGTCACCAAAGGATTTGCACAAACACCTCAAGCAATTTACAGAAACTTTTGCTACAATTTTTGGACTTGATACAATCAAGATTATATTGGCTATTGCTACACAATACAAGTGGCTAGTATCTCGGATAAATGTAAAATCTATCTTCCTTAATAGTTATACAGATAAGGATGTCTATGTGGAACATTCAACAACCTATGGGCTATGAAATTCTAGGCAAAGAACAATTAGTTTACAAGTTTTTAGAAAAAACACTTTATGGGTTGAAGCAAGCTCCCAGTGCCTAGTATACAAGGATTAGCAGTTATTTCTTGAAGAAGAGATTTAGTAGAAGAAACTAAGAGCCAACTTCATATGTTCAACATATTGATTATGATATTCTCATTGGTTGCCTTTACGTCAATGATCTTATTTATATAGGTAACAACAAAGCTCTCATGGAGAAAGAAATGAAACAGAAATATGAAATGTCAAATATAGGACCCATGCATTATTTCCTTGGTGTGAAAGTTCAACAAAAATTAGAAGGTATATTTATCAAACCAAATATGTAATTTTAGAATATCCCGTCCAAAAATGCTCAACCCTCGTTCTATTAGCTACTGAACTTCTACAGCTTTAACTGATCATACAAAATGATTTGGTGTATTGATAGTTAAAAGAATTTTTAATTAAAAAATCATAACATAATTTTTAAACACTACTATTTTTTAGTGCACTTTTATAAAGTGGATATCGTGACATGCCCTGGTTGGTTAACTTTAGAATATCCAGAAATTCTCAACAACCATTCTATAACTGCTGTACTTCTACAGCTTAAACACTTCATACAAAGTGATGTGGAACCATCGAATTGTCATCGTAACTAAAATGGTAATAGTTACACCCCAGTGACAAACATGTAGATTTATCAAAAGACTCAGTGCAGTCTTGAGATCCTTCTACAAGGCATTTTCAGATTTGTGCACTGTGTTGAGTGCTTTGTTGAAATGAAGGACATCGTCAGAGGAATGTTTAGGTTTTTAAATGATATTTGTAAACCCTAGCTGGGCTCGTGACTATATCATTTGAAAGCACAGTCCAAGGCATTTTTAGAATCTCCATGAAGCACAATGTTAATGATCGGTCTTATAACCTAGAAATATAAAGAATAATGTATGACAATAATACAACAAAGCTTTCACCTATTAGTGCTATCAAGAGTTTAAGGGGCAGTGTTTCATTTAATGGAGGCACTGATATGAATTAGTGTACAATACAGAAGCGATGCCCGAAGTACCTGAGTGCATGATAAAGGGAAGAGAGGGCGACATAAAAGGAGGAGGAAGTGAAGTTTAAAATCATACCTTTCTCGACCTTTTGGATTCTGAATGTACAATGCCTTTCACCATAGAGATGCCTGGCCGCAGAGATCTCCTTGTCCAACATACAAATTATCCAACGTAGGCAAAAATCCCTCTCGGTGCTATTGAACATAGAAATGACCAACATTTTTTTTTTCTTTTCTTATATCCCGTTAACGTCACAATTACGACGTTGTCGGGTTATAATTGAAAAAAAACTACTAAAAACATATAACATTTGCCTACCGTCGCAAATTGTCATCGCAATTTCACCCCAAATGTATTAGTGTGAGGTCTAGACTGTTGTTATCCACCTATCATACTAGATCCACTGTAGCCACCTCTAGATGACTATGTCTAAGCTTTCTAATCATGTCGAGAACCCTATGAATGCCACTATTTGGGCTTAGAGCCCTTCTATCCCTATGGAGGTCTTTTTCTTTGTTTCTACTGAGATTGTTGTTGCTTCTACTTAGGTGCCCTGGATGACCCTAAGGAGTTCTTCTGATTTCCCTTCCAGTGGGATTTTTGGAAACCAGAAGACTGTGGTGCAGAATTACGATTTTGTGACCTATCCCATGCATTGTGAGACCTATTATGGATCTCCTCAGCAATCATGTCCCTCTCTATAGTATCACGTAAATCACCTTGAGGTACCATATGCACCCTATCAGCTATAGCATAGTTCAACCCCTTAATAAAGTAGTTGACCTGAAGTTTCTCGTCCTTCATATATTCCACATAGGGAGGAGCTCGAGGAACTTACTCTCATACTGTGCCACAGAAAGGCCTATATTGTAGGTCATGAAACTCGTCAATACAATGCTGCCTAAAGTGCTCTGACATATACCGAGCTCTGAATCTCTCAAAAAAGGTCTCCCATGTGAGGGTGTCCATGACAAGGTGGCTCTTATACTCCTCCTATCTCCACTAAGTAGAGGGGGTCCCTCTCAGCATGTGTACTACAAATTGTGCCTTAAGGTTGCTCTCATAAGGACGCAACCCAAAGCAATGCTTGAGGCTCAAAAGCCAAGCCTTAGCCTCTATCCCACCCATGGATCTTGAAAAGGGTGGTGGTTGTAGCCGTATAAGATCCATGATCTAGTCCCCTATATTACGGGGCGCTCTCGGCACTACCGCTGGTAGTGGCTCTAGCATGTGAACTGACTCATCCTCATGGTCTGCCTACTCCTTGACCTATCTAGGAGGAGGACTCCTACTCTTCTCTCAGGCCTCAGCCTGCTGACCTCCTAGAGGAAATCTATCCATAATGATGTCGGCTAAATTCTGAAGTGCATTAAGGATGTCCTGGTTGGGATTAGGTGGCGACACAGGAGGAGTCCCCGCTCACCACCTACTCCCTCAGCTACCTTCTCTACACCCTCAACTACCTCACGGCCGCCTCTGTCTCTTCATCCATGTCGGAGAGAATTTCACATGACTGGAGGCATCCTACACTAAGGTAGAAACAAACTGTGAGTTGGAAACGTAATGGTTCTAGGTTCCTAGAGTAGAAACTGTTCTCTGATACCAGAATGTAATGCCCAAAATACTAGGACAAAATACACCAACAATTTTTTTTTTAACAAGACTAAACAGGATAAAACATCACCTAGGTTACATACTAAGAATACATGGTATGAAACATGATGCTAAACGACTGATGCCAATCAATTCATAAGGGGAATCATGGCATGCATTGGCTTGCCAACATCCCTTGTTCGTTAGACTTCATTAGTCCATGAAATTCCCTAGCTACATTTGACTTAAACTATTCTAAATGATAAAGCTCAATTTAATTCCAACTAAAGTAAGCATGATAAGTCATCCTACCCCTACACTAGGGATTAGAGGACTAGTATCAGTTAGGTCACATAATAAATTGATAAATTAAAATAATATATATAATGTATCCCTTGATTTAAAACATGATTTTATTTTTAAAAAGTCATTAAACAACATGAATGATTCCACTAAGGGATTTAAAATAATAAATAAAATAAATACTACTCAATTTATTAATATGTTAAAGTAGGGCAATAATCTTCACCTAGGTCCCTACTAGGAATTTTAATAAATAAACCAATTCCCCAATAATCCAATTATTTAATGAAGATAATAAGGTCAATAAATAAATTTAAATAATAATTAATCAAATTTTCCCAAAACTTATAAAAAGGGAATAAATATATATCCAAAATTAGTCCACTAAACTCAATTCAATATTAAAATAATATAAAGATTTAATAAACAAGATTTACTACTTTATTAACTTCAAATACCTTAATATAGTTTGTTTTTTAAATAATAATTAAATCAAATTGAGACTCACTTTGATAAATTAAATCCAATATAATAAATTTCAAAATTAAAATCCTCTAAAAAGAATATAAAATAAAATAACATTAGATTTATTAAAGTGACAATTCTAAAATCACTTAACTAAATAAAATAAGTCCAAAGTGAGACAAAATAAAGTTCCACTTAAACTAAAATAAAATAAACAAGTGCCACATAGTGGCCAGGTACTTGCCTTTAGTAATTAATTTTAATTATAATTTTTAATAAAAATTTAATCTTAATTTTAATAAATTTATTATAATTTTTAAGATATTTTAGTTAATTATATAATTATATAATTATAATTTTTTATATAATTATAATTGTAGTAATAAATAATTTTTAAAATTATAATTATATAAACAATTATTGATTGCAAATTATAATTAATTTAAACCTTAATTTTAATTTTATTTGTAAATATAACAATAGTGCTAATTTTATTTTATCGATATATTTTTTTTTATTACATATGATTAATATTATTTTATATATAATATTGTATTATTATATTATACATAAATTATAATTATAATATAATATATTTAGAACGTATTATAATTATAATTATAATATTATAATTTTAATTTATATTATAATCTATATTATAATAATATATAATAATTTATCTTAGAAGATTATATAATAGAAATATATATTATTTTTATTTAACATTTCCAATTAATTATAAAATAAAATATTTATTTACTATGTTTAATTTAAATTATAATATTTTGTAAGGGAAAATATATCACACATTTGTTTACCTAAATATTTATTAATGCATAATTTACATATAATAAATTTTAAAATATTTTAAAAATATATATAAATGAGAATAAATATATATTATATTATATCATATATTTACAATATTTGTTTTACATTAGAAAAAGTGAGTTATATACTAAAATAAACTCATGTAATATAATTTAAAATTTAAAAATTTTAATATATAATTAATATAAATAAGAAAAAGATTAATGAAAGTCCTAATTAAAGATAGAAACAAAAATTGTTTCCAAGCCGAAAACTATGCAATATGGAAGGAGCAATGCATTTTCATTATATTAAATATAAAGTGTACGTGGTAAATTTTAATTGGTTCACTCCTGTAATAAGACTTCAAATGATTTAGCCAATCAAATGATAGAAAAATGATTTCTATAAATTATAAAGTTAAAAATATTGCATCTAACTTTACAAAATATGAAATTTATTACAAAATACAAAATCTAAAAAATTCTAATTGGTCTAAACAATTTTATTTAATCACTAGTTAACACTAAAAACTCAAAAACAGATGCAATAGTACTTGCTTAGCCTATCGACAAGTACTAATAAAAGAATAGGGGGAATCCCAAGTGGGCATCCCTAACCCTAATTCAGATTTAGGGTTAGGCCCCATTTTAAAAGGCTTGAAAAACCCTAAAATGGTCATTTTGTGTGTGTAGGGAAGGGCCAGAGACTGGGTGTTGGTATGAGAAGGTTTTTTTTGTATTCACGCAAGTGCACATGTGTGTATATACACACCAAAGGTGTGTATATACACACATCCATTTGTGTAAATACGTTATCACAAGTTCTTCAGTGGAGAGCTCATAGCTCTTGCAGATTTCTCCTAAGGTTTCAACAACCCTCTTCCTCATTTTCACCAAGGTATATATTTCTTTTAAAATAGTTTTCTGGATTTAAATTGTCTCTGAGAGATCAAGGAGTAAATCTCTATTTTCTTGTTTAAATCATTTTTTGTATGAATATAATAAGGTCCTATTGTTATCTTACAAGTTCTCTTTTATAGACACATGAAATCCTTTATTTAAACAAAAAAAATGGAGATACCTAGGCTAATATTCTGGCATACTCCCATATATAATATTTCCATTTGTTAAAAGTACTTAAATTTTAAAGTTTCTTACCTTTTAATTTATATGTTTAAATTTTTTTAAAAAAAACATTAGTGTTAAACAAAATAAAATAATTTCTTTTTTTTTTTAAAAAATTCAAGTGTCGGACGACCGACTGCCACGCGCAGACTGGCCTCCGAGCACTGCTCCGCGGAGGGCTTGGCCTCCACCGCCCCACCAATGGTGGTGCGGTGGTGCCCCTATTCACCGCCCCCATGGGGATGGTGGCAGGGTCTGCAACCACTGCACCCCCATTGTTGGGTGGCGGCTCTGTAGACTCCTTGTCGTAAGGGAAGGGCTTCGACCCGACCCTTAGGGCACGGGAAAAATAGAATTCCCTTCATTTTTTTATATTAAATTTTTTTTTAATATATTTTGAGTATTGTTTAAAGATTTTAACTTTTATAAGATATATTATATATAATATATTAATATATATATATATATATATATTATATATATATATATATATATTAATATATTTTATGTATGATATTTTATATTATTATATATTAATATATTTTATATATGATATTTTATTTAAATTCATAATAGTACATTCAGTTTATAAATACCCTTAATAAAATTATATGGTAATATATTCATGTATATATTATATATAATATATCTTATAAAAGCTAAAATATTTAAACAATACTCAAAATATTAAAAAAGAAAACTTTTAATATAAAAAAATGAAGGGAATTCTATTTTTCCCATGCCCTAAGGGTCGAGCTGAAGCCCTTCCCTTATGGCAGGGAGTCTGCAGAGCTGCCTCCCGGCTCCCAACAATGGGGGTGCGGTGGTTGCAGACCCTATCACCATCCCCATGGGGGGCGGTGAATAGGGGCACCACCACACCACCATTGGTGAGGCGATGGAGGCTAAGCCCTCCACAGAGTAGTGCTCAGAGATCGGTTTGCACGCGACAGTCGGTCCTCCGACACTTGAATTTTTTTTTTTAAAATAAGAAATTATTTTGTTTTGTTTAACAGTAATGTTTTTTTTAATATTTAAACATATAAATTAAAAGGTAAGAAACTTTAAAATTTAAGTACTTTTAACAAATGGAAATATTTGCATGAACATAAAAAATTGTATCTACAATCCGTAAATAATATATATGGGAGTATGCCATAATATTAACCTAGGTATCTCCATTTTTTTGGTTTAAATAAAGGATTTCATGTGTATATAACAGAGAACTTGTAAGATAACAATATGACCTTATTATATTCATACAGAAAATGATTTAAACAAGAAAATTGAGATTTACTCCTTGATCTCTCAGAGACAATTTAAATCCAGAAAACTATTTTAAAAGAAATATATACCCTGGTCAAAATGAGGAAGAGGGTTGTTGAAACCCTAGGAGAAATCTTCAGGAGTTGTGAGCTCTCCACTGAAGAACTTGTGATAACATATTTACACAAATGTATATGTGTGTATATACACACCTCTAGTGTGTATATACACACATGTGCACTTGTGTGAATACAAAAAAAAAACCTTCTCATACCAACACCCAGTCTCTGGCCCTTCCCTACACACACAAAATGACCATTTTAGAATTTTTCCAGCCTTTTAAAATGGGGCCTAACCCTAAATCTGAATTAGGGTTAGGGATGTCCACTTGGGATTCCCCCCTATTCTTTTATTTATTTTATTTTAGTTTAAGTGGAACTTTATTTTATGTCTCACTTTAGACTTATTTTATTTAGTTAAGTGATTTTAGAATTGTCATTTTAATTTTAATAAATATAATGTTATTTTATTATATATTCTTTTTAGAGGATTGTAATTTTGAAATTTATTAAATTGGATTTAATTTATCAAAGTGGGTCTCACTTTTATTTTATTCTGTATTTATTTTTTGAAAGGGTTATTTTTCAGCTTACCCTAACCAATGAAAAATAAAAAAAATTATATTTTCACATTATTCAAAATTAAAAATTAAAAAGTAACTATAATGTTTTTGGCTAATAAAATTTAATACTATGCTATGATTGGTTGGTTGACTTGGTCATATAATAAAATTTGGACTAAATGATTCCATAAGTTACCTGTCGTAGGCAGGAACTAATGGTCATCCATTTTATACATCGATTCCTCAGCCAAGTTGCAAAGAAGTTCTTCTCTTCTGAGTTTTATGTTCTTGGAAAAATTTAGGCAATGATCTACTTCCCGTCAAATTGTTTTGTTAAGATAGTGACTATTAGGACATGATGTTTGTTTAATTTATATCTTATTGAGGACATTATGTTTGTTTAATATATAAATCATTGAGGATGTTGTTTGTGTTTAATATATAAGGTAAACTAGAGAAGTGTACAAACAATGATCAATTTAGATAAGGACAATGTACATGTGTAGTTAACGGGAAGATTGATTCATATTTTCATAGAAGATTAAAATCAGATAATTATACATTGAATGTTGCACATACAATTATAATTCCAAATAAAAATAAGGAAAAATCATAAAGATATGCAGTTAGCTTTACAAAAAAATGGCACCCTGGGGATCAAAACCATTTTGTTTCCATATGTAAGGTGCTCTCTTTGCAACCTACAACATTCCTTCAAACTATAACTATTACCAAAACAGGGAAAAAACTGAAAAAGACTATTGATTTGAAGGTTGCACATGATTTTGAGAGTTGAGATTTATTTTGCTATCATATCAAGAAATGACTTTTTTATCTCTGCAATTAATACTAGTTCATGGAAAAATTGGTGTTACTGATTCTTTATAAGCCCAAACATGATATACAACAGAATTAGAATTTTAATTAACAAAACTACAAACATACATTCTTTTATAATTTTCAATTTTAAAATAATTTGTCACAATAATGCCAATAGCAATATTGAGGAAGACATTTTAACTATATTTTAACTATTTATGAGCATACCTTAAACTCGAGACAAATTTGAAACAAAATTAAAAATATTGATTTTCCTACTTAAAATATTCATGACTATTCCAAACCAAAATATGAGACAAAAATTAATGACAATTTAAAAACTTAAATTGGAATTTAAAAGTAAATTACAAAATATATTGAACTATAAATGTTTGAAGTTGAATCTAGCTATGTATTTTTTTGCATTAATATTGTATTGCAATTATTATGTTTATCTTTACAAAACTCAGAATCAAATATGTATATGCAATGTCACACTTAATGGAATGTTTTGCAACTGCTAATGGTCTTCTAAATAACCTATTTTGGATCGAAATGTTTTAAGTTTTTCAAATAAATATTTACATATTTAATATACTAAAATATAAATACAAATATAACTTAGTCACTAATTACGTTTCCGTTTACTACATCTACAATACAATAAAAGTCATGAAGAAACAAATAGTTACATGTTAGTATATGTATAACCTTCTTTTGGGGCCCGTTTGTTTGTCGGAAGATGACAGGAATATGAAGATGATAACTTGATTATGACCCATATCCACTGTTTGGAACCCTTAAAGTCATAATCGGGTTATCATCTCAAAACCTGAATATGAGTCGAAAATGAGAATATCTATCTTCCAGCCAAAGAGGTGGAATATGTTTTGATAACCCGATTTTGGCTGATTATAAACCCAATTTAATTCTCCATCGGGTCCGGCATCTAATCTGTAGAGGGTTGCACGGATTCGAACCGTGGAATGGGTGTTGGTGCGATCTTGAGTCCAAAATAATGGCGGCTGCTGCAGAGATCAGAACGCGGACGAGATGGCATCAAAGACGAGATTGGAATGTAGAGATCAGAACAAGATCGGAATGCAGAGCAGAACGCAGAGGTCGGAATGCAGAGTGGAACATAGAGGTCGGAATGCAGATTGGAATGCAGAGCGGAACGCAGAGGTCAGAATGCAAATCGGAACGCAGAGACACAGTGGCTGCAGAGTCTTGTTTGAAGTCTGGGAGGAACACGTACGCAAGGGATGAATATAATAGACAGCAGACCAACGATGCTTCATTCTGCTCTCAGGGCTTTCGTTCCTCTATGTCGCGTGGTTGCATTTCGATTTTGTATATTTGGAAGATGTTTTGGACCGTTTGGTTGATCCGGAAGATGGATTGTCTCATCCATCTTCCGGATCAACCAAACGGTCCAAAACATATTCCGAATATACAAAATCAGAATATCAAAACCTTATTATGAGATAATCAAGTTTTGAGCCAAATTCCAATTCCACAAACAAATGGGGCCTTGATTTTTGTATAATAGATAATAACACATTGCATCTACTTGTCAAATAAATATAAAATTGCGCTCCATGTGGTAATTCCCTGACTGTAAAAAAAAATAGTTGTCAAAAACTTAGAAACAAGAATTTCAGTATTTTCCTCCACTCAAAGAGGAGAAATTGGGGGAACCCAATTTTATGTAGGAACCAAGTAAAGAGGTTTCGTCTAGTAGCGGTTGCAGTAGGGTTTGATCACCGTCAAAAGTTTGAGGAAAAATTTGGCATGTTGAAATTTATGAAAATATCCTTGAAGATTCATAAATAGAAGCGATGGTGCATAAGGGAGTTCTAGATGGCGATGGAGCTTTGAATAAGCACGAATTTTGTGATCTGATGGTGCATCTCAGCCATTCTTTCATGGCGAATGCTGAAAATTTGCTCCAGGAAGCCATACTCCACGAATTGGAAGACACACTGAAAGATTGTAAATCTCAAAATTCAGAGAAATGTTTATGTGTTTATTTGTGAAAGATTGTGTATGGACTGGTTTTCAATCATGTTTATTTTGTCAGATGTGAATGGGGACTTCTGCATCAATGCTGATTTAGGATTTCATGTACAACAAACACGTGACGTGTGGGATTTGGGGTTTTAAGGAAATTCTTGACAACTCTAAAAAATCAAAGAATTCAAGACAAAATTTCATATTGCTTTTGATTACATCATAAGATAAAATAAAAATTGTACCTATGGATCATTACTCTCAGAACAAAGTCAGGAAACATAGACATTAAATGGAAATATTGCACACTAGAGTTAAGCAGAGTTTTGAATGTCATTAAACGGGTGGGGAAACTGAATTAGTTAATCAAACTATCAACAATTTATGGTGTTGTCCGCTGAGTGACTGACAATGATAATATGACTTATAGATGGATCAACGAATGTCTCAAAAAACTGTAAATTATATGCCATCCAGAACTGAATTTGGATTTCATCCTAAAAGATTTTCTATGGATTTTATTCTAAGAGTTTCGGAATTATTGAGACCTTTAACAGCATAAGAGAATACAAACCTCCCATTTCTGAAGATGATAAAATTCTTTGAACAGGAACAAATATATATTGAATAGCATAAAAGACTACATGGGCTGAGCAAAACAAAATAAAAGAAAGGGCATACTAAATTGGAGAATCAATATTGATGTGTTGTCCTAAAGACTGACTGCAAATCCTGACTTCAACTGAGATCCAAAAGTCCTCATGAAGTCTCAAGACACAGAACATTTCTCATATTTAAAGCTTCCACCCGAATGGCATATATCATCCATAGTTTTCCAACTCAACAAGTTCTCACCAAAGTTACAAGTAAATTTGCAGCCCAGGTAACTCACAAAAGACACATCAGATGACTGCTGGAAAAAAAATATTGATTCTCTTTTTACATATAAATCCATGATGGAAAGAACATAATATAAAGGTGAATAACTATAGATATTCTGTAGACTATTTGAGGAATGTTCCAAAATGTAAATGTTTGAGAAAACAGAAACTAGAGCAGAAGATGACAGAACAAAACAATTTGACGAGAAGTAGATCATTGCCTAAAATTTTGCCAAGAACATAAAACTCAGAAGAGAAGAACTTCTTTTCAACTTGGCTGAGGAATCGACCTATAAAATGGATGACCAAATTCTAGTGATGAAAATCTAATTTCAGACCTTCATTCATTGTGCATTGATCTTTAGAAAATGATGCAATTCATCTAGACCATAAATATTACCAAAGTTGAAAAATATACCCCAATCTACACTGGAAATTGTTGGAATGATGGAACAAGTATTTTTTAGGACAGATTTCTTCTACTATTGGTAAATTGCTTTCAATGTTAAAATAATAAATTGGAAAATAACTCTCAATCAATTAAATAAATTATTTACAATATAATTAAACAAAGTTTTAGAAAAATGTATTAGAAAGTAAAGGTGTTCTATCAAGGTTGAAGTTTTCATCAATTTTTATATAAAATATCATTTAAGCATAAAATATCCATAAATTTTCAAGTGCGATAATCTTAGGAGTGGATGCAGGGCATCAGAGTGTTTGAGTACTAGGGCATCGAAGTGGTTGAATTTTAGGGCATTGGTGTTGAACATTCTGAATATAAAATTGCTAGGGTATTGGAGATGGACATTGTGCATTGTGTTAAAGCATTGCCCCAATTCCATCACACTATGGGACCAATCTCATAAAAAGAATGGAAAATCTCATAAACAAGGAGAAACATGAAGGAGGAGTGAAGGGGTGCTTGTGTTGCAAGTGTTGTTACATTATAAGATCATTATTATGGTGAAAATATTTAGCCTCTTGTGGTTGCATCACCTTCTCAACTAAAACATGTCATTGTATTGTGATCATTAATGTGTATGCCAAGAATCAACCCATCACCCTCATCTCCAAATACGAATTGGAGGAGAAATTGTGGGTTTTCCCCATTCTATTAGCCTTATCTAAACTTTTTCTACATATGTGACTAGCATTCGTTGTGCCTCTCTCTTTTCCTTGACCTACAATGTTGGACTATCAAGTATCACTACATTAAAAGGTTTAGTTAGGATAGCCTCAAGGGTTAAAATATCATGGAAATGATCTAAAAATTCATTGAAGGCTCATAATAATGTCAATGATGTTTCAACCTTTCTTCTTCTCTAATATTTCAAGGTATCAAATCACATCACATGAGTGTGGAACTTTTAATTTCTCTATTTCTCTCATCTTGTTTTTGTGGATTGAATAGTAATTGATGGTTATGCTATCCACGTATGGTGTTGAGATAAACTACATTTTCTCATTCTACATATATGATTTTTGATTCCATATATTTACATACTATTTAAGGATTTAAGACGTGGTTTAAATGAAGTTGTAATAAATTTAATTGCTAAAGCATTAGAGTGGATGCAAGGCATTGAATCTCCATCACACCATGGATCCAATGCCATCACAATTGAATTGTGCATTTTCTAAAACATTGCCCCATTGTCATCACAATGTGGAGCCAATCCAGGCGAGTGAGGGGAATTGCAGGAATAAAGAATAAGAGGAAAATTAAAACAAAGAATAAGTGGCAAATAAACTAAGTAAAGAATAAGAGGCAAAAAAAACTAAATAAAGAATAAGAAGAAAAAAGGAAAAAAGAAAATGGTAACACAGCTATGGAGCATGCTTAACCTATAATATTGCAGCCCAGGTAACTCACAAAAGACACATCAGATGACTGCTGGAAAAAAAAAATATTGATTCTCTTTTTACATATAAATCCATGATGGAAAGAACATAATATAAAGATGAATAACTATAGATATTCTGTAGACTATTTGAGGAATGTTCCAAAATGTAAATGTTTGAGAAAACAGAAACTAGAGCAGAAGATGACATAACAAAACAATTTGACGGGAAGTAGATCATTGCCTAAAATTTTGCCAACATAAAACTCACAAGAGAAGAACTTCTTTGCAACTTGGCTGAGGAATCGGCCTATAAAATGGATGATCAAATTATAGTGATGAAAATCTAATTTCAGACCTTCATTCATTCTGTATTGATCTTTAGAAAATGATGCAATTCATCTAGACCATAAATATTACCAAATCTGAAAAATATCTACCAATCTACGCTAGAAATTGTCGGAATGATAGAACACGCATTTTTTAGGACAAATTTCTTCTACTATTGGTAAATTTCTTTCAACTGTTGATGCAACTAGCATTTGATATTGTCTGAATTTCCCACCATAGTGCATTAATACCCTGTCTTCTCAGATAATTGTGCGGTACACATGAGCTCACAAATACAAACAATGCCAAAGTTTATAATAAATATTTGTGCCAGAGTTCAAACAAATATTTATACTTCTACAAACTTTCTTAATAATTGCACCCATGACTGTAGCCAGTTCCAACCAATAAGATGTAAGATAAATGTTTTACATATATATGAATAAAAATGCTAATAAATAAAAACATGAGACATGAATAGGACTTTGTTATACAAATTTTAAAATGATTGGATGGAAGAAAAAATAAATTGGAATTCAATGAATGCTATAGTATCCTGCCTATCGACAGGAACTAATAAAGAATAAGAGGCAAATAAACTAAATAAAGAATAAGACTTGAAAAAAGAAAAAAAGAAAACGGTAACACAGCTATGGAGCGTGCTTAACCTGTAACAACTAGTGAGTTGGATGAATCTAAAAGGAAAAAAATAAAGGAATTAAATTTTTTTTTTTGAAAAAGTCATTTTCAAATCACTTATTCGTCAATTCAAATGTTAAAATAATAAATTGGAAAATAACTCTCAATCAATTAAATAAATTGTTTACATTATAATTAAACAAAGTTTTAGGAAAATGTATTAGAAAGTAAAGGTGGTCTATCAAGGTTGAAGTTTTCATCAATTTTTAAATAAAATATCATTTAAGCATAAAATATCCATAAATTTTAAATTGCAATAATCCTAGGAGTGGATGCAGGGCATCAGAGTGTTTGAGTACTAGGGCATCGAAGTGGTTGAATGCTAGGGAATTGGTGTTGAACATTTTGAATATAACATTGCTAGGGTATTGGAGATTGGCATTGGGCATTATGTTAAATAATTTCCCCAATGCCATCACACTGTGGGGCCAATCTCATAAAAAGAATGGAAAATCTCATAAACAGGGAGAAACATGAAGGAGGAGTGAAGGGGTGCTTGCGTTGCAAGTGTTGTTACATTATAGGTTCATTATTATGGTGAAAATATTTAGCCTCTTGTGGTTGCATCAGCTTCTCAACTAAAACATGTCATTGTAATGTGATCATTAATGTGCATGCCAAGAATCAACCCATCACCCTCATCTCCAAATACGAATTGGAGGAGAAATTGTGGGTTTTCCCCATTCCATTAGCATTATCTAAACTTTGTCTACATATGAGACTAGCATTCATTGTGCCTCTCTCTTTTCCTTGACCTACAATGTTGGACTATCAAGTATCATTGCATTAAAAGGTTTAGTTAGAATAGCCTCAAGGGTTAAAATATCATGAAAATGATCTACAAATTCATTGAAGGCTCACAATAATGTCAATGATGTTTCAACCTTTCTTCTTCTCTAATATTTCAGCATATCAAATCACATCACATGAGTATGGAACTTTTAATTTCTCCTTGTCTCTCATCTTGTTTTTGTGGATTGAAAAGTAATTGATGGTTATGTTATCCACGTATGGTGTCGAGATAAGCTACATTTTCTCATTCTACATATATGATTTTTGATTCCATATATTTACATACTATTTAATAATTTAAGACGTGGTTTAAATGAAGTAGTAATAAATTGAATTGCTAAAGCATTAGAGTGGATGCAGGGCATCAAATTGCCATCACACCATGGATCCAATGCCATCATAATTGAATTGTGCATTCTATTAAACATTGCCCCATTGTCATCACAATGTGGAACCAATCCATGTGAGCGAGGGGACTTGCAGGAATAAAGAATAAGAGGCAAATTAAAACAAAGAATAAGTGGCAAATAAACTAAATGAAGAATAAGAGGCAAATACACTAAATCAAGAATAAGAAGAAAAAAGTGAAAAGGAAAATGGTAACACAGCTATGGAGCGTGCTTAACTTGTAACAGCTAGAGTTAGATGAATCCAGAAGGGAAAAAAAAAAGGAATTTTTTTTTTTGTTGAAAAAGTCATTTTCAAATCACTTATTCATCAATTCAAATGTTAAAATAATAAATTGGAAAATAACTCTCAATCAATTAAATAAATTGCTTACAATATATTTAAGAAAAGTTTTACAAAAAATTATTAGAAAGTAAAGGTGGTCTATCGAGGTTGAAGTTTTCATCAATTTTTAAATAAAATATAATTTAAGCATAAAATATCCATAAATTTTAAATTGCAATAATCCTAGGAGTGGATGCAGGGCATCAGAGTGTTTGAGTACTAGGGCATCAGAGTGGTTGAATGCTAGGGCATTGGAGTTGAACATTTTGAATATAACATTGTTAGGGTGTTGCAGATGGACATTGTGCATTGTTTTCAAGCATTGCCCCAATGCTTTCCCCAATGTCATCACACTATGGGGCCAATCCCATAAAAAGAATGGAAAAATCTCATAAACAAGAAGAAACATGAAGGAGGAGTGAAGAGGTGCTTGCATTGCAAGTGTTGTTACATTATAGGTGCATTGTTATGGTGAAAATATTTAGCCTCTTGTGGTTGCATCAACTTATCAACTAAAACATGTCATTGTATTGTGATCATTGATGTGCATGCCAAGAATCAACCTACCCTCATCTCCAAATACAAAGTGGAGGATAAATTGTGGGTTTTCCCCATTCCATTAGCCTTAAATTTAAACTTTGTCTACATATAAGACTAGCATTCGTTGTGCCCCTCTCTTTGCTTTGACCTACAATGTTGAAGTATCAAGTATCACTACGTTAAAAGGTTTAGTTAGAATAGCCTCAAGAGTTGAATTATCATGGAAATGATCTACAAATTCATTGAAGGCTCACAACAATGTCAATGATCTTTCAACCTTTCTTCTTCTCTAATATTTCAGGGTATCAAATCACATCACACAAGTATGAAACTTTCAGTATCTCCTTGTCTCTCATATTATTTTTGTGGATTGAATAGAAATTGATGGTTCTTCTATCCACATTTGGGATTGAGATAAACTACATTTTCTCATTCTACATATATAATTTTTTATTCCATATATTTATAGACTATTTAAGGATTTCAAACTTGGTTTAAAGAAAGTAGTAATAAATGTTTAAGAAAATGACTAACTTATATTTGTATAATTATAATTATATAAATACAAAAGCTTCAACAATTCCCTTGTTTAGGAAGTAATCAAAAGGACTCTATCCAACCTTTATGATTTTTTAAGTGAGTATGTATTGTAGTAATAAGTTGTCTAAGATGTTAAACCCTACACATGTATTTTGTCTTGTTTTGTATGTGTGCAAAATAACTATTGAGAGAATGGTTCTTTTTGATAAAAAAAAACATATGATTTATTTGAACTCAAATAGGTTTAGATTATATTTTTATAGGTAAATTATATTGGACATAAAAAGAAAAGAAAGATCTCCAAAATGGTCATACATTATTTAGCACACAAAGAAGTTGAGATTGGGATGGATTTATAAACCATGAATTCACTATAACCAAGGTTTAATTATTTAAATAAAATTATGGTTGGAATTTAGAGAAATAGTGAAAAACGTTGTATGCATTCTATCAAACAATTCATTGTCTTATTGATGCTATCGGGTGGAAACATAACTTGAAAAAGATTTGTTGTACTAAAAATGTCAATCATACACAAGGAAAGTAAATCTCTTATAAAATGAAACAAAAAAGGAATGCATATATGTTGGCAAGCTATTCTATACATATAAAAGCTTTGATTATACTTTAACTTTTAATGTTTTTGTATGTACAACTATTAGTATTTTAGTTTGTTATGTATTTATTGCATCTTTTTTTAAGATATTTTTTCAAGAGGTTTGCATGCCTTGTGTATGCTTGCTATTGCCTATTATTCATAGCATGCATTACCAACATAGTAGCCATGGGGCAACAAACATAAAGGAATACATTTTTTTGAAAAAAGTCATTTTCAAATCACTTATTCATCAATTTAAATGTTAAAATAATAAATTGGAAAATAACTCTCAATCAATTAAATAAATTGTTTACAATAAATTAAACAAAGTTTTACAAAAATGTATTATAAAGTGAAGGTGGTCTATCAAGGTTGAAGTTTTAATCAATTTTTAAAATAAAATATCATTTAAGCATAAAATATCCATAAATTTTAAATTGCAATAATCCTAGGAGTGGATACATGGTATTAGAGTGTTCGAGTGCTAGGGCATTAGAGTGGTTGAATGTTAGGGCGTTGGAGTTGAACATTCTAAATATAACATTGCTAGGGTATTGGAGATGGACATTGTGCATTGTGTTGAAGCATTGCCTCAATTCCATCACACTGTGGGGCCAATCTCATAAAAAGAATGAAAAATACTAACAAGGAGAAACATGAGGGAGGAGTGAAGGGGTACTTGTGTTGCAAGTGTTGTTACATTATAGGTGCATTATTATGGTGAAAATATTTAGACTCTTTTGGTTGCATCACCTTCTCAACTAAAACATGTCATTGTATTGTGATCATTAATGTGTATGCCAAGAATCAACCCATCACCCTCATCTCCAAGTACGAATTCGAGGAGAAATTGTGGGTTTTTTCCATTCCATTATCCTTATCTAAAATTTGTCTATATATGAGACTAGCATTCATTGTGCCCTACTCTTTGCCTTGACCTAAAATGTTGGACTATCAAGTATCATTACGTTAAAAGGTTTAGTTAGAATAGCCTCAAGAGTTGAAATATCATGGAAATGATCTAAAAATTCATTGAAGGCTCACAATAATCTCAATGATATTTCAATCTTTCATCTTCTCTAATATTTTAGGGTATCAAATCACATCACACAAGTATGGAACCTTCAATATCTCCTTGTCTCTCATATTGTTTTTGTGGATTGAATAGAAATTGATGGTTCTGTTATCCACATTTGGTGTTGAGATAAACTACATTTTATCATTCTACATATATGTTTTTTATTTCATATATTTACATACTATTTAAGGATTTAAAACTTCATTTAAAGGAAGTAGAAATAAATGTTTAAGATAATGACTAACTTAGATTTTTATAATTATAATTATATAAATATAAAAGCTTCAACCATGCCCTTTTTTAGGAAGCAATCAAAAGGATCTATCCAACCTTTATGATTTTTTAAGTGAGTATTTATGGTAGTAATAAGGTGTCTAAGATGTTAATCCCTGCACATGTATTTTATCTTATTTTGTATGTGTGTAAAATAACTATTGAGAGAATGGTTATTTTTTCAAAAAGCATATGATTTATTTGAACTCAAAGAGGTTTAGATTATATTTTTTTAAGTAAATTATACTTGACCTAAGAAGAAAAGAAAGATCTCCAAAATGGTCATATATTATTTGGCACACAAAGAAGTTGAGATTATGATGGATTTATAAACCATAAATTCACTATAACCAAGGTTTAATTATTTGAATAATATTGTGGTTAAGGAATTTAGATAAATAGTGAAAACAATTATATGCATTCTATCAAACAATTCATTGTCTTATTGATGCTATCGGGTGGAAACATAACTTGAAAAAATGACTTGTTGTACTAAAAATGTCAATCATACACAAGGAAAGTAAATTTCTTAGAAAATGACTCAAAAAAGGCATGAATATATGTTGGCAAGCTATCCTATACATATGCAAGCTTTGATTATACTTTAACTTTTAATGTTTTTGTATGTACAACTATTTGTATTTTAGTTTGACATGATTACCATCATGTGTACATTTGAGGCCATTTTTTTACGGTCATTTGAATGCTATACATTGTAACTACGACAGAAACTATTGCCAATATAATTTCCTCAAAAAATATATCGCTAGAAACAACCGTCACAATTACGATACCCCTTCCAACGGCCTTCACATTGCAACACACCATACACAAGGGGTGGTTTTTGATGCTACACGATGTCAAAAATCATAAAATTCTTCATGAAAGGACTGTCAGAACCATCACAATGTCCATTGTATACCGACGGACATGTCATCATATTATGGCAACATGTGTCATTAGATTCTGACAACATGTACTGTCAGAGGTATAACATACCATCGCAAATATCATTTCAAACTACCAAAGGTTCCTACGGTTTCCTGGTCACCTTCCAATAGTGTCCTCATCGCCTTCTGGCATAATTTTTGACTGATCTTCCCCATGGAGGTACAACATACCATCATAAAGTCTATCACAATCTGACAGATTTTTTGACAGTATTCTCGTCGCATCCCGACATACATTTTGATGGTTTTTATTTTTCTGATGGGATAGGTGTTGTAATTGCGATGATATGGCACACTAAAGATAACAAAGCTTAAGAGACCATCATAGTTGGTCTTCATCTTTGGTCCATATTACTGACAAAATATTTTACCTTTCATTAGCTCATCAAATGAGGGGATCTGAATTTAATAGAATATTTTCATGATAACGTATATTATTTAAGTTGATGTTGCACGAATTTATCTACTTTACACACTTGTGGACTAGGAGGACAACGATAAAGAAGCATCTCCTCCCATGGCCTGCATTACTCAGGCCACGGGAGGGGATGCTTCTTTATCATTGTCCTCATAGTCTACAAGTGTGCAAAGTAGATAAATTCATGAAACATCAACTTAAATAATATAAGTTATCATGAAAATACCATCTATTAAATTCTTTAAGATCACTGCATTTGATGAGCTAACGAAAGATAAAATGTTTCCTCAATCATATGGACCAAAGATGAAGACCAACTATTATGGTGTCTTAAGCTATGTTATCTTTAGTCCTAGCTATTGGGTAAAGCCTGGAAGACTTATACTTGTCGATCATCAAGAATAATCATTGCCTTGCCTTTTTGTACACTACACAGTTCCAATATATTAATAAAGATGAAGAGACTGCAAAAAATATGAATGGATAAAAGAAATGAAAGATACAATAATATTATCTTGTTGTTTACTTTCTCATAATTGACCAAATAATTGATCGCAGTCTCATAAAAACCTTTTACACTTGTGCAGCTCATCAATACTGGAGACCTGAAGGAATTTTATACGATCACTAGCACATTTTTTGCATGGATTAGAAATAGTATCCAAAGTTTCCAGATTCTGAGAAGAGGTATGAGTGGAGGCTAAAGAAGGGATATTTTTGAAGGGTTCATAGACCTAGGTAAAGAAGATATTCTCTGGAATTTTAGAGATTTATAAAATCTCCACAAATATCCCTTCTAGCCTCCACTGAATATACGTCGTCTCAAAATCTAAAAACTTCGATCATTGATTCTCATTAATGCATGAATGTGGTAGCGATTGTATTATCCCTTCAAACTTTCTTTCTTATGTGCATTATGTGATATGATAAATTGTCAAATTTTTAGTGTTGTAGCAGCCACTAAAACTAAGCTTGATCAGTTTGAAAGTGGATAGGGAGTGGACAGTAATATGTGGATAGTAATATAATACTAAACTATGTCCATATATTAATGTTCACTCACTATTCTTGTTGTAACATAAGGAACAATACCTTGACACCTTGTAGAACCTTTATCGGGTTCATAGGGACATGTTTTCAGTTTTAGTGCTATAGGAATCCCAACTAAATGCTAAAGGTATTGTTCCTTATGTTAGAACAAGAGTCAAATTGTGAAGACACATTCAAGATTCAATGTTTAAAACATAATTATTCAACAAAACATCAAGGATAAACTGTCCTAACAAGATTCAATGTCTAAAAAATAATTATTCAACAAAACATATAAAATAAATTTTTTTTTTGAAAGATTAAAATATACTACTATAATTTTAAATAACATTACATATTATTATTTTTTACAACATAAATAGGAGGCAAGATAGTCAAATTTGTATCTGTACTCATGTTTGATTAACCAACACTAAATAATGTATACCTAAGTTGTGTGCACGTGCTCCTTGTTCATGGCTCTAGTCCACTCCAACTCATGAGCCACTCCAGAGCCTGCATAATGAAGATGGGTTAGATCTAGAAGATCTGGGAAATAAATGATATCTAATTACCTATCTATATCTACATTTATGCATGTATATACATAGCCATAAGCTATCAAAGTAAACCATGCTCAAGATAGGTGTAAACTTGAATCGATGCAAGGAGGAAAAGTACTATGTTTTCACTTAAGTTATTTGTTTCATGTGCAGGTGTAGAAGTTGTGACATTGTGTTAATTTACAATAAATGACCTTTCTTAGAAAATATGAAGCCTTCAAGGGCAGCCATCACAAAGGCACCCTTGAAGGGAAACTATTGTCTAAGCAAAAATACTTATGAAGAAGTAAATGCAGGAGTGTCTCAAGAATAATAAGATGCCTACCTCTTAAACTCAAAACTTTCCATTTCAGGCTCCAACAAATCCAGATCCTTCTCAAAAAATTAGAAACATCTCCAAAACAATGGCATCATTCCCATGGAAGCTACAATTAGGGCTTGAGTTTTTTTTTACAAAAGTGGTATGGGAGTATCAAAGATTGATAGTGCCATTGGGCCATTAGTGTGCCCTATGGAATGATGTAGGAGCATCAAGGCATGAAAAGATGCCTCAAGAAGACAAAGGACACAAAGAATACATGGATGAATGTAGTGCGAAAATAGCTTCCTACGCTAATCTCTATAGGAGAGTATTGTGCAAATTCTTATAAATCCTTACAATTTCAGATTCATTAACTACTTTAACAAAGATATTGCAACCACATACCATACATACAGAAAAATAGAGAATGACACAATGATATACCCTGGGGAAAACCTTTCGGTAAAAAACCCCAGCACTCCAAAACCTGCACAATGTATTATCTTCAACACAAAGATTACAATACACTTGCAATGCAAGTTCTTTTAGGAAATGAGAGACAAAGCCAACAAGACTTAAATTTTGTTATATCTCTCCCATAGGAGTAGCATCATATATATAGACTCCTCTGGACCCAAAAATAGGCACAACCACCAAGATCCATGCACAAAGCCACATGTACACAGTTGTTACATGCAATCCCAAGAATAGGTGTCCATCCCTAGAATAGACTATGACAGCTTGTCATAGAATCGGCCAAAAATAACGGTCACAAGAGAAGTGTAAGAGAAACTGTCATACCAACCTATTTTTGGCATATTCTCTTACACACACCAACCACTTCTTCTTGGGCGCCCAAATAGGCCCAAGTCATAAGATGCTCTTACACCTGTCATAGCACATTCCTTAAATAGTTCTTATGCGTCATAGGAATCTGTCATGACCGTTTCAGTCATGATCTCCTTATGCACAAGATGCCGACACATCAAGTGGAGTGACACATCAACATGCCAACTAGACATGTACACTCACACTTAATTACATTATTTGCAAAAAATACATTTACAAAACAAATAATAAGAATAAGAATTATCCAAGGTTGAGACACCTTATTCCTAACAATGAATTCAAGAAAGTGAATTAGAAATTGTTAAATCCAATAATGGCCTTTGATGGCTTTGGAAGAAATAAGAACAATAAAGTTGTAATAGATCATAAAGGGCATGTTAAGGACTTTAGGATCCTAGATGGTGAAAAGTGAGCAAATTTGATAAATTGATGTAATTAGATCCTTAGAAGTCTAAAATGAGTTTAGGAGTTTTTAATAAGTTCTTAGGGATATTCTTGGAAAATTGGAGAAGTTAATTTGATGTTTTATTGAATAAATTGTAAGTTGGTCAATTCAAATATTTGAATCCCAATGGTCACTTGCATTGAGGAGGGAATTTAGTTTTTAGGAGTTTAATGGTTAAAAAAGAAGTTAAACTGATTGGAGAAGGTTGAGGAATTTATAAGGAGTTATTTAAGTCATGTTTTGGTCATTGTATGACAAGATAGATGTGAAGGAAATCACTAGTTTACGGACTGTGCATGGAAATCAATAAAAACACATAGTTTTCTGCAAGTTCAACATTGTTTTGTGATTCCATTTTGTCATTGAATGTTCTAAATTCATAAGGGAACTTTTTAAAATTATTTACAATTCATTTCACATGCTTTGAAGTTCATTTAATAGACTAGTTCATAAGAACAGGGCTGACTGTCACATAAATTTAGTCTTTTCTTGCAAAATTTGAGTTAATCTAATGGATGGATCATCATTCCATGAATGATACAAACATGATTCTCATGGAGTGATTAATCCCTAATATTTAAAATATGAATCTAACCATTTAAAATGTAGATGATGATTCATTTGATGGTGATCACCGAGAAAGGGTATTGAAGGGTTAATGGAAGTTATTGGTTGGGAGCACTAGTGAGAGATCTGTTTGAAGGAGGCATACTTGTTATGACTTGTGGTGTATATATACACCCTATGTATGGTGGATCCACCCTTGGTTGGTTCTAGAAGTGATTGAAAGGCATTCTATTGGAAGGCCATATTTTTGGGGGTGATTTGGGAGCAATTTGGGGCTTTTACACTTGGAAGCATCCAAGGCAAAAATTGGTAGCATATTTGGAGGTTTAGTGGCATATGTGAAGACTGTATAAAGTCTTGGAGTCAAGGATTGTGTATAACTTATAGTTCCTTTATTAATATCACTTGTTTGGTATATGTTGGCAAGGTACAGTCTGAAGGACCTTGCATATTGTCCAAAACAACATAGACTGAGTTTCATATATGTTAATGTTCATCCAAAAGGGTATCCTAAAATATTTTTTTTTGTAGTGTCTTCGAGAAAACTGGAGATAAGTACATTTTTATACCACTGTTGATCTACAAGGAGGGGCTATTAGCCCTGTTTGACAAATATGGAGTTTGGGGTGTTGGGTTTGGTTATAGACCTTGAAACTTGCAAAATATTATTGAAAGACACTAATATAATTCATATTCACTCATATTTTCCATTTGGTGAAGATGTGTCCATTGGTATTCGTTTTGGCTCAATTATGCTTTTGGGGTTATTAGATAGTGTCTAAACCTCTCAAAGGTTGATCCTTCATTTTCATCATTCAATCCTTCCAACGGTGATTACCTCTACATCATGGAATGTAATAAAATGCATAATAAAGATAAACATCTATTGTAATGCCAATGATGGCAACATGGCCTATGAGGGATAAATGGTGAAGTCATGAAGTCATGAGGGCTACTATGCTTGATTTTCATAACAGAGGGTTTGTTACTATTTTTGTGCCAGTGATTTTTATGATTGGTTTGGTGCCTAAGAGAGAGTGATTGATATTTCTTGGATAACCTATTAGGTACATTTGGGACCCTAGATAAGAAACAATCTAATTGAGCTTCACTTTGTTTCAAGAATAATTTAATATTCTCTACTAAACAGGGCTAACCACGTGAAGGTGGAAGCTAATTTGGCCCTACCGCCCCCCTAACATCACTCTAAATTTTCTGTTAACATCTAACAATTCATTCATTCTTTCATTCCTTAATAAATGCAACATTCATTCATTATCACATAACATTCATTAACATATAAGATTCATCAATATTCATAAACATTCATCAACATTCATTAACACTCATCAATATTCATTAACACATTATAAAATTCATGAACATTCATTACCACATAATAATAATCATTGTCACATTAAACTGAGTCATTATCAAATAAGGTAGATTAAATTCATTTTGTTTTTCTCTTTTTTTTTTGGTCTATGTATTTTCTAAGAACATCATCGGTGTCATCATCATTTCCCCCTACATCAGTTCTTCTACCCTAATCTCGTACTCTCGACATATGCCTAGTCCTATGTTGATGCAAAGGTGGGTCCTCTGCAATAACAAATAAAAGGGTTAAATTAAAAACATTTTATTATAATTGTTACAAGTATTTCATTTATGTAAACAACATAACTGTGGTTCTCTTTACCTGATCTTGCGACATCATTTTGTCTGGACTCAACCTCTACGTTCTCATGGTAACCAGCCTTAGCTAGATCCTTTGGAGTTGCAATACAAAATTATGCATTAATCCAAACACCAATTTCAATAAAATTTGTATTACTACACAAATTTCAATTCAAGATGTTTTCTTGTATTAATAATTATATAAAAAAAATTGAATAGAAAATGTATACCTCCACCACTGGTATGCGCCACATCCAAATCTTCATCATCCATGTGTTGTGTTATAGGATTGGTAGGTTGCATTCCAATGTGCATTGTTATCATTGGTTGTTTATTTAAAACAAATATAGTCACTTTATGTTGGAACTTAACATAAAATAGACTAATTGGTAAAGTATTCAATTTGAAATAATTTTCATTTAGCTTATTAACATGTTCAATGGATCCATCAGTAGAACCTTGCATACTCAATTCTCGTACCCATTCATCGACGACTCTATAGCCTTGTCGGTAGCCAATTTTCTTATCTTCTTTTGTAAGTGCTCTTTTGAATTGAGAGCTCTGTATTTTTCCTTGGTTTCATGAGTTTTTATTGCATTGTTTCATCAAAACAAAATTATTTGCAATTTATAAATATTTTGACATGATTTTTAATTTACTAATACTTACAACTCATGCAACAAGTTTTGAATAACCATTAGAGTCGAGCTTGTGTTGGTTGTGCTATTTTAGTCTTTCCTTGGTGGCCTTTGATGTGTCATTTAGCCTATGAAAAGTTTGAAATATGTTAGATCATATAAGTATAAAGAGTAATGATTATAGAATTAATTACATTCTTAAGAGTATCACATACCTTCTTGTGGCGTCTAGTGGTGTATTTCCTTCTTTCCTACCAATTTTCTCCTCCGCATCCAAAATCAGACCCTCCCACTCTTTCATAGGAATGTTGGGGGGATGCTCGTAGTTAGTCTTTTCCTAATGTGGTCCTGTACTCTATCCTTAGATACTTCAAATATAAGCCAATTCTCTCAAGGAGCCTATTTTGGTCAAATACTTTATCTCCATAACACTCAGTCGTATTTTGTATGAAAAGTTTCTTTAATTTCATATCTTTCTTGTTCCACCTTGAAAGCAAAAAAAAATCTATTAGATTCATAAATGAAGTGAAGCTACCTTCAATGATGTCTACAAAATAGGTCAAAAGAAAACTATTCTAGCAATGATATGAAATCAAAATAGTGAATTGGGGTTTGTTTGGATATGATGTTCCACCATTCACGTATGGTGGGCTCGAATATCTTCAAACTCAAGTCATTATGTTTTCTCCAAAAAACATTATTCCTTGCAAAAAAATTAGGGGATCATTAATATTTGAAAAAGAGTGATCAATAAGTAAATTACTATTACACTATGTATCATAATAACTTTAAAGTACGTGGAACCTCAGAAAATTTTAAGGGAAGCATATCTTCTTTTGACACGTGTAATATGCAGTCTATCATTCACGTACTACGAGTATAGGAAAAAAAAGGAATTAGTGTTGCATTGTCATCTACTACATCTCCTACTACATAAAATGAATCTATTATGAAATGCCCCCAAGAAAGAATGCTTCAAGAGAAATAAACACATAACAAAAGAGAGAGAAAAAAGATAGATCTATGTACCAATAGGTGGTGCAGTAGAAAATTTGTGCATGCTACATATTTCTGACATTTGGGTCGGTGATACATTATAGGATGTCCTCCTCTGAGGTGGCGTATCCACTAGAGGCTCATTGACAGTACCTTAAGAATAAGATTGTTAGAGCATAAAAAAGCATGGACTAGTATGGACAAGATTGTTAGAGCATAGAAAAATTATTGTTACAACATATTGTAATTGATTATGATCATTCCTATGCATTCAATGGAAAATAAAAGTGGGGGATAGAACATGTGGTCTACCTGAAGCACGTGCAAAATTGTAGTCATCAAGGTCTTGACTAGTCCCAATTCCTGATAAAAATCATTTAAAAACAATACATTTGTATTTTACTTAATGACATAAAATAGAGTAAAAAAAAACCATTATTGTTCTTTGCTTATAATTAAAAATTTCAATAATACTTACTCTCAAGTTTTGTGCATGATGCATCAATCTAACCACCCTCGCTTTTACTTGAGGAGGTGAAGGGAAAATGTTAGACAAATAATTAATTTCATTTCCAATTATTTTTAGTCTTTTTTTATGGAGTCGATAGGGTCATCAGCTTGTGTGAAATCAACATCCATGAGGTTGTCATTGCCAAAGCTATCACCCCACTACTACATTTGGGGCCAAATTTTGACAGACACTTCCAACGAGTAGTTTTTTATTATGAATTTGGTGTTTTTTTTTAATAATAGGCCTTGATGGTGTCGGTATTCTGATGGGTTTTAAATTGACCATCAGAATTTTGACAGTTTCGGGGTATAGATGAAAAAAAAAAGTGAAACACCCAAATCATTTTTATTTCGATTGGAGAGAAAGTGAGCGGGAGAAAATAAGCAAAAGCTGAGCACGAGAGAAGGTATGTGATTTCTTCATCTTTTGAGCCTCAAGTATCATATTCGACTGCAAATTTCAAATGCATTGCATATTTTTTTTTATCATGAATGCTCTCTAAAATGACCTCATTCTACTAGTGTCGTGCCCTAGCTAGTGCTTTATCTCTATTATTTGATGTTATTGGTGCTTGTGCTCAAGGATATCGATTCACTATTTTGAAATGTTTGGATTCACGTTTGTTGATATTACTGGCATGTTTAATGATGTCATTGTATATTGCTGAGATGCTCACTGAAATGACCGCATTCTACTGGTGCCATGCCCTAGCCCGTGCTTTAACTCCATTATTTGATGTTATTGGTTATCAAATTGTTTTGAAATGTTGACTGTGGTTATCAAATGGATAGCCCATGAGCTTCTAGCTAGGCGCCATTTGTATTGATAGCTTAGGACATCAAATGTATTGTATCATTGATAGTTGAGACTTTGTTAAAAGGAAATAGGACAAAGAATGATTTTGATTTATTTTCTCTATTTTGATCCCTAAGTGGCTTACAACCCTAGAGAAGTATATACAGATTTACAGATGCAATTGTAGGATACATAGCAGCCGATAATTCACAAGAAATCTATGCATCCAATTTGAATAGAAATTAATACAAAGAAATAGGGTCCTCCAATGGCCCAATCATCCAGACCTTGATTGTCCCCTCAACCAGTGACCCTTCAAAACTGGGTTATCATGCAATCAGTGAGTGATCCTTCATTCTCTTGGTCTATCCTACATCCAAACATATTGGAAATACACAATACAGTGTTTTCCCTACCCTTCATTCTCCTGGTCTGCCCTGCATCCCCTTGCTTCCTTTCTTATCAGCCATATCTAATGTTTCATTGAAGTCACGATCAAGAATGAAGGTCACCTTACCCATACCATTCATGGATTATGCCATGTCCCTTCTCAGAAGTAAGATTTAATAACAAATAAAATTAAACTATAAAAATAAATATGTAAATAATAATAAATTATAATATAATATTGAGTGTTTCAATTTTGAGAAGTCTTTAAAGAAATAAAATTATATTAGATTTGTAGAGCAAGATGATAGAAGGATTATTAGGATGAAGAAATAATAAAATATAATCCTTATCATTGTCATGAAGAAAAAAGTTTACTTAGACCAAATATGTTTATCAATAGAGAAGAATAATTAATTATTAACTTCATCCAAGTAAGTCACGACATTGAGGAAGGATGATTAGTTGATACTAATAATTTATGTGATAGTAATGAAATAGTCTTTATTGATGACCAATCGATTAAACCAATATAAAGATACAACATTTATCATGCATGGTGAAATACAATAGGAACATCAATGGACTTAGCAAACATTACCGATTAATATTAATAGTAATGATCAATAATGGTGGTTTGGTAAGAAGTAGACAACTATGGATTAATGCTCAATATCGAGTGTTAACAATGATTAATATTGTTGAGCATCGATAATGGCAACAATTAATAACATAAGGCATTAAACTAATCAGTATCATTTGTATAAACTAATCTGGCTATGTTATGAATATGAATGAAGTTGAACAAACATGTCTCTCCAATTACACCCATTATCACTGCATAAGATATAAATTGGAAACCAATCTCATTCTACTGGAGGATAATATATGGAGGAAGAATCGATTTGAGAGAATCTAAGAAAAGACTATTTAATAATTTATTCATGAGAGGAGATTGGATAATATAAATTAAGCAAGACATTTATCAGTACATGGGAGATTGATGGAATCAACACAAATAGTTGGAACCCATATCAAGGGTGTTTCAAACTAAATTTCTATTCAATAATAAATTGAATTGCAAAAGCCATCGTGTGAGCATGAAGTTATATATATACATATGGCTATAAATAATAATATATATAGTGAAATATATGTCATAAAATTATATTCAGTATTAATAATTAGAATTGGATATATTATATATCTGAATCATATATCAATAGTATATGATTGGATTATGAGAAAAAAAAGAGAAAATATACAATATAATTATAGCTGTTCAAGGAAGATATAATAAAGGAAATAAATTATTACAATGCTAGTAAGCATTGTGTGACAACAAATTATGATGTAATGTATCTCTGAGTTAAATACTGATTCACATGCTATTATATTGAATCTTATTAAAAATAGGAAACTACAATTAGCATTGGCATTACAATTAGCTTGATTTGGGAGTGATTTGATCATTTTATTTGAGATCTAGGGCATCTAGTTTAGCTAGACCATTTTTAGGTGATTATAGCCCTTATTAGGCAATACAGTGATATCATGAATCATTTCACTAGTGATCTTAATAGGATTACCTCCAAGCCAAATAATTGGTCATGGAAGTGGATTAGTGTAATCTCCATCCATTTATTTTCGTCAAACTCGTGAAATTCTCCAAACTTTATGATCCCTAGATCATCCAAAAATGCATATTCAAGATTCAACTGTTCATCATCATCATACATTTCTTCCAAGTCCTTGTAAATTTCTCATAAACCTATCTCCTCATACCTACAATGTATGTATGCCCTAATATCTTCTACATGAAGTACACCAAGAAGTGTATGTGAGAACGCCCCTTCAGGATCATCCTCACTTGACTTATGAGGGTGTCTTTTGAAATTATACCTTGTTATATCCTTAATATAAAACACCTTGGGTGCTTCCATTCTTAACACACTTCTAGAAATTAAACTGTGCGAGATTAAACTAGGGTTTCAAAAATACCTTCACCGCAACATTGTAGAACTAGGGTTCACCTTTTGAATTTATAAAGATATTTTCTCACAACACTTTAATCACTTCACTCCTTTAGCTCCAATACTCTTCTTACAACTTCTCTCTGATTGCAATGGTGAAAAAATCATCTAAGTGTCACAAGTTATACTATACAAAACACAAAAATCTATGCAACTCCATAAAGTTGTTTTAGTCTAGAAGATCTACAAATCTTCTATGACCATAGATCTGATAATGTAGGTCCCTGCGGTGACTACTAAAGTCATAACATGTCTAAATATATCTATATTTGAGATTTCATAGCTCCAAACACTAATTCAGGGGGAAAATGGGATTTTGGTGTCATTTTAGCAATGCTCCCCTTAAGGCCTGCAAGGCCCTTCATGCTGATAAAAATGTATTCAACCCATGAGAAGATCTAGTAGGATCATATAAATAAATAAATAAATAAATAAATATATATATATATATATATATATATATATATATATATATATATATATATATATATATATATATATATATATATATATATATATATATATATATATATATATATATATATATATATATATATTAATAATAATAATATTGAAATAGAAATTATATATATTTGATAATAATATTGAAATAATAATTATACATATATTTATTTCAAATGTAAATATACAATACGTATTAAAATAGATGAGATTAGATTCACAAAGTCATAATGGTAGAACAACATTAATTAAATGGGATGTATGAATTAAACATTTATAATTGTATACAGAATAATAAGTTGGACAGGGTAATAAGTTGGACATGGGACCCTCAATATAGTCATAAGAGGAAATATAAATTCTATTTCAATTATCATTTCATTTAATTAAGTTGAAATACTAAATAGATTTATATGAATTACAACTATGATAACTAGAAATGAGAGATCCAAGGTTACAAACTAACAAGGGTCGTTACAGATTTTGAAATGTTGTTCCAAACTCCTGAAAACTTTTTTGTTGCTTCTTGTTCTAGTTTAGTTTCTATTAAACATACTACATCAGGTTTTGTCTCAAAATACTTTTTGATTAAATGTCTCTAGTTAGGGGCATTGCAACCCCTAAAATTCCATGTTATGGGCTTCATTTCTTTCCAAGAGAGAACAAGTCTCTCCCAGATCTTAACTTTCTTTGGTCTTTTCTATTCTCCCTCTCATCCTCTTTCCTCCTGTATTTATCTTTTTGGACTTAGATTTATTTTTCTTGATTGTTCTATTTTCCAAAATTCCTTCCCCATCTCTCAAGACAAATTCATCTTACGCCCCTCCCTAATTAAGATCCCCCTCATCCTCAACATGGTCTTCATCACCTATCGTCTCAATTTCACAGATAGGGGACATGTAAATATCTTTAAATACTTCTTCTACCACAATGTCACCCTTAAAATTATGGTCCTCCTACTCCATTTTCTTGATCTTCCTTGCTAAAGTGGATGAATCCTCCCCATTCTCTAGTCTTTCATCCCTCTCTTCCACACTCACTTATATTACTAATATATCTATTCCTTTTTTAACTTAAGCTTGTGGAGTAAATGTGTTCACAATCGAGTCTGTTGTATTATGATCTATTTCCTCTATGATATTTCTAGAATGTCCACTATTCCTATCCTTACCAACAATTCTTAAACATACTTTATCTGATATGATAATAACATGCTAAACTGAACCAATGGCATGTTCTTCATGTGGTACAAGGAAGATTTGGCTATCAAATCTTCCTTCATGAAAGCTGAGTGCGAGAGAAGGTATGTGATTTCTTCATCTTTGATTGGTATCTTTGATGGGCAACGTCTTTCGAGCCTCTGGCATCATATTCGACCACAATTTTCAAATGCATTGCTTTTTATTTGATCATGAATGCTCACTGAAATACCGCATTCTACTGGTGTTGTGCCCTAGCCCATGCTTTATCCTCTCAAATTCCCCAACCACTCCTAATCAGTTAGAGGGATTAGTTGAGTGTTTAGACACTAAAACTTCTCATGCAACTCCCAAAATTGCACATATAAAATAAAATTAAATCCATTTATGAATGAAATCCAATATGCCAAAGGACTAGTCCCAACAATTCTTAAACATACTTTATTTGATATGATGAATTGTTAATAAAGGTCTAATATACAATGGTCGTGCTAGAATGCAGTCATTTCAGTGAGCATTCATGATCAAATAAAATGCTTGTGCTCAAGGATATTGATTCACTATTTTGAAATGTTTGGATTCACGTTTGTTGATATTACTAGCACGACCATTTTATATTAGACCTTTATTAACAATTCATCATATCAAATAAAGTATGTTTAACAATTGTTGGGACTAGTCCTTTGGCATATTGGATTTAATTCATAAATGGATTTAATTTTATTTTGTATGTGAAATTTTGGGAGTTGCATGAGAAGTTTTAGTGTCTAAACACTCAACTAATCCCTCTAACCGATTAGGAGTGGTTGGGGAAGTTGAGAGGAAAGTTTTCAAACATTCATATTCACTTATTGAATGCTTTGGAGACTACTAGTTTTATTGTCCATGTGTTACCAGTGACTGAGATTCATTAAATGATACAAAACCCTTCATTTTGGGTTATTGTGTGTGGATTCAAATGTAGGTTTGATTTGGTTAATGTTTAGAAGAGATCAATAAAGTATTTAAAGATAATTTTACATGTTTGGAGAGGTTTGAGAGGCACTTATCATGACTATACCCTCACAAACAACAACATAGACTAGTTTTACTAAGTTTCCTTCTCTATTTTGAGGTTTCATTTCTCTTCTGCAGGGGTATAGTCAGAGGGTTCATTGACAAAATGATTCTTTGAATGGTTACTATGAATATGAATGATTTGATATAGCATATTTATCATTTTACTTGAAGTTTGGAATAGCTTGTGCAAGGGTGAAAGTACTTTTGATCATTTCGGCCGTGACTGTTCCTGTACACAGTCAGGAAATGTAACTATCTAATGATTATATGTAATGTTGAATGGATTAAATGCTTTATTCTTGGTAGAAGTGAATGGAAGGAATAGTGTTGGTGTTAGGTTTCATTTATTTTTGAATTCAATGGTTTCCAAGATGTGTTGAGGAGTTTTCTCCTTGTTTAATTGTAACTATTCCTGCACAATCCACTCATACAACAGTGAAATGCTATGTGATTGACAATTTCTATTTTTTCCATTTGATAACCACAGTCAACATTTCAAAATAGTGAATTGTCCTTGAGCACAAGCACCAATAACATCAAATAATGGAGATAAAACATGGGCTAGAGCACAACACCAGTAGATTAAAAATGAACCAATGGCATGTTTACAACAAAGAAATAGAATGACAATAATATGCTGAAAATTCTATTATGTTTAATACATGCCAAAGGACTAGTCCCAACAATTCTTAAAAATATTTTATCTGATATGATGAATTGTTAATAAAGGTCTAATTTTGTAGACTGCTAGCAGGAAGGAAGATTTGACCTAGCCAAATCTTCCTTGTACCACACAAAAAAGTGTGATAACTATGCCTACTGCAACCTTAATTGTTTAAGAATTCATCATATTAGATAAAGTATGTTTAAGAATTGTTGGGAGTTCTATTACACCTTTGTTGTAAACATGCCATTGGTTCAGTTTTGTAAATTTGTTTTTTGTGTTAAATGCATTTAAATGGAACATTAAGCATAGTAATAATATGCTTAATCAATTAGTAATTGGCAGATTAAATGCAGATTAGACCATTGTATATTAGACCTTTATTAACAATTCATCATATCAGATAAAGTATGTTTAACAATTGTTGGGACTAGTCGTTTGGCATACTAGATTTAATTCATAAATGGATTAAATTTAATTTTGTATGTGAAATTTTGGGAGTTGCATGAGAAGTTTTAGTGTCTAAACACTCAACTAATCCCTCTAACCGATTAGGATTGGTTGGGGAAGTTGAGAGGAAAGTTTTCAAACATTCATATTCACTTATTGAATGCTTTGGAGACTACTAGTAAAACTATGGATAGTAAAACCAGTACCCTCACAAACAGCGGCATAGATTGGTTTTACTAAGTTTCTTTTCTCTATTTTGAGGTTCTCATTGCCAAAGTGGCCAAAGACTATGTTAGGCTAATAAAATATGGGGATTCTCTTTACCACTGCAAATCTTTGCAGGTTGCTACACTTGGATGGATGTGTACCATTTTTAAGAGAATTGGACCGAGTTTGGCTTACCTCAAACAAGTGAGGTGACATATGGAAAGGTTGTCGTCTATTGACCCAAATACCAGGACTATTTTGATCTATGGGTACCCTAATGTTGGCAAGAGTTCTTTTATTAATTATGATGAGTTATATCATTCCCATCATGTCCCATGCTTGCACCATGTGTACCTTCAAATATAGGATGTAAATCATTGTTCTCTTCTTGACCAAAGGCTGCCATAACTTGAGGTAGTGGAGTTATGTCACTGTTATGAACTCAGAATTATGGTCATACCCTGGTGACAAATTTTAAAAGGATACAAGCACCTTTTTTGTGCAATGGTCAAGCCCAACCTTTATATCTTTAATGCCAATGCTATATGCCTCTTCTTTACTGATTAATCCATGTGACAAATCTGCAAACTTGTGAGAATGAGGAAATGAGCCTCTACTGTCCAAATTCAAAACTTGGGACTTTTCTTTCCTTCTATCTTCAGATTCACCACACACCACTAAATTTATATTTTCCTCATAGTCTTATCAAATGAGAAGAGGATTTGGTGTGTCAAATGAATCCCTATCCATATCAACTTCACGTTCTTCACCAATTTCTGATTCAAAATTAATCTTTGAGCAATCTGAATACTCATCAAATTGGCTCTCTTGAATGTCCTCACTACAAGGCACATGTCATCTTCATTGCATGTTCTTTTTATTTCATGTTTTAATCTTTAAGAACTTGATCAAGAACATAGGTTTTAATGATATATCAATTTGATTTGCAATGTTTGTGTTCTTTACAAATTTGAAAGGCTCTAATACTTACCAGGGCAGATGTGGATATGCAACCTTATGCTTTTACTACTAAGTCTCTATTTGTTGGGAATACTAATTATAAGTACTTGACATATATCACAAATGTTTCTAATTAAGGTTGGCGGGATGATTACACCTATCCTAAAAAAAGATTGCCAAATCATTATGCTTTTAAATCAATTACCTATCAGGGTATCCCTTGCGAGGGAGAGAAGCCAAACACATAAAGAACATGCACATAAACATGGCAACTGAAAAACTTATATGGAATACACCAAGAAGTACCAAATGATGAATGCTCAATTATTGTAATGGCAAAACATCAGAACCATCCATTTCTAGAACTTGATTTCCTAGTCTAAATAATTTTTCTATAGTTGCAATGATTTTTCTAGAACTTGATTTTCTAGTCTTAATGATTTTTCTATAGTCCTAATGATTTTTCTATAGTCTTAATGATTTTTCTTTCATCCTAATGTTTGTTGCTCTTGATAAACTAGGCCTTGAATTTGAATTTGTGTTCACTATTTTATTTCAGCTTGATATATCATTCATTTTCCATATAAATAGAGACTACACATACTGATAAAAAAATGAGCTATTTGATTATTCATTGTTCATGATTGTAAATGGTCAATATTTTTTATGGTACTCCTTGGTGTATTCCATTTAAAAATAATCATATTTCTATGACTATGATAAATGTCCCTCAGTGGGCCTATGAATTGTGGGCTTAGTTCCATATTTTCTTTCATTCTTGCATTTGAAATGTTAAATATGGGCTGCATACAGAGGTATTATGTGTATCATTGTTGGTGATATTTTTAAATTATTGTATTTTGTTTTTTATTTGTTTTTCTTTGTTTTCTTGTTGTTTCTTTTCCATCTCTACAATATGGACATGTACTTTGCTTTGAGTAGTGTGCTTTATGTTGTGGGCTACAAGGCAGAGCCATTAGGCCTCTATGATAGTCTGAAGCTATTTAGCCTATTGATACCCTTGGTATTTTGGACCACCCCTTGGAGGACAACAACACCATAGAGATGCTCAATATTATTACCTTGGCTCATTTGAAGGTGGTTGTTTTTTTTTTCCTTGATGTTTCAGGGTCCTATGGTTATAGTATTGCGCAACAGGCAGCTCTATTTCACAACATAAAACCTTTGTTTGCCAATAATCCTCTTATTGTAGTTTGTAATAAGATTGATTTGCAACCACTAGAGGCTAATCTAAAAGCTTGAAGAAGTAGTATATTTTGGCAAATGAAGAGTTGAAAGAAGATGATATTCCTAAGATCATGGATGGACACAATGTTGCAGACTTTATTGATCCAAAAATATTGCAGAGGCTTGAAGAACTAGAGAGGGTAGAAGGGATTAGGATGGTAGCTGAGGGTGACGAGGATGATGAGATGGGGGAAGTGGAGTTGAATCCTGATGAAAAGGAAGCTCTGGCTGCAATTAGGAAGAAGAAGAAGATGCTTATCATCGAACACAGATTGAAGAAGAGCACTGCAAAGAGCACGCCTACCATACCAAGGAAGTTTGAAAAGAACAAGGAATATGGCTTAAACAAAATGGGAAGACATATTTCTAGCCTGGGCTTGGATCCTTCGACAATTAGCTTGATAATAAATTATGAGGCAGATGAGAGCTAAGCAATTAGCTTCCAATAAAAATCTTGTAAATGAACTGTGTGTACCCCAATTCCTGTGCCCTATGCGCATACCCAAAGGATAAATTTGAAACAACAACGGTAAGGCTTAAAGAAGTTAATTTTGCATCACTAGACAAATCTTTAAGCCTTACCATTTTTGTTTCAAATATATCCTTTGGATGCGCACAGAGGCCATAGGAATTGGGGTACGCATAGTTCATTTATGAGATTTTTCTTGGGAAGCTAATTGCTCATCTGTCATCTACTTCATTGTTATGAAGCTAATTTTTGTAGGATCTAGGCCCAGGCTAGAAATATGTCTTCCAAAACACATTAAAAACATGCACATAAACATGACAGCTGAGAAACATAAATGTAGATATCACAATAGCTAAGAAACATAAATGTAGGCATCATGGTCAAAAAATTTTGGAGACAACTTAATTGAGTTGTATACCCAAACGATGCAAAGAAACTACTACTCCTCTGGTTCTAGAGGAGTAGTGGTTGCTTTGCATCATCTGGATATACCACTCAATTATGTTGTCTCTAAAAACTTGTGACCATGATGCCTACATTTATGTTTCTCAACTGTTGTGTCCCAAGACCCCTTATGACCCTTTACGACCCTTTATGACCCCTAAGAATACACATCTGAGAGGTCTTAAAATGTCGTAAAGGGTCATAAGAGGTTCCTATGAGGGGCTAGATGAGCTTCCACCTTCACATGGTTGGCCCTGTTAAATAGAGAATGTTAAACTATTCTTGAAACAAAGAGAAGCTCAATAATTTAAGGTCTCATTCCACGTAGATGGTGAAAAATGACGGGAATCAATGATGGAGAGTTTTTAGATATTGAGAAGATGTATATGTAGTGGAGGCCAGAAGGGATTTTTGTGGAGATTTGCTAGATGTGGAGATTTGTTAGAGAAGGTTTCCAAATTGAGTACCAGTGTAGATATGATGATTTAGTACTACATCTATAAAACCTTCACAAATATCCCTTTTTTGGCCTCCACTCATACCTCTTCTTAGAATCTAGAAACTTTGGATATTGTTTCTCATCCATGCACGAAATGTGCTAGTGATCGTATAAAATTATTTTTGCAAGACTGGGGTCAATTATGAGAAGGTAAACAACAAGATAATTGTATTGTATCTTTCATTTCTTTTATCCATTCATATTTTCTGCCTTCTCTTATATTGGATACTGTGCAGTGTACATAAAGGCAAGGCTATGATTATTCTCAACGATCGACATGTATAAGTCTTCTAGTCCTTACCCAGTAGCTAGGACTAAAGATAGAAGATCTCAAGAGACCATCATAGTTGGTCTCTATCTTTGGTCCATATATTGACAAAACATTTTACATTTTGTTAGCTCATCAAATGCGGTGATTTGAAAGAATTTAATGGATGATATTTTGATGTATAACATATATTATTTTAATTTTACGGTGAATGAATTTATCTACTTTGCACACTTGTATACATCGAGCACAACCATAAAGAAGCATCCCCTCTCATGGCTTGAGTAATGTAGGCCATGGGAGGAGATGCTTCTTTATGGCTGGGCTCATAGTATACTAGTGCACGGAGTCGATAAATTTGTGCAACGTCAACTTAAATAATATACGTTATCATGAAAATATTCTATTAAATTCTTTCAAATCCCCTCATTTGATGACCTAACAAAATGTAAAATGTTTTTTCAGTATATGGACCAAAGATGGAGACCAACTATGATGGTCTCTTGAGCTTTGTTATCTTTACTATGTTAATTCATCACTTTTTTGACAGGTAGTAAAGTTATTCTGATAGAAGTGCTATACATCCAATGGATTCTCATGTCCATAGTTTATTACATATCATCAGATATCCGACAGGTAAACTGTTGGAAGGAACCCCAATCCGACAGATTTATGTGACGGGACTGCATATACATTCGACAGGTTCTCCTGTCGGACATCTACTGCATATTCATCGCCTTTCTAATAGAAAAAATGTCATAAAGAACTAATTTTTTACAGATCGGTCCCATAGTAAAATTGCTATTTATGTGGACTATTCTAATAGGAAAGGATGTCGAAATACCGACGGTTATCACTTATGTCCCCATTTCCAACACAAAAACACCGATGGACACATTTGTCAAATTTTTGACAACTAGGTGTTGCAAATCTGACACATGGCCATCAAAATTTGGCCTCAAATGTACTAGTTCCCTCACCAACTGCAAGTCCCTTTCCAGGTCTCCTTCCCTATGTTTGTGACAATAATATTATTAACAATATCAAAATTACTCCAAAATAGTCAAGAAAGGAACATAATAAAAAAACATTTTGCTTCTATCTAATTTGTATAATTACAATGAGGTTTACCTGATCATCAGTAGAAGATTGGGTATGGTCATCATCCTCCCCTCCATGTGGATGCTCCACGGTGTCTCATGAAAAAGATCAAATATAAAAAAAGTTAGCAAAAAACTTAATAATAAAATCATGTGCTGGAGTCATTGATTGGAGGTTGGTTTAAATGGTGCATAAAACATACCACCCCCATGGTAGTATATTTTTTTGTATCTATGTGATTTAAATTGTAATCGATAAGCAACTCTTCCCATGCACGTATTGATTTTATTGCACATACAAATTCATGATTTCCCTCGCGTGCCTCAAGTATGCAATTGGGTATCTTACTAGTTGACCCAGGTCACATACTATTTATAAAACCTACAATATTCCCTATTTCATTTGGCCTTCCGTCAATGTATGTAGCCATTATTTTACTTTGATTATTATCTTTTTGTTGTATATAATTTGTTGAGAGTGCATACCTACACATACTTTTTTTATATCAAATAATATGAATCCAACTTTTGTAATCATAACAAGGACCGCCATACTCCATCAATTCAACAAATTTTTTGTAAGAGACCTTTATGTCATCCATGGAGACAAGGCCCAAACCATGTAATGACGATGGTCCTATGTGATATATCTCATTGTTAACACAAAAATTAGTGTTTATTGGATGAATTTCCTTGGGTACCCATTGTTTCTATAGATGTTGGTACCTCAAGGGGACCTCGATTTCACCTTTGGTCTCATCATCATAAGAACATGACCCTCCTTGAGAAAGGAAAAAGTTCATGCGTTTATTAAATTATCTTCTAGTCTTTTGACCTCCATTTGATCTCCCTATTTTAGACCCACTACATATCTCACTTTTGTCTTCTATTCCTATACTTCCCTCACTTGTGGATGGCACATCTGACAAATACATATTTGTTGTTACCTGCACTCCATCAAATGAGAGAGATAATTGGTAATGAGAGAGATATTTTGAAAATGGGAGAGATATGTTGCAAATGGGAGAGATATCTTAAAAGACATTAATCTTACTATTGATAACTATATTAAATAAACTATCTCTATAGGATTTATTCTCTTATACCTATCAATGAATGAGACTGTGTGGAATGCTCCTGCAAAAAAGGGTTCTAGTGCCTACATATGTAATTCAATTATCTTATGTTAGCTAAAAATATCATGATGCATAAACTAAAAAATACATAGTAGACAACATGAACATTATGTAGTCATCATAATCACATCCATTATAAGCATCACTTATGAATTAAAAATATTTAAAGGTGCATCACTTATACATAATGAATAAACTATGTAACCTTATAAGTCAAATATATTTCTATCAAGAAATCAATATTAAATAGATAAAGGAATGATCACATAACTCTAAATTTCATCATCATCATCATCATCATCATCACCATCATCATCATCATCATTATCATCGTTGTCATCATCATCATCATCGTCGTCATCGTCATCGTCATCATCATCATCTTCGTCGTCGTTGTTGTCATCATCAATAGCAGCAACATCATCGTCATCATCTTCTTGTTCTTCTTCATGGAAATCTATGTCAAGAATGTCATTGAGTAATTTTTGATCATGATCATTGTCTATGTCAGCATCTACTTCTTCAGTATCTTCTTCTTCCATCGCATTATACATTATCGGTCTTCCTCTCAAATCATGTCTAACAACAAATGACCAACTAGGTTTATGTGGAACCTCTACGTAAAATACCTACTCACATTGGCTTAGGAGAACTAGGGCTCATCCCCAACTAGCTCAAACGACCTTGTATTAACTATTATAAATCCATTATCATGTTCAATAATAGTTCTATCGACATCGTTTTGATTAAGTTGTAGCTTGTATCATTTGATTACGAAGAGAACTAATTCGAAGGATCTAAAGTGACACTCAAGTATATCTTCCAAAATGTCATAGTATCAATTTTGAGACTCTTGATGATGTAAGTCATTTCTAGATAAAATATTAGTCACTTGAAAGACTGTTGTTATCCCAAAATCATGAGTTTTTTTCGTTTCATCCAACTTTTTGATGAGAAAATGATGACCATTGCAAAATATAGCCTTGTGGTGTTTGACCTACAATGATATGTCAAACATGTTAAAAATATTGCAATGTGAGTTGATAAACATACTGGTGATTAATAGATTTATACGCACCTGGAAATCTACTAAACCATATGCTAAATCTATTTCCCTTTGTGTAACATTGGAATCTCCATTACGATGAGCTTCTTTAACCAATGAAGACACACATTCCCATGTTAATCTATGACCAAAATGTTGGCATCGTTCAATCCATACCATCATCCAATCAATATTGTTTACAATATACAAATGTAGCACATCCCACTCTCGACCAATTGTACCAAAAAAAAGATGACTTACAACCGATTTATTTTGAATATTAAGAATTAATTAAATATAATTACATCTTATATTTTATTACCTCTTAGTTTCCTCAATCTACCTTTCCTCATCAAGTACTCCCCTTCGAATTTGTTAATGGGGTTGGGATCCCAAATGTGATCTAGATGGATATTTGCTATGAGCTTAGGAAGATATTCAGTAATGTACACTATAGTTTGGTATACCATATATCCCTCAACCATAGAACCCTCAGGATGTGCTCTTTGTCAAACCAATGCTTTCAAAGATTTCAAGTACCTCTTAACCATCCACATTGACCTAGTGTGTATAGGTCCACACAGTTCAATCTCCTCAACTTGGTGTATGAGGTAGTGCTCTTGTGCATTAAACAAAGTTAAAGGTAAACACTTTTACATTTCACATATTAGATGAAGAATTTTTCTCTTCCAATATTTTATATCTTCTTTATGGATTTCTTTAGATGGCAACCACCTACAAGAGATTCAAGATGCAAAAAATATATAAATACGAGACTTTACAAAATAATAATAAATATATACAATAAATTGAACAAATATCACTGCTTACCTCATGTATTTTCCAATATCATATATCACTTGTTTGACATTATTGTCAAAGTTCTTTGGGAAAGATAGAGGTAGTATGTACTGCAACAATTATAAACTGATCATTTCATTATTTTCTAACATAATATGATGAAAAGTACATGTAGTTTCCACATCATATTGTAAATATGGAAGAACATGAATTATCTTGTTGAAGGTATGCCAAGGAAGGGCACTTATATTAATCTTCTCTCCATTTCTATTTGAGTGAATGAAATCCTTTAGTGCATGATTGGATTCATGAATATCACTACACATTTTGACAATTTTTTCTTTGTCACGCCTTTCATCCAATATTTTTCATAATGTCTTTGTTATATTCTTTTCAATATGCATAGTATCAAACAAATGCACAAACTATAGCTATTCGTAGTAGGGAAACCTACTAAATTTTCTAAGATAACTTTTTAGCCCTTTTGGAAGGCGGTCAGTAACACAGTGATGACCTTCACGATCATCAATTACATAATCAATAAACAAAACACAATACAAATATATAAATTCCAAACATAAACAATTAGTTGGAACGACATTACCTTGATGATTAATTCTATTATATTCCAACTTCCATAGGAGAGGTGTCATTCTTCATGGATTTGATGTACTCTCTTATTTCCTATTGAAAAGATATTTTTCCATACTCCGATACTTATGATTCATGTGGAGGAAGTGCCTATACTCATCAAACACCTACTTTCCTAAACTTTTTGAATGATGAGATTTCATCTTTGGACCACAAATTGGACATACAAATTTTCTATTTATTTGAAGAACTACATGATAATGATATAATTGGATTATTAAATATGTTAATTCTTATAATTAGAATTATAATGCACAACTTGAAATCACTATAGCATACATACCACGAAAATATGTTAGCCCGCGGGAATCATGTATTGTCCATACAAGTATGTCATGAAATTGAAATTATCTTTGTCCTATTGGTCTAGATACGTCATACATAGTGACACCATTCCATAACTCTAGCAACTCGTCAATAAGAGACTCAACATATACATTCATATCTTTTACTTGGTACTTATCTAGTTGAATGGACAACAATATTACATAGTTATTGTGACCATTTTACTACAAGATTTATAAGTACATGTTGATAACTATTAAATGATAAAATACATGGGATGATCATTTCCAACATAATGTGCTCCCTCTTTATTGACATCCATGGAGGAATATTATTGTTGATAACAAAAACAAGTCACACCGAGTAAACAGATCCCATCTTTCCAAATGGATTGACATCATCCACTGCTAATGAAAGCCAAACTATCTGCAAGCATTTGAATAATGTCATCTTGACTTCTATTACATGCATGGTAATCTATAAATTGTGCCAAGCTAGTGCGTCAGAATAATTGTTGCAGACATGGAATAAAGGGAATGTAATGAGGAACCTTGTGAGGCACTTTTTTTGTTATATGATTTGTTTGATATCTACTCATGTGACATTCAGGGCATTCTTTTGCAAATTCATGTTCTTTATAATATATAATATGATATTTGGGACAAACATCTATTTCTTGATACTCCATTCCAATATCTTTCATAAAGAAACATAATTCTTGGTATGAGTGAGGTAGGATATTTGGTGATGATAATAGAAAATCGCCTATCAATCTAAAACAAAAAGTATAAGTTGTTAATATAAGCAACATTAATGGTACATGATTCACCCTTTGTTAACTATAATGACATATATGACATGGGTATATGCACAAATATGGGGGACCAAAAAGGTTCCACATTCCTTTTTGGCCCCCAACGACCATAGTGTGTATGCACTAAAGTGCACACACACACTATAGCGCACACGTGCTATGTAAAAGCTATAAAACATCTTGTGTGCCTTTCAAAGGCTCATTGTTCTCCCATAAACCTGCATTTATAGCCAAGGAAAGCTTCCCATAGCGTGTACACAAAGCATTATTATTTTTTGATTCATCAAATTAGATAAAGAATGGCTCCACAACATCATCAAGTTTGAACCGGAAGAAGAGGTAAGTGTTTTTATAACCCGTGCCTCTTATTTGTATTGAAATTTCACTTTTGAAATAATTTTTTTTCTCAAATTTTTTTTTCTTAGATTTTAACTTTAATTAATATTTTAAAATTGATTTTATTTTAATTTCCAGGAAGAAATGATCTCCCTAAAGAAAACCCTCAACCAAACCCTCCATCTTCTCCTCATGAACAAATGAATGAAGAAAATAACCAAGAAAATGAACCTCAACCGCCTCCACCAATCAAGAGACCTCCTCCTGGAACATAGGAAAATTTGATCAACCAAATTGAAAGAGGGAAAATAGAATTAGAATCTTTAATTAGAAGGTTAAAAGATTCTATTGCTACAAATCTTGGAAGGGAAAGACTTGAAAAATAATTGGAATCAATCTTGAACCGCATAGGCTCAGTTAGTGGGCAACTGAATTTATGGCATGATAAAAGAAAAGAAAAAAAAACAATATTATGCAAATAAACTATCATATGAGGACATAAAAAAGAAAATAATCATAAAAGATGACATTTGCAAACTCTTTAAAAAACCAGGGGACACTGATACTCATAGAACTACAACAAAGAGGTTCTCAATTCATTGGTGCTTGAATAAAGACATAAATAACAACTTTTGGGAGAGATGGTGGATGGTCTTTGATTCCCCTCCCTATAAAAATCATGAGGTTCCTATATATTTCTTGAGGAAACTCTATTGTGAGTTTGTACTCAAGGAGGTGCCAAGTTATTTTGACTTTCTAGATTCTTAAGGTAGAGGAGGGAGGTCATCATTTGATAGAGCGGGGGCACATTGTGACCCTAATGCACCTAGGGTTCCTATTGGAAAGCCCCAGGTAGATCTTGTTAGTATTCCTTTCTTTGTGAAGGAACATGTAGAGGTGGACACACCAGGGATGATTAGTGCTCTGACAAAGACTCTCATTCAATGTGCCACTCCTTTAGTTGAGGGTCACCATGACCAATCTTTGAGGGGGCATACTTTTTGGTCATGTGGATCCTTATACACATTTGGTACTGACGAGAGAGAGGAAGAGGATCATGGAATGATGACCGATGATTTTCTAAATATGACATTTGGCATCGACACGCGGGTAAATATTTTTAAGCTTGTTAAATTTATTTGATCATATTTCATTTATAAAAGAATAACTAATTAATTTAATATCTATTGATTATTATCAACATTCAAGGCAAGAGTGTTGGTGGCAGTGGAAATGATCCTCCAGTCCCCTTCTACACTTCATCGTCAACTCCACAAGTATGTATCAAATAAAGCATTTTAATTAATATATTTGATTATTATGTAATTATATGAATGATTGTATCATAACTTATTTTGCATGTGCATTAGTTCACTGGTGGACCATCGATATTCACAATAGAAAATGAAGGGCATCATGCCACTTTCCTTGAGGTATCTTTATTTGCATGTTAATTTGATTTACTTTATTAAATTTAATTAATAAATGAATGAATAACTAAATTACTAGACAAATTATGATCAAAATCCAGAGGCAAAGTGGTCATTGTGGTGATCACATTCCTTCACTTGGCTTCGTGAGGTCATCATTGAGTCCACAAGTATATATGTAATAATGCATTATAATTAACATGTTAGTAGTATGTTGTTATATGAATGATTGTCTTATAAATTGTCATGTACACATGCACTAGTTTAATGTTGGAGCTTCGACATTGACACCGCACATTGAAGGACATGGTGGAACCTTCACAGAGGTACCATTTATTCATTAGTAGGGTTGTAAAAACTATATGTAATCTTGATAACTACATAATACTTTTGTTGTTTCATTTTTAGTTATTGACATTAGAGACTCCTTCTATGCGTGATACTTTGGATCGTGGAGTAGTTGCAGCAATAGCTAGTTCTGAAGTACTGATTGAGGTATGAAAGAGATCACTTAATTTTAATTGTTTGTATTGAATTTTTTAATGATATTCATGTATGTATTTTAATTATTATTTTGATCATTGTTGTAGGGACTTATTACTCCATATCATCACCATGCGCCTTCAGTGGATGTACATAGTGACTATTTGCTAGTGGTAAGTGAATATTCTATTTTATGTCATTATATAATTTAATTTTGATGTATATTAGTTATTGATGGTTATACTTTTTTTTTATCAGCTCGAGTTGTGAAAGAGTCTAGATAGGAGGACTAGTGAGCGAACTCAGAAGACTACAACATCCACTGCATCTCCATTGACGCAACGATTGAAGACAACTCAGGATTTGTTTTCTTTCCCAGGTGGGAAAGGACTAGATTAGGGATATAGATTGTATGCCTATATGGCATTAGTGGACATATTTTTTGTATATTGTATAAGTGAAACATTGTAAATCCATTTGGCTTTGAGGAAGCTAGTTTAACTGTATTGGATATATTCGATGTATGACATTATTGGACATATATATTTGGCTTCATGCCCTATGAATATATATAGTTTATGTTTTAGGTATGCAATTCATGTGTCAGGTGTATTGATGTATATTAATTTATGTTTATGTGGATGTCTTATGCTTTGTAAATCTCCCATAACTTATAGTTATTCTTGTATGTTTATCGATGTATATTGTTACTATATGATTTATAATTTATTAGAATGTGTATGTTTCATTTTGATGTAGAGGCTAGTGGTGAATTTGTAATCTTCATAGGAGAATATCATATTTCTCCTTTGTTTTGTAACAACACTCTAATATTTCCTTGAACCAAAGATTAACTCCAAGACCCAGCCCACATACTAGACCTATCAGAGATCAAACTCAACATCTTGCAACCCACTAGACTCCACAACTTTAGATTCTCTCCCACATCTTCATACCCAATCTCTTTTCCATACTTCATGTCTCATGATTTTTTTGAAACTAACCATTCAACAACCCTTGAATCTTTTGATGGGTGTTCCAAAGTCTTAAAAGGTTATCAACATACTCCAAACATCTCATCTCCCATATTCAAACTCATAATATTCAATGGTTATCTTCTCATAACCAAACTGCTCTCTTTAGGCCTGTCCTACTAGCCCTATCCAGCAAAAAATTTGCATATTTCTCCACATTATTTCATAAGACTCTCCAAATGAATCAGGGATCCAAATACCCTTTTCCAATTTATTAAACATATGTTGAAACAAAGCCAACTTGTTTCAAAAATTCTCCTCCAAAAATTGTAGCTCCATTTTGATGTTTAGGCCTAATAGCCCCATTTTACAAAGCAACCCTATCATGGTTATATCCCCCTACCTTGCCACTTACTACAGTCTCTTGAAATGAACTAAAACCAATTATTTTTATATCCTTTAGGCTATGGACCCTTTGCACATACCCCAACTCACAAACCCTCGCCAAATCAAGCCTATAACTAGGACTTTCTCATAAATGGCTTAAAAATCACTTTTGGGATCCAATCTTTTACCCTACATCATGTCCTCAACATTTCCTAACATGTTACAAAGGAAAAACACCCTCTCATTCAGCCCAAACTCCTTCTGCTACACCCATAGCCCTTACTTCATGCACCTTTCACCCTGTCAACTTGCACAATTTGGTAATCACCCTGCATATTTATTAAACTCCTACATAATAAGGGAAAATTAAATAATATACAAGTGTTGGATCTATTCCATAGCCACAATAACCACAAAAAGTGGATGGATCCAACTAATTCATCATCTATTCAATGCACAAACCAACTGCTGCTAAAGGACAATCACGTAGAATGCACTCAAAAGGGTTAGTAACTGAATGTAAAGTACTTCAAAATGATGGTGCAGATGGTTTGATGTGATGCCAGACAGTTTAAAAGATACACAATGTTGGTCATTTCAACTGAGGAACACTACGAATTTTGACATCAACCAAGATTATGTTGCCAAATTTAAATGAATTTGGATCTCTGAAAACTGAGATAGGTTACTATAGGCATCAGCAACATAATCTTGTAACACCTGATGGTTTGATGATACCTCACATGAGCTTCAAGATATGACCCTATAAAGATTGTTGATTTCATGTTGAGTTAACCTTGAGGGACACTTTGATTTGGAGTGGTCAGCAGCGTTCGAGCGAGTCTGTGTACCAAACAAGGTTGCCACTAGCATTTACCCAACCAATCAGAGCTGTTGATGTAGATAGTTTGATGCTACGACTGATGGTTTGAAAGATATGCAATGTTTCTCATTTCAACTGAAGAATATTGCGAGTTTTGATATCAACTGAGATTGTGTTGCCAAATTTAAATGAATTTGAATCTATGAAAACTGAGATAGGTTATTGTAGGTCTCGATAACATGATCCTATAGAACCTAAAGGTTCAATGATACCTCACATGATCTTTGAGATATGACCCCATAAAGATTTCTGATTTCATGTTGAGTGCACCTTGAGGGACACTTCAGTCCAGAGTGGTTGGCAGGGTTCGAGCGAGTCTATGTTCCAAAAGAGGTTTCCATTAGCATTTACCTAGCCAATCAAAGCTATTGGCACAGATGGTTCGATGCTATGACCTATGGTTTAAAAGATGCTCAATGTTGCTCATTTCAACTGAGGAAGACTGTGAGTTTTTACATGAACCAAGATTGTGTTGCCAAATTTAAATGAAATTGAATCTCTAAAAATTGAGATAGGTTATTATAGGCCTCAGTAAAATGATCATGTAGCACCTAACAATTTGATGATACCTCACACAAGCTTTGAGATATGACCCCATAAAGATCATTGATTTTATGTTGAGTGCACCTTGAGGGACACTTCAGTCCAGAGTTGTCAGCAGCGTTTGAGCGAGTCTATGTGCCAAACAAGGTTGCCACTAGCATTTACCCAACCAATCAGAGCTGTTGGCATAGACGGTTTTATGCTACGAATGATGGTTTGAAAGATACACAATGTTTCTCATTTCAACTGAGGAACGCTGTGAGTTTTGACATCAACTGAGATTGTGTTGCCAAAATTAAACAAATTTGAATCTCCAAAAACTGAGATAGGTTATTGTAGGCCTCGACAACACGATCCTATAACACCTAACAATTTGATGATACCTCACACAAGCTTTGAGATATGACCATGTAAAGATTGTTTATTTCATGTTGAGTGCACCTCGAGGGACACTTCAGTTGGGAGTGGTTGGTAGCACTTGAGTGAGTCAATGTGCCAATTGAGGTTGCCACTAGTGTTTACCTAGCCAATTGGAGCTGCTGGCATAGATGGTTTGATGCTATGACTGACAGTTTGAAAGATACACAATGTTTCTCATTTCAAATGAGGAATAATGCGAGTTTTGACATCAATCATGATTGTATTTCCAAATTTAGATGAATTTGAATCTCTAAAAACTAAGGTAGGTTATTGTAGGCCTCAGTAACATGATCCTATAGCACCAAATAGTTTGATAATACCTCAGATGAGCTCTGATATATGACCCCATAAAGATTGTTGATTTCATGTTGAGTGCACCTTGAGGGACACTTTGGTCTGAAGTGGTCGGGAGCGTTCGAGCGAGTCTATGTGCCAAACAAGGTTTCCACTAGCATTTACCAGACCAATCAGAGATATTGGCACAAACAGTTTGATGCTATGATCGACGGTTTTAAAGATACATAATGTTGTTCATTTCAAATGAGGAACATTGCAATTTTGACATCAACCAAGATTGTGTTGCCAAATTTAAACAAATTTGAATCTATGAAAATTGAGATAGGTTATTATAGGTCTCGGTAACATGATCATGTAGCACCTAAAGGTTCAATGATACCTCACATGATTTCCAAGATATGACCATGTAAATATCGCTAATTTCATGCTAAGTGGACCTTGAGGGATGCTTCGGTCCAGAGTGGTCGGCAATGTTCAAGCGAGTCTATGTGCCAAATGAGGTTGCCATTAGCATTTACCCATCCAATCAGAGTTGTTGGCATAGATGGTTTGATGCTATGACCAATGATTTGAAAGATAGGACCAACAGTTTGAAAGATACGCAATGTTTCTCATTTCAATCGAGGAACACTGCGAGTTTTGACATCAGTCGAGATTGTGTTGCCAAATTTAAATGAATTTGAATCTCTGAAAACTAAGATAGGTTATTGTAGGAATTGGCAACATGATCTTGTAGCACCCAATGGTTTGATGATACCTCACATGAGCTCTGAGATATGACCCCGTAAAGATCGCCAATTTCATGTTGAGTACACCTTGAGGGACACTTTGGTCCAGAGTGGTCAGCAGTGTTCGAGCGAGTCTGTGTGCCAAAAAAGGTTGCCACTAGTGTTTACTCGGCCAATCAGAGGTGTTGGCACAAACAGTTTGATGCTACGAAAGATGGTTTAAAAGATATGCAATGTTGTTCATTTCAACTAAGGAACACTATAAGTTTTGATATCAACCAAGATTGTGTTGCCAAATTTATATGAATTTGAATATCTGAAAACTAAGATAGGTTATTGTAGGCCTTGGCAACATGATCTTATAGCACCTAATAGTTTGATGATGCCTCACATGAGCTATGAGATATGACCCCATAAAGATCATCAATTTCATGTTGAATGCACCTTGAGGGACACTTCGGTCCATCTTGGTTGGTAGTGTTCGAGCGAGTTTGTGTATGAAACGAGGTTTCCACTAGCATTTACCTAGCCAATCAAAGCTATTGGTGTAGATGGTTCGATTCTACGACCGATAGTTTGAAAGATACGCACTATTGCTCATTTCAACTGAGGAACACTACGAGTTTTAACATTGTACATGTTTCCATCTTTGTGCACTATATATTTATTTATAAAACCATCATGAATAGTCCTCCTAAGGTGCTTCCATGGTCTTCCCATAAAGTATTTTTATTAATAATGAGAAATATTTTTACAAATTAGCTCATTAGGAGCACCAGGAGGAAAGAGACGAGAAGAAAAAACCTCTAGTATTGCCCCCAAAAAATAGAAGAGAAACATTGTCATTAAATCTTAAAAACTTCCCATTATACATACGAGGTAATGTATGAGCAATTTACAGTCCACCCAATTTACAGTGTTATATAAATATAGATGTTATATGCACATGTATTCAAATAGATTTGACATTACAATATTTTGTATCTCCATTTAGTCCAATGAACCAATTGGATCTGCCCTACCCTTTATTGTCTCAAGTATTGCCTCGTGGTCTGACTCACAAACCTTCCAAAGAGTTTTATTGTGTGGTCTTTCCCTATATTTGATCAAGTGGACATTTGATGCAATGACGAGGTTCAACTAATGAAGAATATTTTTTGTGTGTCTCCCAATCCTTGAACAACCGCAACCTAGGGTTCTTCATACCATATTGCCTAATCCATGTACCAGTTACAACCATTGATCCTATAGGGTATTCTAATTCTTCACCATCAATAACCAAGTGATCCAATTTATTTTTTGCCTCAACGTAATGACACAAATAATAATATGTCCCTTCTTCATTGTCTTCAGGTGCAACAACAACAAATACATGGTCTGTAATGATATAAGCATAATGATGAGATTAATTTACTGAATATTTATGATGAAGTACTAAATTTGAGATTATTTATATGTGGACAATTTACCTGGTTGTACTAGATCAGATAATGTTAGAGTAGTCTTATGTTAGCTAATAATTAAATCATTTAATTATTAGTTTATCATACTCTAGGCTTAAGTTTCACTTAGGCGCTTTATAATTCTTTAGGTTTTTAGCCTTTAGGGTTTCGTGTTTCCTTTTATAAGGATTCACTTCTTTCATTTCAATAAGGAGATTTGTATTGTAATTTCATTTGGTTAATAGAAGCTTTTTTCTATCACAATGATTTTCTAGTCTCTGGCCTTTTGGCCGCCATAGCTTTCTGTCTTTTTGCTTCTTCTTTGTGACAGTCTTGCATGCAGGTGTTCTTGGGATGATTTGCGTTTGTCAAATCTAACATGGTATCAGAGCCATCTTGCTGCTCGCTGTTCGTATTTTTGTTGAAGTGATTCAGAAGCAAGATGATATTTTTTGTTTCTTTTTTGCCTGCAAAAAAGAAAAAAATAATTTTGGGGGGTATTTTGAGCAAAAACGGATGCCGCCATTGCGCTCAGAAGGTCCGGGAAAGTCAAAAATCATATAAAGTTTGCATTTTTTGGCCACTGTGACTTCTGGGAGAAAATTTTTGCCCTCCTAGGGCCGTACGGCTCGAAAATCGAATTTTTTTTTTTAAAAAAATCATTTTTTAATGATTTTTTGCGTTATTTTTAACGCAGCCAATGCAAATGTTTGGGCCGCCGCCGCGCCACCCCGGCGCCACCCGCGCCCGGCCTCAGCGCCACCGCGCCGCCACCGGGCATTCCCCGCCGCCGACGCTCCGCCGGGCCGCCCCCTCTGCGCTGCTCAGCCTCCGTTCGCCGCCCCCCGCGCTGCCTGGGGCAGCTTTAGCCCTACGGGTGGTCACATGGGTGACCGGGGGCTCCACCCCAGCCCCCTGCGGGGTCACATGGCGCCCAGGGGCCCAGTTTCTTAGCCCCAAGGGCTTAGTTTTTTGCCTTTTGGGGCCCTTTTGACCTACCTGGACATTTTTTGCTCTATCTTGAGCATCCGGGGGTCTTTTTCTGACTTCCATATATCGTCGGAAAGCTCTTTCCAAGAACTTTTCGATGGTGGAGGTTAGGGTTTTGGATTCCACCATTTCAATAGTTTTTTTTGCTGTTGAAGTCTGATGTCTTTTTTTGCCTTCCGGGAGTCATATCTGGCTCATCCGGACTCCTTTTTTGGCAAACGAGATATCGTCGGAAAGCTGTTTCTGTGTACTATTTAGTGGAAGAGGTATTTCTTCCAGATTCTACTCCAGGTTTTCACTCCTCCGAGTTATGCAGTTTATGCCCTCTGGTGGTGTGCTTGGTTCTACAGGTCCGGGGATCTCTTCTTCTGGTTTCTTAGTGCACTCTTCTTTCTGACTTCTGAGCTTGCATGCTCTTTCTGATGTATCTTTGTTCTGTAAACGCACTGAGATAAAGTGCCCTCTTCTGCATTTCTGGGATCTTTTTCACCTGGTTCAGTTTTAGTATTCGCACTCAGTTATAAAGTGCCATGGGGGGATTCTGATGCATTTGCCACTATAGGCGCATCCACTCTTGTCAAGTGAGCGTACCTTCCATGACATTAGCCCATGTAGACTGTGTCTATGACACCGCCCTTTATCCTGTGTGTGTGCTTCTATTGCACTGTTGGTGTTCCTGGTTCTTCTTCTGCAGCTGTTTCTGGTATCGCATTTCAGTGTTCCTGTCACCTCTCCCAGTTCAGCATTATGGGGGGGTTCACCTGTTGGTTCTATTGCTTCCTGGTTCGATTGATCAGCTCTTCAGACACTTGTCTTCTCTACCTGGTCATGCACTTCAGTGGGGGTTCCAGCAGTATCTTCTGACAGAGTTTTCAGACATGCTTCAGAGGAGTTTCTTGCTCTCTTCTTGTTCCTTTCTCTGGGACATCTTTTGCTTTATGTTTGGGTACCTGATCAGGCCTAGTTGCCGGGACCCATCTTTCCTGCTTTCTGCAGTAGTTTAGCTTTTTTTGCTTCTCCCTAAGTTACACTTAAGGGGGGGTGTTAGAGTAGTCTTATGTTAGCTAATAATTAAATCATTTAATTATTAGTTTATCATACTCTAGGCTTAAGTTTCACTTAGGCGCTTTATAATTCTTTAAGTTTTTAGCCTTTAGGGTTTCGTGTTTCCTTTTATAAGGATTCACTTCCTTCATTTCAATAAGGAGATTTGTATTGTAATTTCATTTGGTTAATAGAAGCTTTTTTCTATCACAATGATTTTCCAGTCTCTGGCCTTTTGGCCGCCATAGCTTTCTGTCTTTTTGCTTCTTCTTTGTGACAGTCTTGCATGCAAGTGTTCTTGGGATGATTTGCGTTTGTCAAATCTAACAGATAAGTGATCAAAGTCAATGGATGATTCCATTTCTATCAGTTTTAGTGATTCACAGGGATGATAGGAGTCAAGTGAGCTCAAATATGTGTATACCATTCATCAATGCATTCCTTTGACTCATAACCATTTCAATCTTCATCTGCACATGATGAACAAAAGAATGCCATAGGTCGTGTGTGGCTACTCCATGAACCTACATTACAACTTATAAAAGATTGCAGCTCACTCAATCCTATCAACATAGAACAATCCTCATATGGTGTAATGTTAGTTTCATCTATCAAACAAAAAAATCTATGAACCATAGAATCACCTTCATTACCTGGACCCATTATAGCATTACACCATTGGACAATACATCTCACATCTGACAATGTTGCTTTCTCTTTGCACTTTAATTCTTCACGTGCTAAGGCTCTTTTAATACATGCACTTGCACCATCGTACTCTCCCTTTCCATGATCGGCCTTTGTGAAATTCCACATATATTGAATTCCAGTGATCTTATGCATCCTGCATAACCAATAAAACATCTAAGAATTCTTGAATTATAATGCACAATCATCTGACCATATGATTGGTCGATGATATGATATGGCCTTGTTAGCCAAATCACCATAAAATAGTTGAAAGCAACCGTAAACAAACTTTATAGAATGTGAGAAATCACCATTGATATAAAAATGATACTCCATCAATATCTTTATGTTATCCTCTGTACTATCAGGTGAATGCATGAATTCTATATGAACAAATATAACAACCTGTTGAGAGTTGCAATACTTTGCTTGTACCTCATTCTATGGTTGTAGTGTGTAGTTCTCTGCAAAGTCCACAACTAAAACAATGGTATCAAGTGGTAATGTGTCCTTGCACAACTTGAATTTCATATCTAACCATTGTGCTATATGTGTGTGCCTTGCATACTTATAAATATTTTTTTCATGAAAAATGTCCATGAACTGATACACTAGAATATTTGCAATTAGTAAATCACATCTTTTAGCCTCTTTTTGATCTTTTAGATTGTATGTCATGGTCTTATATTTTCCAAATTCCACTATTTCATTACTGATTGCATGTGTACTCTCCATATGTTGACCAATTGTTAAATGTTGCAAACCTCCACAATCTATGCATGTACCATTCAAGCATGAGAGCTTGTAAAATTGTTGACCATCCACTCTTTCACATAAAATGGTAGATATTAATTCCCTTGAAGATCTAGGTGGTTCATTTATGTTACAATCCTACAAAACATTGTTAGAGTGCAAATATACACATATATTCCTATAAACATCAAAAGGGTTATAAAATTCAATATGTACCCTACAACAAGTTGTGCGTGTGTGATTTATCTTCACATAAAAAAGGTTTACCCATTTCAAAATATCTCTGACTAATTTTAATTTGAGGATACATATGTATAAATTTTGCAAAGAATTGTGTCTAAGTTGAATCCAAAAAATGTTTTGGACATGGAACGCAAACTTGACTACCAATCCTCCTTATAACATCTCTTTGATTAGGATATACCTGTATGTTATTCTTTCAAAATTATTCAATCAAGAATTTGAAAGCTTCAACAATTGCTATATCTTTTCACAGTAGTCTACCAAAAAATGCCCATAACTCATTGCTATTTGGATCTTCCACTCTTTGATGCCTTCCCAGGGCTCTCATTAGAGACTTTATACTTATTTTCAATGCTTTTCTTGTCTTTCTAATTAGTCAAGATTTCTTCATTTGAGTGCTTACTATTTTTTATGTAAGTACACCTCGTGTGAAATTACTATCTTTCATGCATGATGTAGAACCCATACTCTCATATGCAGTCATTAGATTCTTTACATTAGATTTTTTACTTGACTCATCCATCATTCTTAGCCCAAGAATCTTCATGATGGGACTAAATTTCAGATTTCTCATCATTTCAACAAATAGTCGACATCTTCTTGTCTCATTTAGATTCTCAAAAAATGATCTCCAAATATGATTAGCATTTCTTTGACAAGTACGCTTGGGAATCTTGTCAGACATTGCTTGCAAAATGTTAGTATCAATATCAATCAAATATTTTTGTCTTTCTATAAACAATTCTAGGAGCATCAAAAACATTATGTGTGAATTGTGTACCATCTTGAGTTCCTTCAACATGACACGATGTTGTTCCTACACCTTGGGATGTAGATAATGGTGTGCCTTCAACATGATACAATTGTGTGGCTCCACCTTGGGATGTAGACAATGGTGTGCCTTCAACATGATACAAGGGTGTGCCCACACCTTGGGAAGTATACAATGGTGTGCCTTCAACATGATACAATGGTGTGCCTCCAACATTCGATGATGGTGTCTCTTCAACTTGGGAACTCATAGATGATGTGCCCGCATCTTCATAATTCAATTGTCTTATTGCACGCAAGTTTCTCATTCGTTGTCTTTTTGTTTCCAATTCCAATTCTCTCTTACTTTATATTGATGTTTCATGTTACTCATCCAAAGAAAAATATTCTTTTATGGTAAGCAAATTTTTGTGTTCACGAAGTTGTCTCATTCTTTCCCTTTTCTTCTCTTTGTCTCTTTCATGCTCTTTGGGTGTTAGAGCCTTTGCTCATTTCCTCGACATGATGATGATTTCTACATATGAACTCATTACAATTTTAAAATTATTATATCAATCTATTACAATAAGTCAAGTTATAATATCAATCTATTACAATAAGTCAAATTATAATATAAATCTCTTATAGTATAACAAATTATAATATAAATTTATTACAATTATATCAAATTATGTATTGAACAAGTCTATATGATACCAATTATAAATAAAAAGACTCTTTATTCACATGTAAAAAATAAAAACTTACCCCAATCGATAAAATTTGGTAAATAATGATTGACTTTCATAATTCGATGTTGATTTTTAAACAAAAAGGTGGTGCAAATTGATATAATATGCTTCTTTGTCACCTTGAACACCATGAAAAGATAATATTTGTCAGAAAAATGCAGAAATAAGATAGTATATAGAAAATGTGGGCCTCTTTCATGAGTTCTATAATGGATAATACCATTTATTTTAGTCTTGCATAGCGCGTACACGCTATGCAAGAAACACAAAAGTGGTAAAGGGAGAGAGGGGGTGACAAGGGGAGAGTGGGGGAGGGAGGGAGGGAGGGAGGGAGGAGATGTGTGTGTGTGTGTGAGAGAGAGAGGTCCTAGGACCATCTATGGCTCATGAGGCAATAGAAAGTGCACTAGGCATGGACTAGATGGAAATCAATCTTCTATATTCTATGAATTCCCAAGGATTCTAAATTATGTAAGGGTCATGAAATGTATTCGACACAATAATATCATTATCATAGGTCATGAAATAAATCTTCTATATTCTATGAATTCCCAAGGATCTCTCTCTCTCTCTCTCTCTCTCTCTCTCTCTCATCCCCCACCACCTTCTCACTCTTTCTCTATCACTCAAGCTTTTTTTAGATGTTACATAGCACATATGCGCTATTCAAGTCATAAATTTAAATAGTGCATACGCACTTTGTAATACATTGGTATCCACCAAGCCTAAGGCTTGGAGGATTCAAATAGGTTGGAGGTGTGTTTTCCAGCAGACATACAAAAAATTCACATCTTTTTTTTGTGTGCTCCTTGTCAAGTTTACTCATGGTTCAATAACGTTAAAATCAGATGACATGATATTGTATATCTCTTTGCTAGCTATCTAACCATATAATTTATTTTGAATTTTGATTATGCTAATGTTTTCATCTTTAATTTATTTTGTATGTATGTCCAATTTTTGTGAAAAACAAACGTGTAGTATTTTGGGCATAGATTTTGGCTCGTTCGTCAGATTTTGCAACAAGTTACTTTTTTAGAAACTAGACTCCATTATACACACTTTAAAAAAAATAAAATTTGATTTTCGATTAGTTTTAAATGATTTCTAGGGGGGCACACATAAATTTCACATTTTCAGGATGTATGCTCTTCGAAAATTCATAAAAAATTATACATTCATAAAAAAATTAGCAGAAAAATCTGGGATAAACAACATGGTGTTAGCTAACTTCTCACTAGAGAGATTAAAAAATTCAAAAAAAAAAAAAGCATTTTAGGGGGAGCACACCATATGCTATGTTATGTTTTTTCACATAAAATAGGACCACTTTTTGTTCTCCCCCTTTTTGAGGGCCTTAATCTGCACCATTTTCAAAATAAATTAGTAGTTTATAAACTATATTGAGATTATTACAACTCTTGTTCTTGTCGCATCTTAAAATTTTGAGTATAACTATCTTCAATTTCTTATTGAAGTTCAGAGTTTTTTGATTTCAGAAAGAGAAAAAGTGGCATCTTATACCCCCTTTTTGGTCCCCCATCTTTGTGCACTTACCCACATACATGACATTGTTATTTGGATAAACCATTCATAACCTTCAAGTTCACCAACAACAATACAACATAGAGCTGAGTTGTTTGGGAGCCTTGGTAAAGGGGCTAGTTTGCTTTCTCAAGTAGAGGTACATCATGAACATCATCCAGGTCATCTTAATCATCATGATCAATTGTGCTTGGGCTAAATGTGTCATGGATCAATGTATTTGTACCATCATCTTCAATTGTGGTTTTTGGCATGTGATCATCATCTTCCATGGGATCATGGTTCATATCATGTACTTCCCTGGGGAGATCGACCTATATAAAATTGAACATAAATAAACCATGATCATGATCATCTCATCATCAAGTGATTTCATATGTATATCAATTGTTAAAATGATATAATTAACAACTTACCAATGGATGATAATCACACCCCCCTTCAATGTGACCATGGTCCCAAAAATGTCTCTTAGCTATTTTGAGTAGCAATCTTCTACGGTTTAAGCCCTTACAATTTTTGCAGGGACAATAAAATTTTCCATAAACTTTTCTTTTCAAGTTAGACCACAGTTCTCTAGTGATCATCTTATCCCTATTTTTTTCTTCACTTATATTACTTGACATGATCCTTCTTCATAGGAAGCAAAAATCAGGGTTTGGAAACTTCGGTCTATAACCTTCACAAACTAAGCAAAATGATGCAAAAAGTACACAAATCTTCTTTGACCTAGTTATATATAGATATTGAAAAGTTAGTTATGAAATGATTTTTTACTATAGTATAGGTTTTGAAATGTTTTACATGGTCAATGCAATGTATTTAGGAATTTAAAGCAATGAGAACTTACTAATTAAGATTTAAAAAAAAGTACAAGATATCCTCAAAATCCCAAGAGGCAAGAATGGCATTTAGAGTACCTACTAATTTGAATTCCGGATCTCTACGAACATCTACATTAACATATCCATGTACTTTTTGAAGTTTGAATGATTCATTGACTTCCATAGATCACACCTGCATGATACATAAAATCATTTATCAAAAGGAATAATTCAATTATGGTTCCTAAGAAAGTGAGAAAATGCTTCACTTTGTTTTGATAATAGTTTAATATTCTCTACTAAAAAGGGCCAACTGTGTGAAGGTGGAAGCTTGTCATCTGGCCCCTTGTAGCAACCCTTATAACCCCTTAATTAATACCCTTGAAGACCTCTAAGATATATTCTTAGGGATCCTAAAGGGTCTTGTATTCTTAGGGATCATAAGGGGTCATAAGGGGTCCTAGGACACAACATCTAAGAAACATTGTAGACGTCATGGTCACAAATTTACGCAGACACAACATAGTTGATTTGTATACCCAAATAATGCAAATCAACCTTATCTTCCCCCATTCCAAATAGACACATCAGGGTCCAAAACCATCTTTAAGGGGTCCAAAACTTAAAGATGGTTTTGGACCCTATAGTGTCTATTTGGAATTGGGGGAGATGAGGTTGATTTGCATAGTTTGGGTATTAGAATCACTTATGTTGTGTTTGCAATGATGCCTACAATGTTTCTTAGATATTGTGACTAAAAGTTTTCCTAGGAACACAAACATGTTTGTGGTAGGATAGATAATATATGATCCCATGTATCTATATTTATAAAATGATGCAAAAAGTACACAAATCTTATTAGACCTAGTTATATATAGATATTGAAAATTTAGTTATGAAATGATGTTTTAGTATTTTATTATTGTTCACATAATGAGTTTTATGCAGGGGTATTCTTGGGTACTCGGTAAATCTGCATGGTGGTGTGTTGTTTTGGTTCTATGTTACTCGGTTGCAACTTTGACCGACGGTCTCAATTATTGAAGGGAGCTCGATCGCTGAAGGAACTTAGTGAAACCTATGGCACTTGGAACTTGTACTCAATGATGGATGTGGTGCTCGGTCGACATGCTTTCTCAAAGATGCCTGTGTTTCTCAGTGTTGCTTGGCATGCTCAGTTGTTTCACTAGTGCTTGGTTATTTCCATGGCGCTTGGTAGTTCTTGTTTACCGACTGGAGTTCTTGGGGATTTGGTTGGCCGACTTGGTGCATTTATTGTTGCTATTTTTTGTTGTATTCTCCTATGTAGATCTAGAGGCTGACATAGAGAATTAATTATTTGTAAGGCTACTTGAGAGAAAACTATTGTCGCATTTAATATTTGTTTGAAATGGAAGCCAACTTGGCTTAGGAGTTAATTATTTCTTCCAGCTAACTTGTGGCTGAGGAAATGTATTTAAGGAGTGTCTGGGTAGATGTTTAGGAGACTGATTTGAGAGGGAGCAGATAGAAGCATAGCATTTGGATCCTACAAGATCTTGAAGATCAGATTGTTTATTTGATAGTTTATAAAAGAAGAGCTAGTGGTTGCATGCTTGGAGACAAGGAGATTTCTTAGAGGCTTGCACGATCAAGTTTAGATCTACCTTAGTGTTTCCACCAGTTTTTGATTATTGTTAGAGCTGGACTAGCTAGGAGGTTGTAGAAATACTTTGATTGTATTTGGCCTTAACCTGGAAGGCCTTACAACTGGGCATGTTAATAAAAATTTAGTTGAAAATATTGTTAGTGTTTGGATGCATGTTTAGACTATCCTTAATTGGATCCTCCTTACATGTACTGCATCAGGTGGTATCAGAGCTTGAAGATCTTGAGTGTGTAAATCGATCTCTGAGTTGAGGTAGTTTGCACCAAGACCTTGGTTGGTGATTTATTGCTTTGGGTTTTTAAAAATCTTGAAGGATTCCTCTGAGAAGATTAGACCCTAGAGAAATTGCAAATCTCTGTGATGTTGTAGAATCAAAGATTACAGAGAAGGTTAAAGTTGATTTCAGATCTGAGATGGAATTGATGAAGAATGACATGATCGTTGAGGTCATGAGATCTATTGCTAGTATGCCGAGGAATCTTGGTATTGATGATGGTTATGAGTTATTGAAGACTTTGAAGCTGTTGGATCTAGTGGAGATGACCAGAGAGATAGATCTGGTGAAGATAGAACTAGTCAGTTGCATAGATCTAGAGCTTAGTTAAGTTCTAGTTACCGAATGGAAGTTTCTACTTTCTTTGGTACTTTGAGACCTGAGGATTTGATTGATTGGAATGATGAATTAGAAGACTTCTTTGATCTTGAAGAAATTGAAGATCCTCTTAGAGTAAGATTGGAACAAACTAAGTTGAAAGGACATGTTGCTCTTTTATGGAAAGAATTATAAAGAGATAGAGAAGATGAAGGTGAAATGAAGATCAATCGGTGGAGGTTGATGGTGACTAAATTGAAAGCTAAGTTCATACCCACTGACTATGAGCTTGACTTGTTTAAGAAGTTGTAGAATCTAAAGCAAAAATATTTGATTGTGGAGGACTATACCGAGGAGTTCTATAAGTTGACTATTCGGTCTAGACACAAGGAACTTGGTAAAGAAAAGGTAGCTTGGTATGTGAATGGTTTGAGATTCAATATTCAGGATGAGCTTGGTATGCTAAAGATTGATTCAGTTGAGGATGCTTATCAGTATGCTCTGAAGGTAGAAGATAAGGTGAAGAGGAGACACCATAGTAATCCCCGAGGAAAGGAGAAGATTGATCACTCGGTGAAGGATAAATTGACAATTGAAGATGAACTGAAACCTATGGAACCGAAGAAGAAGATAGGTAGGATTATCTTTAAGGGTACTTGTGATAATTGTGGTGAAGAAGGACACCGATTTTTGAGTGTACACAGAATAAATTTGGTGACCGAAGGACTGCTGTGGTGAATGAGAATATTCAAAATGAACTTGAATCTGAGAATTTGTTGGTTTGGAGAATATTGCTCGGTGCAAAGGAGGAACCTTGTCAAAGGAGTAATTTATTCAAAACTCGGTGCAAGATAGGAGGTAAACTTTGTGATGTAATTGTGGATAGTGGTAGTACTGATAACCTTGTTGATGAGGACATGGTTCGAAAACTTGGTTTGAAGAGAATGAAGCATCCTTATCCTTATAGGATTGGTTGGTTACAAGATGTTCATGCTCTAGAAGTAAGGGAGCAGTGCCTTGTTGATTTTCATATTGGCCAGTATAAGGAGAAAGTGTTGTGTGATATTGTGGAGATGAATAGTTGTCATATATTTCTTGGTAGACCTAGGCAATATGATTGTAGAGCTATGTATGATTGTGTCAAGAATGTGTTTATTGTTGAGAAGAATAACATGAAGCTTTCCCTAATGCCTTTGTTGGATACAACACTCGGTAGGAGAAACCTAAGCTTTGGTAGCTAAGATGAGTTGAAGAATTCTGAAAGGATTGATCAGTATGGAGAACAAGCCTGTATGTTATCAAGGAAATATTTGAAGAGACAGAGGAAATAGAAGTGGAAGAGTATACAAGGTGAAGATTTGAAGGGCTTGTATGTGAAGAACCAGTTAAGGGTTTATGTGTTGAATCCTAGAAGATGTTCTTCCAGCCTATGAGAATATCTTTTCTAACCTGGGGTATCCGATGCAGGGGAATTCTTGGGTACTCAGTAAATTTGCATGGTGGTGTGTTGTTTTGGTTTTGTGTTACTCAGTTGTAGCTTTGACCGATAGTCTTGATTATTGAAGGGAGCTCAGTCACTAAAGGAACTCGATGAAACCTCTGGCGCTTGGTGGAACTTGTACTCAATGATTCCTATGGTGCTCATTCGATGTTCTTTCTTGGTGATGACTGTGTTGCTCGGTGTTGCTTGGCATGCTCAGTTGTTTCATTGGTGCTCGATTGTTTCTCTGGCACTCGGTAGTTCTAGTTTACCGACTGGAGTTTTTGGAGATTTGGTTGGCTGACTTGGTGTATTTATTGTTGGTAGTTTTTGTTGTATCCTCCTATGTAGATCAAGAGGCTGACATGGAGAATTAATTATTTGTAAGGCTACTTGAGAGCCGACTATTGTTGTATTTAATATTTGTTTGTAATGAAAGCTAACTTTGCTTAGGAGTTAATTATTTCTTCTAGCTGACTTGTGGCTAAGGAAATGTATTTAAGGAGTGTTTGGGTAGATTTTTAGGATATAGATTTGAGAGGGAGCAGATAGAAGCATAGAATTTGGATCCTACGAGATCTTGAAGATCAAATTGTTTATCTGATATTTTGTTAAAGTAGAGCTAGTGGTTGCATGCTAGGAGACAAGAAGATTGCTTGGAGGCTTGCGAGCTCAATTTTAGATTTGCCTTAGTGTTCCCATCAATTTCTGATTGTTTTCAGAGTTGGACTAGCTAGGAGGTTGCATAATTACTTTGATTGTATTTGGACCTAACCTAGAAGGCCTTACAGCTAAGCATGTTAATGAAAATTTAGTTGAAAACATTGTTTGTTGTGTTATTCCGCATTGTTGGTGTTTGGCTGCGTGTTTGGACTATCCTTAATTGCATCCTCCTTACCTGTACTGTGTTAGAGTTCCTAAGAATGGAAAGAACATATAAATTATTGAAAAGGCCAAAAGGAAACATGATTAGTGATGTAGAGGATTACTGAACTCACAATCTTTCCTATAGATCAACTGATCCAAGTACTCTACAAATTTGACAATTTATTGGAGACAGTTTGTCATATCACATAATACACTTAAGCAAGAAAGCTTTGGAATCTCAAAATATATGATGGGTTCTTCATTCATATCAACTTTAAGGTAATTCACATTCAAATTTACTCCAAAATCCTTAGTTCTATTTTGAAGGTGTCTTCACAATTTGATTCTCGTTCTAACATAAGGAACAATACCTTTAGCATTCAGTTGGGATGCCTATAGCACTAAAACTACAAACATGTTCCTATGAACCCAATACAAGTTCCTACAAGGTGTAAATGTATTTTTCCCTATGTTAGAACAAGAATAGTAAGTGGGCAGTAATATATGGACATAGTTCAGTAGTATATTACTGTCCATATATTACTATCCAATCACTATCCACAACTATGTCCGTGTATTACTGTCCACTCACTATCCACTCTCAAACTGGCCAAGATTGGTTATAGGGATTATTACAGAAGTTTTAATGAGTTCCTAAGAATGGAACAAACATATAAATGATTGAAAATGCCAAAAGGAAACATGATGTGTGATGCAGAGGATTAATGAACTCACAATCTTTCCTAAGGATCAACTGATCCAAGTACTCTACCAATTTGATAATTTATTGGAGACAGTTTGTCATATCACATAATGCACTTAAGAAAGAAAGCTTTGTAATCTCAAAATATATGATGGGTTCTTCATTCATATCAACTTCAAGGTAATTCACATTCAAACATTCACAATTTGATTATTGTTCTAACATAAGGAACAATACCTTTACACCTTGTAGGAACTCACTATTATTGCTCATGTTTGAAAGTGGATAGTGAGTGGACAATAATATATGGACATAGTTCAATATTATATTACTATCCATTTATTACTATCCACTCACCATCCACAACTATTTTGGTATATTATTGTCCACTCACTATCCACTCTCAAACTGATCGAGATTGGTTGGAGGGGCTGTTACAAAAGTTTTAATGAGTTCCTAAGAATGGAACAAACATATAAATGATTGAAAATACCAAAAGGAAACATGATGAGTGATGTAGAGGATTAATGAACTCACAATCTTTCCTAAGGATCAACTGATCTAAGTACTCTACAAATTTGACAATTTTTTGGAGATATTTTGTCATATCACATAATGCACTTAAGCAATAAATCTTTGGAATCTCAAAATATATGATGGGTTCTTCATTCCTATCAACTTCAAGGTAATTCACATTTAAACATTCACAATTTGATTCTTGTTCTAACATAAGGAACAATACCTTTACACCTTGTAGGAACGCACTATTATTGCTCATGTTTGAAAGTGGATACCGAGTGGATAGTAATATATGGACATAGTTCAGTATTATATTACTGTCCACATATTATAATATCATGGTTGATATTTTTATTGCATTCTATGAAATAACATCTTGTGTAAATTGCGATCATCCTCCCTAACTAAGAGGGAGTGTTAATGTTGTATCTTTGGTCATATGATACACACATGCATGTGTGTATTAATAATCGTATCCAACATAATGTATAGTATATTTGGAAAAATTTAGTGATATGTATGTATAGGTATATATGTACATAAATATATCTACACACACACACACATACATACATACATACACATGCATATACATATATTTATTCTAAGGATGATGGGAAAGTTGAAGTATAGATAGTTATAGAGAGATACTCAGACATAATGAAAAATAAGTAGAGATGATGAGAAATAAATGGACCTAGAGAAAACTGCACAAGGGTGAAGGAATCATTAGCCATATTAGGAATAATGGGGGAAATCATATCTAAAAATTACCTTCATATCATATAGAAATTTCATAAATATTGCATTACAAGATATAAAGAGATGCTAGAGAAACATTTTAACCCTAATGGATTGTGCAAAAATATTTCAAACATTTAGAAAAACTGCATGTCCCATGATGGATGTTGGCACAAATTCCCCTCATGAAAACACGTGAATAAGATGAACTAATCAAACCACCAAGAAATATTGATAATTATTGTAGATCTATGCTGGATTACAATGATTGTGTTAAACAATTCGCATTGCCCATATAAGAAAATAATTCTATGAAGTGCCTTAAAAATCTCAGAATTTGTAAGATTTTAATTTCTTAGTGATTTGTGCACAACATGAATAACCCAAAAATATAGAAAAATAATTTAACAAAGTAAGTTACCTAAGCATTTTCCTTTTGATATTTACTAGAGTGAATGTAAAATCTCTACATCTAGCCTACTTATTCCACAGTTAACACTCACAATTTAACAAACCTAACATTACAATAGAAATATAAATTTGCACTAAGGTATTTGAAGCCTTCCAGATTGAAAATTGTGATCATCCTCCCTAACTAAGAGGGAGTGTTAATGTTGTAGCTTCGGTCGTGATACACATATACATGTTTGTTTTAATAATAGTATCCAACATAATGTAATGTATAGTATATATAATGACAATTATAATAATCATCAATTATTGTTATCAACTTTCAATATAACCTTTACACCTTGGAGGAAATCACTATTGGAGTCTTCTCTCATAACTCTACTACATTCCATCACCCTGCCTACACACACAAATCATTAGTTCTGATAACGAAACCAATATTATTTCTCATTTTTGAAAGTGGATAGTGAGTGGATAGTAATATATGGACATAGTTCAGTATTATATTACTGTCCATGTTATGAGAGAAGACTCCAATGGTGAGTTCCTACAAGGTGTAAAGGTATTGTTCCTTATGTTAGAACAAGAATCAAATTGTGAAGACACCTTCAAAATAGAATCAAATTAATTTTACAATATTATTGCTCATGTTTGAAAGTGGATAGTGAGTGGACAATGATATATGGACATAGTTCAATATTATATTAATGTCCATATATTATTGTCCACTCACTATCCACTTTCAAACTGACCAAGATTGGTTGTAGGGGTTGTTACAGAAGTTTAACAACAAGGATTTTATTAGTAGAAATTACAAGGACTTCATATTTTTTATCAACTTTAGGGATTTCAATAGTAGAGGTATCAAGGGACGCTTCAACATCACGAGTTTCATTTTCTATATGTGTTAGAAGAAGAGTTCCTAGGGCTTTGGATAGTTGTAGGGATAATTTTTGGTTTCCTTGGGGTTTTGGCAATTAGGTTTTCCTTAAATTTCTTCTTTTTAGAAGATTCCACAGTTAGGGTAGGAATGGTTTTTGGCTTCTTAGAGAATTTGGAAGTGGAAGAGATTTTTAATTTCTTTCTTTAGGAGGGTTCTCCAGTTAGGGTTTATACTACTATTAGGGATTTAGATTCCTTCATAGGATTATCATTATTTCTCACAAAATCATCCCATTTCATTCTAGAGGGTTGAGCATATTGAAGGCCATGTATAAAAACTAGTTTGATTAACCCATGACAGGAAAGGAATTTTCATGGCCCTTGCGAAATTTACTACATGAACATTTTAATGAGCAATACAAATAATAAGGAACATCAACAAGGATAGAATTTCACAAGTGAAACATGAGTCTAAAATGGTGAACAAACACATACGTGTATCTCCCTTCACAGGTATTATACTGAATTAGAAATTTGGTGACATCCTTCCATCATGGTGGCAGAGAATTGCATTCAACACCTTGGCCTTGAATGACCTTCACAAACTCACCTCGCTAAAGAAACTACTTGGCTATTGTTAGCACTATTCTAAAATTTTTCATCCTCATGCTAAATTTTTGAAAAAGTTTGTTTTAAGACCTAAGCAGTAAATATTATGATGGAAAACCCTAGTTGGTCTTAGCATTGTTATGTTTAAGCATTAATTTTTTGGCTCACTAACTTTCCAAATATGCATGTGCAGTATTGACCCATCTTAACATTACATGTTATACCACTAGGTTGTCGAATGGGGTCCCTTTTTAATATTTCTCTCAAAGCCTAAGTTTCCCATTAATTTTTCCAAGTGACTGACCTTTGAAATGAGTGGTTGTCATTAAATCTTAAGGCTTCCTATTGTCAGAATTTCAAACATGTGATTTAGCGACGGGTTGACATCTGTTTCAGCGGGCCCATCTTCGGTGTTGTGCTAATGATTAAACAAAGAAATGCATCAATGATTGTCATTATACCATTGGGTCAAGTTGATTTCTTTTTAAGCATCACAGTTTAGCGACAGGCATCCGATCAAGTTTTTACTAACAGCAGCAGGTTCTGGCTTGTCAGTCTCCGTGGTGATTTTCTCAGGTTGACACCTATCTTAGGTGATGTAGTAGCTATGGGGTTAGACTTTTTCAAAGGATAAAGCACAAATTAATCTTACAGTTTTCATTATACCGTTGAAGAAAGTTGTGAAGTGTTTAAGCTTTGTGGTATAGCAATGACCGTCTGATTCTCTATGAAGGATGAGATATAAAGTGGGCCCTAAATTGCCATGTCACGCTAACATGTTTGCTTTCAATTGGTTGAAATAAGTTGTGATGTGGCAGTCGACAGGGTGTTTGGTACTAGGAAAGAAAAGGAGAAGGGCCTGCCCACCTGGTTTTTATGAAATGTGGCAGTTTCTGACTCGACGAAGAATTATGTGAAGCATTAAAGTAGGGCCAGCCTTCTTGGATAGTTAAAGCTCGATAAGATCCTGTGGTTGTCGATATACCATTGGGATAAGATGCATGATTTTTAAGGCCTGTGGTATAGTGACGACCATTGGATCTTGTTTAAAGGATGTGGACTAAAAGGTGGGTCCTCAGTCGCTAGGTCACTCTGACAGGTTTTTTTTTGATTGGCCAAAAGCAGGAGGTGACCTGTCAGTTGTTAGTATGTTTAAACACCGAGGAAAAAATTAGGGTTCTACCTGTTGATTTTTGTAGACATGGCATTGGTTCATTCGATGAAAGGTTCGAAAAGAAAGGTGGGGTCATCGCTTTGGGAAATGGTAAAGCGTGATAAGTTGGGAAAGGATCTATGATGATTGTTACACCGCTGAGGAAAGATGTTCAGATCTTATGCCCATGCTTTAGTGACAGGGGGACACCTGTCCACTTTGATCAAAGTTGAGTTAAGTTATTTCTTTTCCCACATGATTAAATTGAACTGTTCTCATTGGTTGGGAACTATTTTGGGGAAAGTAACAGAGGGTTATGCGGCTAATTTTGTTGACCGTCCGATGCACCGAAAAGAAAAGAGGATCAATGGTCCAATTTTAAATTTATGCTTTGTGACGTTGCTCGCATCCTGTGAATGTTGAGGCCGCCAATTTTTAGTAATGGAAAACTTAATGAGCTTCATGCAGATGAATTGAAAACGGTTGGCAAGACATTATATACCACAATTTGATCATTGCATTCTTCACATCTTTCATAAGCGTCTTGGCGAATTGGATTGTTTTCTGGAGTGATATCAAGTAGAGTTTTGCAGGTGCCTGGTAGGTCATATTTCTAAATTCAAGAATTGTTTGAGTCTGTGAGGAAATTGTAAAAGAAATTGTGTTGCTGGCTGGTAATATTTAGGATTTTCTCTAGTATTTACACATTGTTTTGAAAGCCTTAGTTAAAATGTTTCCAAAGAGGGGATTGTCTAGGAAGACAAAGTATAAAGACAAGGGTGTTTTTGAGGACTTGATGCAATTGCTCCCGCATTCAGACAATGGGGCAGCTAGACTGAAGGAATCGGTCCCAAGAAACCCTAGGGATTATGTAAATAGTGGGCTCCATGACAGAGGAAACTGGATGAGGGATGCTAGGGTGGGAGAAGATCACAATGGTCTTATTTTTTTCAAGTCAGTATATTCACAGAGGAATTCATGTGCCCCCCTTAGCAATATTTGGCAATTTGATATAGGGAAGTTGGTTGTCCCTGGAGTATTTATGGCTATAGAATTGCTGATTCAAATTGCCAAGTGTTATGATCCTGTGACTAAATGCGTCAAGGATGTGAATGGAAATAATTTAATTAGCATTACAGAAGATGAGATCAGGGAGGTCTTCTCATTGAGTGACCCTTCTGTTGGGTTAGAAAAAATAGATTTTAATGAATTCACTGAGGTATATGAAGCTCAGAAAGATTACTTAAGGATAGGGCCTCTGAGGGATTTTTTGGACCAAATTGGATCAATGTGTATTATCATCCCAAGTACACCAGAGCCTTTTAGGTTGGATCTGTTTGAGCACAGGGTTTTTATAAGTCTTTAACTTTAAGCCTGGGGCATGATGAAGCCACTCATATGCCTGTTCCATATATGTTCATGATGGTGCAATCTCTACATCCCCAATTGGCACTAATCTTTGACTTTACCTCTCACTTAGTTGACCTAATCCATGAGGGATTGATGGGAATAAAAAACATGAAGGTTAGTAGGCCCTTTGGGTGGTACTCTATGCTAATGCATATGTTCTTATACAAAGGTGAGCAATTTTTTAGTTCAACAATCAACATTGTCAAAGAGAGGAATGGAGAAACCCTTCCAGTTCAGTTGTGGACCATAGCTTTGTCATGGGATAGAACTGATGCTAGTTTTATTTCTTTTGACAAGGATTTTGCCTCAAGGCTTAGGACATTGTTGTTTTTTGACAATCCTAGAATTCCAAGGGAATTGTTAAGATTGATTAGACCAAAAGAATATTGTCCGGATATTACCATAATTCATAATTTTGGTGATATTATATTGTATCCTGTTTCCACAATTTTTTGGGTATATGGTTACAAGAAGGCACCTTACATTTTTCCCTACCAAGTTCCACTAAAGATAGGATATGCTGAAATTTTAAGGCAAATTGGTGACCTACAGGAAATTGCTCTCATTGGTAGAGGAAGAGGGACTTTCTTCCCAAATATCACAATTGCCCATTAGTATGTTATCACTAAAGGAGGATGGGTGTATTTAAACCAAGTCTTGCAACCTTACAGGATGCCTACAGCTACGGTTAGGTGTGCACACAATGAGGGTTTCTTGTCAGGAATGTTTAGGGACAAGATAAGGTGTGCTCTTATGGAACACCAATTCAATTTTCCTGAGGACATAATAAGGAATGAGTTTGATCTCCAAACTAAAGAAATTAAGAAGGAAAAGTGGGTGATCTACAAAAAGACTATAGATTTTATCAGGAATTTTGATAAAACTTATGATCCATTGAAAGGTTTTGAGCCATGGGCTAGAAAGGTAGAGGCTCTTATGGAGCATTTTAAAGGGATCATGCATGCAATGAATGAGAAAAGAGCTACTGTAAGTAAGATAGACCCTGAGAGAGCTAGGCAAATTTTAAGCTAGCTAGGATAGACAAAGCTGACCCCAAGGGGAGTTTATACTATACAAAAGAGAAGTGGTTATACTATTCTTCTACCAACACAACATAGAGGTGAGGATCTTCCTTCTACTTCAAGAGGAAAGAGGCCTATGGATGATCAAACAATGCAAGGACCCTCTCCTAAGAGGCAGAGGTAGGAGGGATCAGGGCCAGAAAAAAATGTTTATTCTCCTTCTCAATCTCCCTTACACTTAGATGAACATGGGGTAGCTGAATAGTTAGTACAAATGAGGAATGAGGGGAACATTTTTGTTTCTAGTGATGAATTACAGGAGGGAATGCCAGAGGCACCCAGGGAAGTAGCAACGGATCTCACTATTGCAGAATTTGAGGGTAAGCAAATTGACCCTATTTTGAAACAGGGTAGTGATTCTTTTGTCGTTGATGAAAAGTTTGTAAAGACTAGGGCATTTTCTCAATTTTTATGGAGAATGAAGATAAATCAGTTTACAAAGATTGGTGAAAAGAAGAAAGAAGAGTTCCCTGATAGGGACATAACATAAATTGAGAATGAAACTAAGGGAGAGATGATAAAACAATTTGAAAAAATTACTCCTAAGGAGGGAAGGGCTATGGTCCATACTACAGGGGTGTTGATTTTACCAGAATGGGATATTGCAGATGCAATAATTTTTTATCAAGTCAGGAAGAGCAAGATAAAGACCCTTGCTATTGCAGAACAAGCACAACAAGTTGCTAGAGGTATTTCTTTTTCAGATGACCATACTGCCCTAGTTATGTGGTCCCTTAAGAGGGAAGAAAACAAAGGAAAAAGAGAGGCTCTCTCTTCAAAGTATGCTAGAAACTTGTTAGTACAACAAGTAGGTGAGACTTTAGGTGTTGAAGCTTCAAACCTTATTTTGGAGACTACCAAATTTAATGTCAAGGTGGCAGAAAAGGATGCACAAGAGAAGGAAGAGTTGAGGCTTAAGTTTGAAACTGTACTTAAGTCTTATAATGAGCTTAAGATAGAGTTGATCCAAAAGGACAAGTTGATTGCTGAATTGTCAAGACCACAGGATCACAGGTCACCCCAATTAATGATAGCTAACAGACCTGCAGTGGCTTCTTCATCAAGCCCTATCATTGAATTTCCACCATCACCTTACCTAAAGACACACCTAGATGCAAGGCTTAGTTGGGAGAAGCAATAGTTACTTGAGGAAACAAATCGATTCAAAAGAAAAAGGAAAGAATTGGATAGGCTGAGGGAAGAGAAATTTGCTACAAATTTAAATCCCACGGTCCTATTTGACCATGCTAGGAGGCTAAGGATACTACTTATATCATTGATTAAGCACAAAAGTGAGTTTGGACCAATCTTCAAAAAATGGATTGAGAGATCTCTGAATGTGAGATTATTCAGATGGTTGTCCAAGTCTCAAAATGATCCTGATCCGTTGATCAAGCCACTGCATCAGAATGTAAAAAATCTTGTAGAGCATGATATACTTTTGGGTGATTTTGAGAGAAAATCAAATCTGCTGAAAAAAGAATTGACACTCCCCAGCTATGATTTGATCCCAAGAGTTTTTAAGAAAAATAGTGAACTTAAGGAACTGATCAAGTGGAGAGCACAAATAGATGATGACTTCTTTGCTAGAATGACTAGCATTTTGACTTTAGAGAACACTTTATTCTTTATACATACTATTGAGACATTGATTTTTGCCAAGTCTAAGTTTGATTTCATTCAGTGAGAAATTAGTCAACTGGAGGACACATGGGAATAGTTATCTAGCAAAAATGCAGAATTTGCAAATTTTGAGTTCCCAAGTGAAGAGGTGTATAACAGGTGGAGGTATCAGTACATACCTCATGTAGAAAAAGTAAATACTCCACCTACCTCTTGAGAAAAATGAAGATAGTAACTTTTTGAGTCATGAAGGTTGTTGAGATGTAGAAAGGTATTTATTGCAGGAATGACAACGAAGATATTGCAATCAGATTTGTTGGAAGAAGCTGAGGATAGAATTGAAGACATAAAGCAAGGTGGCTCATCTAAAAATATCTCACCAATTTTGATCAATTTATTTATTGTAAACCTAGTAGGGTTGTTGTAAAAGTTTTTAGGTTAAAGTTTTGTAAACCCTACAATGATTGGTAGCTTGTTGCATTTCCTTGTATATAAAGGATTTTCTATGATCATTCTAGGTATTGAGAGTTTAGTTGTTGAGAGGATAGAAATTTTGAAACCCTAACCCTCAGTCGAGGATTGTAACATTTTGTATTATTTTTCATCAAGCAATAGAGAAGAAGTACAAGTTGCTGCTGCTATCTTGCATACTTATTGTTTAGGATATGTTCTATACAAAGACAAAAGGTTATACTTAATACAAATTTCAAAGTCTTTTCCTCTCCATTGTGTTTATTCTGTGAATCTTTAAATCTTTTCTTGAGATTTATATGTATGTATTTGGCTTTGAGTTCCGATCTAGGGTTGGATTAAATATTTCTCAGGGTGAGATACATGTTCATTGAATCTACATAGGGATTATCTAGAAGTAGGGATGAATTGAAATATTTGTATTTATGCTAAGAGATCAGTTATTTCAAGAGTCTTTGTGTTGATTCTATTTTTTGGTATTATTTTCCCAATGGATAAGGCACTGGCCTGTATTTTCCTATCTTTGCTTTGTGGGGAATGATCAAAATCTTTGTAATCCTAAACATATAATCAATACCAGTCTTTTAAATTTTCATTTACTTCATATAGTTTTTTTATCTAGTGATGGAGAGTCAATGAATAATAGGTTGTTATTTAGTACTTTCTCACTGTTATCTGTTGTAAGATCCGATATTGAGTAAAGAATAGAGTTGTATTTATTGGATCAGGTGTACCCGCCTTGGTTTTGTAGAGCCAAAAGTGAAGAGAGTAGTCTTGTCCCTATAGTTGGTCCAATTAATTATATATTTCCCACATTTGGAGTTAACCCCTCCTTAATATCAGTCATAAGTATATTGGTATCTCATGGAGTGTAAAATCTTTTGAAGAACCAATAGCTATTATAGAAGGAGAAACCACATTGTCTATACTTTGTTCCATTCTGCCTAGGTTTTACTCACTAGAGAAAAATATTGGGGGTTTTGGGTATTTTCCTTTTTCTGCTTTATTTCATCCTTATTTCCTTTTGGATGCCACATCTTTATTTCAACCTTGTTCCACTCTTTCCCTTCCTACTCCAACAGCTTCCCATAACTATATCCCATCTTTGAGCTCAAATTCTCTATCTCTGATGTTCTGTGAAAAACCCTAGGTTGTCTTCTAGAGTTAATTCCAACCCGACCACCATATGAAAGATCACTTGGCCTTTCTTGTTTAGGAGGTATCTAAGGGGAAAACATGTAGGTAGTCATTGGATAAACAAATTTACCATACGATGATAGTAATAAGGGATCTCTATGTAATATTGACAGGCAGATTTACCATAATCACACAAATTAAATCTAAATAATCTAAAATTTTACCATAAATTTTTAGGGCTAAAATAACTCTTACCTAGAGAGAAGTCACCTAGAAATTCTTGAAAGTGAAATTATTGACAACCCAGTTTGAGATCCATGAGTCTATAGGCATATGAGAAAATGTCAGACCTCCTGCTCTTATTTGCTCCCGCGTGAACTCTGATTTCGTGCTACATCCACGAAAAATGATTTTCTTTTGCCTTTTTTTTTGTTATATTGCCCAAAACCATCATAATTATGATGGTAATCAAGACATTACCATCGTACTTGTGACTTTATCGGGGAAAATTACAAAAAAAAATGCCAAATTCACTAAAAGGACATCCTCCATTGGAAATTACCGTCGGAAAAAGCCCCCAAATGTATTAGTGTTGGGAGTAGGGGAATGATTTATTGCCAAGGGAATGATTTTTAAATAAGAAACTGCAACATTCCATAAGTCATGACATCTCTTCTCAAATTCTTCCTACCACCACTTATTTCTTTAATATATTGTCAAATAGGTTTGAGTAACCCACATAAAGTGTCATGAGTTTGCGACTTACCCAACCTGGCTTATCAATTTATTTCATCGCAAGCTCGCAACCATTTTCCTTAGTTGGAATTTAGGTCTACAAAGACGTAAGGCCAGAGGTCTTCAACTGGTGTCAGTACCTCACTCAAACATGATATGAAACCATACCAATTTGTTAACCCTACAGTGACACAATGACACAGTGAAGAAAACCCATCAAGTGCCATGTATAACATCCTCACTTCCTTGCAGTCCAAATCTGGGTCCTATAGGATAAGCCACGAGGTGGTGACAAGGAACCATCATAACATATTATTCTTCCTCACAAGCTCACAACCCTTAAACATTTCCCCTATTGACCACTACGAGAATGTGACAAACCATTATAGTCATCACAAATATCCACACATGGGGTCACAGGTCCAACTGACAATCTTAAACAAATTCTACAAGGACCTTCAATTATCAACACATGGCCCATTGTTTCTTCCCCATGGGGTAAAGGTATTAACTATTTCAACAAGTCATGAGGATAGGACAACACTTTTATCAGCATCCACAAACTATCACATAGCCTTGGAACCCCTAACTGCCATCTATCTTAACCTCCAAAAGGGTGGGATAAACACTTTAAACACAAATTAAAGCACATGCAAAATAAATAATAAAGTGTTAGGCTAGTATATAAGAGATCTATTGCCATAAAATAAGCACATGAAATAATAATAAAAACATTTTGACATTAACTCATTACTATAGGAAAATCAAACATGATGAGCTGAAAAATGGATACTTAACATAACACCCAATTATGTACCTACTCCTTCAACACACGTCAATGCAAGCACCAATATCAGCGCAACATAATGCCCAAAGTTATGCCAGGATGTTCTGCTTGGCACAACACTATTCGCAATTTGGCTGAGTTGGTTACATAGATGTTGTCATTATGGAAACATATGATCTACATGAAGATCGCACAGGTCAAAGAGCTAGTATGTCAGAGCACAATGTGAAATTGTCTAAGTATGAGACAATGTTTTTACCAGTGAACTTGGAGACAGGTTTTGTTTGTGATATTGATTGGAGTACGTTTAGTGCTTGTGCACTTGAACATAGAATCTATGATGACTATTGGAGACTCATCTCAGAGCACAAGTCAGTACAACATGTACGGAAGAAGTTATGATAGTTTTTCTAAAGACAGTGTCAAGCCGACAGGACAGAATTGGTAAAGAGTTAAGGGATTATTTTGTTTATCAAAATAATGACTTAACAATATAAAGGGATGACATCCTAGATGTTAACCCTTGGATAAAAGTTATTTGTAATATGATAGCCGACTGGAAAGTTATTAATCCTAATAACTTGTATAAATGTAATTGTAAATTGTAAGAAGGATAATGATGAAGGAACGAATGTATGTAATAGTGATAGTGAAAGAGAAGTGAAAAGATATTGATGCAAGCAGTATAAGGTTATGTACCTTGACCTTCTTTTGTAATTAGTAAATATTGTACATTACTTATTTGGGTAGTGGGCTCATCTGGTAATCACATTTTGTACTGCCAACTCCTAAAAGGGTTGAGGCTTCTAACAAGGCCTATAGTCCCTTAATCAAGACTGAGACACTATATGCATGTAATAGACTCCTAACAGGGTCAACATCCTTAACATGATACTTTTGATTAGTGGATCTTTGTGGGTACCATCCCCACCAGGGTTTTCCCTTGGCTAGGGTTTCCTCGAGAACAAATAATGTGTTATGAGTTCTTTAGTTTTATTGCTATGCATGTTGTTTAGCTTCTTATGTTATGCATGTGTAAAGATAATCTGTTATATCCATAATTGGGAAAAAGATAAAGTTTGTAGAATACTTATTCACCCCTCCCCTCTCAAGTATTCCCTATTTCTAACAAACACATGCCATGAGTAGCGCCAACCTGATGAATAGCGCCTACTTTCAAAAAAATATAGGAGAAATACATTAAAACAATGTGTGGAAGCAAAAAATAGAACAAAAAAGGTAGCTAATGACATAGATTTTTGAAGTATAGTCTCTATTATAGACAATTAGTTGGTGCAAGAAACTTAATGCACTCACCTAATGTGGCAACTAATCCCTTATTAAGTAACTCATCATCCTAATTATAGAGGCTCATTTAATTATCAACCAAGGAGTGTATACTTGGATGACATTAACACTATATGTGAAATAAAATACATATAGTATCTATTAAAAACATAAAATTGAATCCATATGAATCAATAAAAAATAGAGAATACTTGCAACAAACACCACAAACATGGTAAATAAGCCTTAGTACAACAATGAACACAGTCAAAGCCAACAAACTAGGAACCATCAAAAGACCATGGTCACTAGATGCACAAACCATATTAAGGCCACAAGAAGATAGTGTGGGGTCTTGTGAAAACTATTAGCAAATGACAAGAGTAGAGCATACAAGGTAGAGTGTAGCAAATGAATCTCCTTCAAAGTGAAAAGCATACTCTAAAGCATGTTTAGGAGAACAAGGGACTAGTTTGAACAAGTTAGACGAGCCATACATAAACATGAGACTTTGTCCAAACAATCTGAACAAGTCGGTGAAATTGTACACAAACACATGACATTGTCCAAGCAAAGAAGGTAGTAGGCATCATCCAAGGTACCTTCTAGGACATTTCTCCCATTTAAAAGAGTGTACAAAATAATTAATAAGGGAGTGTTTCATAGAAACCTACCTACACTAATTGTCCATACAACTTTCAAAAAAACCAAAATAGGTCCACTATAGAAGGTAGAAAGGGCATTATATAGAAGCTTAGGTTCCCCCTCCATAAACATGTTGACTTCCAGATGAAGCCAATCTGAAGCCATCATAGCCAAAACACTAGCATCAAGAGCACCAATATCACCATGATCATTTGCAGTAGTTGAAACCCCAGTCCCTCCAGTGACTAAAGAAGCCCCAACCACACACAATGAGCCAAAACCCACACATAGAGGCCCAAATTGGACAAGAAAAACCACCATCACAAAAAATCCCCCCCACCTCCCCCCCAAGCCACCGAGATCATCATCTTCCTCAATGTCCTCCCCAATCTAAAATACCAAATTTTGAATAACCTCCCCCACTCATCTTCTCACCCAAAGCTATGAGAGTATGTAAGGAAGATATTTGAATTTTTTTGTTCTTTTCATTTGAATGTAGTTAATATCTAGATGGTTTTTATTATTAAGGTACCTCTAAGTAATCTACTTTTATTCATCTAACCACTATGTAGGATACTAATAGCTAGAGATTGCTCTTGGATTTATGACTCAAATTAAGTAGATGATATCAAATAGAGGATATTCACTAATGGTTATAGTTTTAATTTATTCCATGGTTCCATTAGCTGGATGGATTAGTGGTAGTTGATGGTGCCTTTCCATTATATAGGCTAAGTATACGATAGCTGGTCATTGAACAGTCTCACAATAGGTAGAGATAATCATGCCATTATCTCTCTTAAGGGTAATACATCTATACTACAGCCTACCTATCCCCATCATGAAATGCATTTAGATTGTCAACCCAGGGACGTAGACTTGAAATGGGACAACACAATTTGTGCACTAAGTTCCTTTAGGAGTCATAACACCTATGCTGCAGGAAGATAAAATGCATGAAAGGATTCTATGCTATTGCTACAGGAAAGTAAAAATGCTTAACTATTGAATGGAATTACTACAAAAAACTTATGAAATGAATCTAAGCATATCTAACAACTCAAAACATTCAATATACCTGTCTCTGCAAATGCTGTAGGAACAACCATAGTGGCAATGCTCCAGGAGTAAAATAGTAACTCTATTTGAAAATAGGAAAAGTATAGGAATCAAATCTATTCTTACTTAATCTAATCCACCTCCCAAGTGGGCCCCCTTGGTTGGCTTCTACTAACTACTCAACACAAGAAATAATCCAAATTCACTCTTCCATTAAATTCTTCTTAACTGGTTACATAACAATTGAATAACTCATGAAGAACAATATATAGCAACTTCCACTATATTGAATACATAATTCTATCTTTCTTCATTACCTACTAAATTAGTCAAAATCCCTTTATATCAAGGATTGACACTTATTGAAAACATAATAGAAACATCTCATTAAGCCTTGCCAAATATGGAGGAGATAAAACAACCTCGACATAATACAATTACTGCTGACAACATAATAACAATTCTAAGGAAATATAGCAGGAAAAATTCCCTATATTCTCTAGAACAACAAATCCTTCAAAGCTCGGAATATCCATTGAAATCGTGCTGGATTCCCCCACCATGGTTGTTCTTCTAACACTCCTTTAATGCAAATGTGCCACTCTTCATACCGCTCCGTGTTTACGTGAAAGGTTAGTAACATTTGGTACACATATACAAGTCAACATTTTCAACTCCTACTTAAATGTTAGAACACAGCTTCAAATAATTATATGAAGTACTGCATTATATTTATAATAGTCAGTAAAACATATCACTCAAGCTACCCATAGATTTTGTGGCTTTAGTTGTACTTGGCATAGGTTCACATAAGTATAAGTCATAAAATGTCTTAGAAATGTTTGTCAGAGTATCAACAAAATATAAAGATCATAACAAAATTGATGCAATAATTCAACTCATCATCTGCCCCCTACTAACAGAATGCTTGTCCTCAAGCATTGTATTTCCTTGTTATGGTCTTGAAATCTCCAATGGTCATCTTCCCCTTCTTTCCACTTCTAAAACTGTAGTAGAACCCCCTTGTGCATTCCAAGTAATCTTCTTGATGCTCCTCAACCAATTGATCTAGTCTAGTAGCACTGATGTCATATAGGGGCCAAAAGAGTGTAGGTGGCTGGAAGGATAAAGGCATCCATAATTCCCTTCTGGGCTGCCGTCCGAACTTCATGTAATTAGCCACTCTGTGGATAGCTAATTCATAATTAATTGGGCTATGTGGTTTTTCTTTTTTGAAAGCTTCTGGCAATCTGTTCCGCCTACTTCTGACTCCTGAAAGAGCTCTTTGGGCTGTAAAATTGGGCAATTTATGATAATCTCTGTAAACTTTATCCCTCAATGCAAATACTTTCTCCCTAATTTTTGGATTTGGTCTCCCATAAGTCAAATTGAGCCAATCCCTCAAAAGAACATCAAGCTTATGTGACTCAGCCCTTAATGGCAAAGGTTTAGATTTCTCCAAATCCCTGTAGGTGTTCAAATGTCTATCATAGTTTGTCTGATTATGCATCCATGACATCAAGGCCCTTAAGTGAATGTCCCCTATATAGAGCAGAGGATTCCACTCTGTTTCATGTGGGATAATAAAATTGTGCAAATAAAACTCACATAACAGATTTTGTTGCCATGATGGAAGATTATGATACAAACCATAGAATTCTTGGGCTGACTTGAATTCACAATAAATGTTCTTCATTGTCATCATAAGTTGGAACAAAAGAAATTGCTGCTTTAAGCAAATAGCATATGCCCTAGGTGGTGGTCTACAAGCTATCACCTAGTCAGTTAGTTTTAAGGCCTTGTCCATTTTCTCTTTCTGTTTCCTTAGCTACTCTTTTAGATATTCAATTCCCTCATCCTTCTCAAACATCTCCCTTTGCATTTGATTTCTTTCCTGCTTCCACCATGTTTTTTGAAAGATAAAATGGTTGTATAGATGAAAGAGGATAGACTGAATTGTTGATGAAGGGAACTCTTGCATTTGAGCCTTCTTTTTCTTCTCCTTAATAGTTTGCTAGAAGAATTTAGTGAACCACATTGATTGGTAAGGTATAATGGATACATTAGAATATACAGGATGCTAAGGAGGAGTAGATTGAACATTCGCAGGAATGCTCTCTTACATTACATCAGGGCTCGATTTAGGCATTCCTTGATCATTCTGTGGCATGCTACTGCTAGGTTCTTGCTCATTAGGAGGCTCCTCCATATGATGGGATTCTACCTGCATAGGGGAGTCATCAATAATATATTCAACAGAGGGCTCTTTAGCAGGTTTTGGTGTTGGAACATCTAGGTGTTGAGGAGAAGGTGGAGACACCTATCCTCTCATGCGAGGGATTCTACACACAGTTGCCTCTTCAACCACTACAGTTTTAGGTTGGTGAGACCTTTTTGGTTTATGTGCTACAAGAGTAGATGCTGCAGGAGTAGTTACTAAGGGACTCAACCATTTTCTTTTATTAATTTGAATTGCAGGGTTTGAAATTTTTCCTTCTAAGTTAGGGATTTCTTTTCTAACTTTCTTCTTTCCTTTTCTTGAGGAAGAAGTGGGTGCATTACTTTCTGGAGTAGTTTTAGGAGGTTGGTTTTTTGGTGGTAATTTTGGTTCTTTTTCTTTCACAGTTGCTTCTTCAATATGGTTGGAAGATTCTACAACATCTTCTAGAGGTTGGGCCATGGGATTTACTTGGGGTTGCAAAGTTTTGGATTGGACAAATTCTTCCCATGACATGGGGGAAACATCCCTAAGAGATTTTTCAACCATAATATTGATTAGGACATGGCAACTAATGGAGTTTGCATTTCACTTCTGAGTTTCCTCAGCATTGATACTTAGCATATTATAAAGAAAATTGGGAATATTAACCTAAAGATAATGCTTGATACAGCTAAGTAGCTTAAAATGATGAGCATGTAGGTTCAAAAATCTTCCTTCACAAGTTAAATACCTGATGATGTGCATAGCCAGTTCTGGAAATGGTTGTGGAAGGGACAATCTGTTGCACACCTACTTAGTAATTTCAAGCGGAGGATCACCCGGCCTGGAGAACTGAGCTCGACATGACCTGGTGTCATGCTCATTTGGATAATGTTCTCCCACAATTGGTAACCCTGTAACTTCCGCAATTCTCTCTTTAGTAGCAAAAATTGTCAATCCCCATATAGTTTCTTTTCCTTCTTCAAATGTGCCCATGCATTTTGCAGCAATGTCCTCATTAAACTCTGTCAGCTGAAGAGAATAGCCAAGCCAGCCGCATGCATTGAACCTGCAGACTGCTTCAACATCCACCAGCAAAATACCATGAATGACTGGTTCATGTCTCTGTAATTGTTCGCCCATCTTAATAATGCCCACTCTCTAATTTTTTAGCTCTCCAACCCACTGCTAAGCTTTCAATTTCTCTGCAAATTCCCTCTTTTGAAATGCAATTGCAATTCTTGAAAAAACTGATATTTTCACTTGCATTACCTTTGTTTTTCTTGACATGAACTATAATAATGGCATTGATTTCAGAGGACATCAATACCTATAGTGAGAGTTACCTCACAAATTAATTATGATCCTTTTGAAGTCATGTCAAGTTCAGGAAATTAGAATTTGAAAGTACAGGAAATGTGTGAAGGATTAAAAGAATTAATGGAATGCACCCTAAGTACAACACTGATGTGATAGGGGTATGAAAAGGGTAGTTTAGGAATGACACTTGGAAGTTAGTACACTTCCCTGCCCCCTACGAAAGTTGAACAAGTGTCCTCACTTGTTAAATTTAGCATGAGGTTGGGAAACTGGCTTAATGTGTATATTATACATTTAATGCAGTACTAGATATAATTAATTAAACCTGTGTGCTAAAAGTAAGTAAGGAGTTAGAAATTTGTACTTGGTGATTAGTTAGTTACACGGATGTGGGCTGATGAGAGTGTTGATTCCATCAGCCACATAAGATTGCTGATGTGGCATTTTATTGAAAGCATTTGAAAATAGAATTTATGGGTGACATGGAATTTGAGTGGGTGGTAGAAATAGGAATGAGATGAGTTGGTGAGAAGAAAAGAGAAAAGTGAATGAAGAATTATACCTCATTAAATGAAGTTTTATTATGAGTGCTAGCGGACCTCTGTCATGGTGATGCTGCAGGAGGAAGGCTTTCACCTTCGGCCGCAGGAACTATTTCCTGAGGGGCTGTTAAACTGTGCATGTTGAATTGTTTCAAGAATTATTCTTTGGTTTGAGGCTTGTGATACAGATGCAAGCGGTGTCCATTTACTAGTAGCTTAAATTGTAGTAGATCAAGTGTGGTCAGCTGAATTGCTCCATTATCAAAGACATATTAAATTTCATAGGGTCTGAGCCATCTGGTTTGCAGCTTTCTTGGGTTCTCCTTGAATCTGGAATCATATAATAAAGCCCAATCTCCTACTTGAAATTGCTTGTTCTTGATATGTGAATCATGCCATCTTTTTCTTTGGTTCTTGATTAGCTCTTTTCTTTCCAATGCTGACTTGCGCATTTCATCCAATGAGTTGAGATGGAGGAGACGTTCTATTTGTGCTGCAGGAAGATTGATGTTTAGCTCAAGTGTTGTGCGCAATGTTTTGCGTTCAAATTCTATGGGCAACATTGCTGCTTTTCCATACACCAATTCAAATGGTGTGAACCCTGTTGTTGTCTTCCATGTGGTATGGTAAGCCCAAACTACTTTTGTTAATCGACTGCTCCAATCCTTGCGATGCAACTGTACTATCTTTGTTAATATGGCCTCTATTTCTTTGTTTGTCACCTCTGCCTATCCATTTTCTTGCGGATAATAAGGACTAGACTTCTGATGCCTTAGGCTATACTCCTTCATTAGCTCTATGATCAGGTTTGATGTGAACTATGCACCTTGGTCCGTTACAAGCTCTCTGGGGACTCCATACCTGGTAAAAATTTCTTGATACAAGAATTTTACTACTTTTTCATCCCTTGCATTCTGCATAGCTTTCACTTTGATCCATTTTGTCAGGTAATCTGTACAAACCAAGATGTAAGATTTTCCATTTGATGGTGGATCAATTGGTCCAATGAAGTCCATACCCCACTTATCAAAGGGTGTCATTACTACTTGTGGATTAAGTGGCATCTCATCTGATTTCATTGGATGACCCATCCTCTGACATTTATCACATTTTTTTGTATAACTGGCTGCATCTTTATGTAATTGAGGCCAATAATATCTTGTTGTTAAGATTTTCAGGGTTGTTCTCTTTACTACAAAGTGACCTCCACAAGGCTCATCATGACAAGCATGGAGTATATCATATAATTCATCTTCTCTCACACATCTTCTCATAATCTGATCTAGACTAGTGTAAAATAGATTTTATCTATCCATGAAAACTAAAAGCTTTTCTCTATCAACAACTACATTGGCCTTCCTTGGCTTATCAATAATTTTTATATCAAATTCCTGCAATAGTAAGAGCCATCTTGCCAATCTGCCTGTTATAGTAGGTTTGTTCATCAGATATTTTATTACAGAGTGATCAGTGTGAACAAAAATGGGATAGCCTGTAACATAGTGTTAGAATTTGTTCAATGCATAAACTACAGCTAGGAGTTCCTTTTCAGTAACTATGTAGTTCAATTTAGGGCCATGGAGGCTTTTATTGATATAGTAAATTGCATTCTCAAGGTTAGTAGGCTTTTGTCCTAGCACACCACATATGGCATAATTTGATGCATCTGTATGGATGTGGAATGGAATAGACCAATATGGTCCTTTTAGGATTGGTTCAGTTGTTAGGAGGTTCTTTAGCTCCAGGAAGGACTCATCACATGCTTGTGTCCACTTAAATTTAGCTTCTTTGGTAAGCAATGTGTACAGAGGACTAACAATTTGACTAAAATTTTGAATAAAGCATCTATAGTATCCAGCATGTCCTAGAAAAGATCTTACATCTTTTTTTTAGTAGGAGTAGGTAGTGTAAGTATTACCTCTACTTTAGCAGGGTCCACTTGAATTCCTGCTACTGAAATGAAATGCTCGAGTACCACTCCTTCTTGCATCATCATAAAGCATTTCTCACTATTAAGGGATAGATTATGCTTCTTACATCGGATTATTCAGCCAGCTATGCCTCTGCATCTGCATGTTTCTTCTTGGCGGTCATCATGTCCAGTTGTGTAGCAACATCATTGAGGATGTCTTGCTTGAAGTCTGATAACAGGTTTGAAATCTCCATCTTTGAAATACCAGAGCCACTTCCTTTGGTTAGCGCCAAGCGAAATCCCCTTTCTTTCTTGACCGCTGCCCTAGAATAGTTCATACAAATCTTTTGAAGGTCATCCCAGGAGGACTGAGATATATCACCTCTAGCCATGAGCTCTAGAGCTTCAAGATCATTTTCATTCACTCCTCTTAGAAAAATCAGCTTCTATGAATCCTCCTGCAATGCATGTTGCGGGTTCTTTTGTAAGCTAAATAAGAAGCGTGATATGTAATCCTCTAATGTCTCTTCTTCCCTTTATGACATACGAAAGATGTCATCTCCTTTTGAATCACTTCCCTTGCAGTATTCCTTATACTTTCTTAGAAACAAATCTCTCATTCCATCCCAATTAGCTATTGCATTCGCTCCTAGGCCCATGAACCATCTGAGGGCTGACTCCTTTAGTGTTGCTGGGAATAGCTTAAGCTTATGACTATTAGCATTATAGTCAAAACTTGGACACAGTATGTCAAACTCAAACAAAAAAGTGTCAGAATCCTCTGTAACAAGGCCATAGAACTTTGGAAGTGCTGAAGCAGGTATGTTCTTGAGGTTAGGATTGTTAATAAGACTTGGAATTGGAAATGTAGGAGCTTCCATTATTGGAGGTGTTGGATATTGAAAATGTGGTTGGAAAGTATTGTTGACTGGAGGGTTTTGAGCAACAGGCGGTCCTAGAGTAGGATTATTATGAAAAATGGCTAATATTTCTGCAAAAGGACAAAGGTCAAATGTTTCTTGGGTTTCTTCTTCTTTTGTTGAAGATGGTGCAACAAACTCAGGACCGGCATCAAGAAATGGTAATTCAAGCTCTTCAAACTCTTCTTTCAGTTTAACAAGTTCTTTTGGAAGAAATCTACCATGAACATCTCACCTTCTTCGATGCATGCAAGTAAGTTGATGACTTGTGAAGCAAGCTCACAACTTCTTGGTATTGTCTAAAAATAGGAAACTAATCTAAAAAATAAATAACTCATTAAGGTTCCTAGTTTGACACCATCCCCGACAACGACGCCAAAAATGAATAGTCTCACAATAGGTAGAGATAATCATGCCATTGTCTCTCTTAAGGGTAATACATCTATACTACGGACTACCTATCCCCATCATGAAATGCATTTAGATTGTCAACCCAGGGATGTAGACTTGAAATGGGACAGGACATTTTGTGCACTAAGTTCCTTTAGGAATCATAACACCTATGCTGCAGGAAGATAAAATGCATGAAAGGATTCTATGCTATTGCTGTAGGAAAGTAAAAATGCTTAACTATTGAATGGAATTACTGTAGAAAACTTATGAAATGAATATAAGCCTGTCTAACAACTCAAAACATTCACTATACCCATCTTTGCAAATGCTGCAGGAACAACCATAGTGGCAATGCTGCAGGAGTAAAATAGTAACTCTATTTGAAAACATGAAAAGTAAAAGAAGCAAATCTATTCTTACTTAATCTAATCCACCTCCCAAGTGGGGCCCCTTGGTTGGCTTCTGCTAACTACTCAACACAAGAAATAATCCAAAATCACTCTTCCATTAAATTCTTCTTAACTGGTTACATAACAACTGAATAACTCATGAAGAACAAAATAGAGCAACTTCCACTATATTGAATACATAATTCTATCTTTCTTCATTACCTACTAAATCAGTCAAAATCCCTTTATATCAAGGATTGACACTTATTGAAAACATAACAAAAAAGTCTCATTAAGCCTCGCCAAATATGGAGGAGATAAAACAACCTCGACATAATACAATTACTGCTGACAACAGAATAACAGTTCTAAGGAAATATAGTAGGACTAATTCCCTATATTCTCTGGAACAATAGCTCCTTCAAAGCTCGGCATTTCCATTAAAATCATGATGGATTCTCCCACCATGGTTGGTCTTCTAATGCTCCTTCTTTAATGCAGATGCACCACTCTTCATACCGCTCCGTGTTTACTTGAAAGGTTAGTAATATTCAGTACACATATGCAAGTCAACATTTTCAACTCCTACTTAAATGTTAGAACACAGCTTCAAATAATTATATGAAGTACTGCATTATATTTATAATAGTCAGCAAAACATATCACTCAAGCTACCCATAGATTTTGTGGCTTTAGCTATACTTGGCATAGGTTCACATAAGTATAAGTCATAAAATGTCTTAAAAATGTTTGTCAGAGTATCAACAAAATATAAAGATCATAATGAAATTGAGGCAATAATTGGACTCACTAGTCATGATTGTAAAGAATCCATATAAATTCATAATATTTGGTCATGATTGTAAATAATCCATTAAGATTCATGATGTTTTGTGATGATTGTAAATGATCCATTTAGAGTAAGATGTTATGTTAATGTACACGGCTAAGTTGAGTATTTATTATAGCTCTATGTCATAATCATAACAACAAATGTCTAGAAAACCTAATCTTCCATGTGAGGCTGAGGTGTATTGGTTTAAAGTATCATTTTATTTGTGATACAATAGAGGATTAGAGAGTGACGCTGTGAATATTTGTCATTTAATGGAATATTGTAGATACATCAACAAAGTTGGCAAGCATAATTAAGTTTAGGTAGTGTTTTGATTTTATGAGCTTCAAAAACACTTAGAAATTAGTTGATATGTTGGTACTCCATTTTCTATTGAAAGGTGTTAAAAAGTAGGAGAATATTATGAGAGGTATCTCAACCTTGAAACTCAATAACATTTAAAAATTATAATTTTCAACATATTCAATTGAAAAAATCAATTTATAGGCTATAGAGGTCACTTTAGGCCCTAAAAATAATTCTAGGTTATTTGGCATTAATTGAAAATAATTTTTTAAGACAAAATGTATTCCTTTGTGTTATATTTTGGGTTCATCCAACTCCATGGTTGTTACAGATGAAGCAAACTCCATAGTTGTGTTATTGTTTAGCACGCTCCATGACCATTAAAGCATAATCAAATTTTTCATATGTATGGAATAGCTTGCCAACATATATGCATGCCTTTTTTGAGACATTTGACAAGAAATTTACTTTCTTTGTGCATGATTGACATTTTCGATACACCAAACCATTTTTCCAAGTTATGTTTGGTAGCATCAATAAGGAAATGAATTGTTTGGTATAATGCATATAATTTTTTAGATTATTCTTAGAGTTTTTGTATAATTGTGTGAAACTATAGAGACCCTTTACTATCCTATTCCTCCAAATTCCAAAAATAAAATTATTCAAATAATCAAACCTTGGTTATAATGAATTCATGCTTTATAAATCCATCCCAATCTCAACTTCTTCCTCCACCAATAATCTATGACCATTTTTGGAGATCTTTATTTTCTTTTCATTTTTGTCGAATCTAATTTACTTATAAAAATATAATCTAAACCTATTTGAGTTCAAATAAACCATATGTTTTTTCACAAAAGTAACCATTCTCTTTTAATAGTTATTTTGCACACATAAGAAACAAGACAAAATACATGTGTGGGGTTTAACATCTTAGACACCATATTTCTACCATAAATATTCACTTAAAAGATCATAAAGGTTGGATAGCCTTTTCATTACTTCCTAAACAAGAATATGGTTGAAACTTTTGTATTAATATAATTATAATTATAAAAATATAAGTTAGTCATTCTCTAAACATTAATTAGTACTTCCTTTACAACAAGTCTTAAACCCTTAAATTGTTTGCAAACATATGGAATCAAAAATCATATTTGTAGAATGAGAGAAATCAATTTATCTCAATACCAAATGAATAGCATAATTATATTTTTTTTAATCCACAAAAAAAAGATGAGAGACAAGGATATATTGAAATTTGCATACTCGTGTGATACCATTAAATGTTTGAGGAAAAGAAGGATTGGAAGTTAATGAATTTGTAGATCTTTTCGAGGATATTTCAACTCTTGAACTAAACCTTTTAATACAATGATACTTGATATTTCAATGTTGATCATTAAAAAATCTATGAAAAATTCAAGCTTTCTAATTCAATTTCTTACTCGTAAAACTTGATTCTAATTATATCCTAAAGAATTTATTTAATTAATTCAATGAATGAGTAAAATATTTTAAAACAAAATGTATTCCTTTGTTTTTTTTGGGTTCGTCCAAATCCAAATTTTCTTACCGTTTGCTTTATTTTCTTTTTTATTCTTTATTCTTTATTTAATTTGCCAGAAGGTTTGCTTATTCTTTGTTAGTTCTTGCCATAGCATTCATTGAAAAGCAACTGTTCCTTTTAACTGTCCAATCATAGCATTTTATTTTTAAACAACTTTTTGCATTTATATAGTTCTACTTTATATTGAATTTTTCATAATTGTGCAAATAGTCTTTATCTCTAATTTTATTGGCTGTTTTTTGCTACAGTCATGTGTTTGGCTTTTTGTGCAAAATCATTAAATTATTTTACAAACTTTATGCAACTTTCTAATTTAACTGTCCAATCATAACATTTTATTTTTAAACAACTTTTTGTATTTATATAGTTCCACTATTTATTGAATTTTTACTAATATTGTGTGCATATTTTTTAGAACAATCTGAAAATTTTTAATTTAATTTTTTAAATATAACTTTATTTATATTAATAAAATAAAAACAATTCCATTTTATTAGATGTTTCCTTTATTCTTACAACTACTTTTAAGTTGTTTTTAATTATTATTCACTACAAACTTTTACTCAACATTTGCATTGGCAGGAATTAGACGCTATGCGTCCTTGTTTAATTGGCCTCCACTCCCACATTCATCTGCTCATTTTTTCTTTCATCTGGTTAATGGATAGTAATTTTTAATTTGGTATACCAGGAGGAAGATGCTGAGCTAAATTCTCCCCAGTTAGCGCAACATCTTCCTACTAGTATGCCAAATTCATCTGCTCATTTGTTAATGGATTGCGATGACGATGTCCTACATTAACTCCGATGCCCTTGCATTCGACGGCTCCAAATTCATCTGCTCATTTGTTCTTTCATCTGGTTAATGGATAGTAATTTTTCGTTTCAACTCTGATGCCCTAGCACGATGTCCTACATCAACTCTGATGCCCTAGCATCCGACGGCTCCGATGCCCTGCATCCATTTCGATGCCCTAGCAGGATTCCTACATCAACTCCAATGCTCTGCATAAATTCCGACGCCTTATAGAGCTCATTCAAAATGTTAGAATCTTGTAAGTTCCACTTTCTTGATTATAATTTCTTAAATTCGTTCACTCGTTTGTTCTTTCCTCTGATTAATGGATAGTAAGTTTTAATTTTAAACAACTATACTCTAATTTATTTTGATATATGTTTTCTGAGATTTACATTTGGAATAATATTTACGTTCTTATCATGTAGAGGATAGCACAAGGCTGATGCATAGCTATTTTCTTTGTTTCTGTTTTGAGTAGTTATATCTGGAAAATAGGGTACCATTTAATTCCCTCAAAGCAATAATGCAGAGTCCTTCCTACATGTCATGGTGCTAGTATTTGTCTTGTAATGCTCATAACCTTCCATTTTCTTCTCTCACGTTTATGCCTACCTTATCTTTACAGTATAACCCAAAATGCTATACATCATTTGATACTTTGTATTTAATTTAGGGTTTCCAAAAGGAAAGAAAATAACCCAAAAAGAAACAGAAGGAAAAATTTAGAGACAATGCTAAACACAATGTCTTGATAAGAATAATGGGATGAATTAAAGAAAAGAGTCAACTACATTCCATAGAGGAGCTTTATGTCAAGCATTTTGGAATAGCTCTGTTTGTTCTTGACCTTGTTTTTTGTAGAGGTAAATACTAAGTTGAAACAAATTACAAGTATGAACATGGATACAAAAGTAGGCCACCAGGTTTCAAAAAGTAATTTACAATAGCTAATTAAGACTGCCAAAGGGAGGTGGAGTAGTGGGTTTTAAGTTTAGGGAACTTGTTTTGTAGCATTGACAGTGTATTGCTTCAGATATTACTTGTGCAATCTAGATATTGTAGGCATCTAAGTGGGAGGTGTGACTGCTGCAGTGTCTCCTGAATCCTCCTCATCTACTAGTTTTAACCCAGTTTTATACGTGAGACCTATCTTTTCTTAAGATGACAAATTCTATGCAGATGGTGTGTTTCTAAGGTTATGGGATATATGTCATTTATATGGCAAACAGAAAAAACAACTTATTTTCTTCGAATCTTTCTAAAAGTATTTGGTCTATGAATAAACTTTTGAATGGTTTAGAGTGCTTGCCCTGACAGACTATACCATTGTGGCAGGGGAAAAACCCGCATTGGAAGCTGCTCATAAATATGTTATCAGAGTAATTCTAGGTGTTCAAATCAATGCATTTGTCCCACCAACATTAGCCAATTTCTTACTTGTCTAATCTAGACATATGTCCCAGGATTAACATATTAGTTATAATAGTTTGGCCAAGTTCATATCAGGATGATGATGTAGACAATGTTTTTGTTATTGAAAATTTATTGATAACTCATCCCAAACCTTGAGACAGATGTTTCTGATATTTACAGTGCGATTTTCATTTGGGACTCTTTTTATACACATTTATGTGATTGTCCCTTTGTAATATTTTTGTACTTTCTCACATCATATTTTTAGATATCCCGTTTGTCCCAAGCATCACAGCTGCTATTTACATAGGCTTCTATAATATAAGAAATCACAGTTCCTATCCATTGTTGAGTGCTAATAATTTCTATCCAATTTATGATTTTCTCACCCATTTTCAATGTATTCCTCATTACCATCTATGGAGAAATTTTTAGTGAGAATAGCCATATACCTTAAGTTTCCTTTTCACACTGTAACTAGGTAGAAATTTGTATGACAATTTAAAGTGCAATCAATACGTTTGCTGAAAGTAAGCAGTGAGATAAAAATGTCAATAAACAGAACATATGATACCAAACCAAGAATACTCTGAAAAAGAAAATAGTAGTTTGCACTTCCATAGTCCAAAAAAGAACTACTTGGCAATCTTATTGCCTGTGGGTTTGCCTTATGACAAGAACAACTTTCACAAACTGTGTCAAAAGAAATAAACAATGACAGAGTGAATTGCTAGACATAAAGAAAGCTCAGAACTATGTGTTTAAATCAAGTTTTTCTTAGTCTTTCAAAGAACCGATCGAAACATTTCCAGTGAATAAAATATTGTTGAAAATAAGCCAAATATGATTGTGAGGAGCAAGAGAGAATTCAAATGATTCATTCTCAATATAGGTTCTTAGGTATGATAAAACTATATCTAATTAATGAATGCTAATTGCTTATTACTGTCTTCTAAATCCAAATCTGAATTAAATGGTATTTAAATGTCTACTAGAGTCAAATAGGCTAGAAAAGAAACTGCAAGCATACATATATTTTAATAGAAAAGAAAATATGTCCATGCATTTGTTTAACATGTAGAAAAGAAAATCTGTCCATGCATTTGTTTAACATGTGACATTGTTTAGAGCCTTCCTCATTAAGCCAAGAACACAACCTACAAGATTCCTACAATGTTCTAGATTAAATGACAAAGGAAACTCATCACCCATTACTAGAGACATCAGAAATATCATACATCAGGAGTGCCTCTGGACTTTTAAAGATGTATAAGTGAGTGAATCTTGATTGAGAACACTGGTGGTTTGGTCATGTTTACCCTCAGACAAAGATTTTAATTAAACTTGCCAACATCTTGCAAGCATAATCTTTGAAGTAATGACTGCTGACAGAATCTTATTTATGAGTTAACCTCAAATCTTCATGTATGCCCCCTATTACTTCTTGTTAAGATACTTCTTAAAGTATTAAATTATGTAAAGTTGACTGTTAGACGACAAAGGAAACTCCTCACCCATTACTAAAGACATCAGAAATGTCACATCAGGAATGCCTCTGGACTTTTAAAGATGTATAAGTGAGTGTGTCTAACATTCACATCGACAAACCTTTATTATGAATCTTGATTGAGAGCACTAGTGGTTTGGTCATGTTTACCCTCAGACAAAGATTTTAATTAAACTTGGCAACATCTTGCAAGCATAATCTTTGAAGCAATGACTGCTGACAAAATCTGATTTATGAGTTAACCTCAAGTCTTCATGTATGCCCTCTATTACTTCTTGTTCAGATACCTCTTAAAATTATTAAATTATGTAAAGTTGACTGATAAAAGGCATACTTTACTTTGTATAGCCAACCAAAAATGTGCTTCCAGAATTATGTTGCATGTTAGCGAAGTCTTCTCACATTCCTCTGAAAGAAAACTTGCAGTAATATGTTGAGTGCAGTAAAATCCCAAAGTCATGGGTTATAGTTGTTAAAACTGAAGCAGAAAGATATGCAGAACAAGATAGAACAAAATAGAAGGAACAAGCTGGAATTACCCTGGGAAAAACCCTCTTGGAAGAGGGAAAAAACCCAGCACACTAAATAGTACCTCTTTATTTATATTCAAAGTATGAAATAGATTATATGAAGAATCTCATGAAAATGATAAATAGCAATGCAAGGAGCTCACTGATTGAATGTACACATGAATACACAGCTGAGGAGAGAACATGCACGCACAGACACAGCTCACTGATTGAGCATTCACGCAAAGGCTCGGCTCACTGTGATCACGCTTTGATCTGAAGGAGTTCGAGAGCAATACACAGTCAAGCTGAAAGCTTGATGAAAGGATGAAACGCACAATCAAGCCGAAACCTTGATGAAAGGATGAGACGTACGTTCAAGGATTCACACATTGCAATTCTATCCCATGTTACGCCTGCTGCATAATATGTATTGGAAGAACGCATAAACTGCAATGTCAATACACGCGATCATAAACAAGGCGTTAAGGGAGGTGACGCTTCACCTTGCTTGGCATTACAGCCAGCAAGGCGAAGCGCCATTATCTCGTCCATTACAAACGGGAAGAAGCCCAATGCCAAGAGATGGCTGGCAGAGATGTAGTGCGGTGAATCATACAATCACATATAATAGGAACCGCTAACGGTAACATATAATGTACAGTGTAACAACAACATGACTGTCGTAGGTGGTTACAAATGTGCTCAACCACCAGCGATGGTTATAATAAAATGTACGATTATATTAAGAGTATCGTGAAGATAGTAGAAAGAAGATTTAAGTAAGTCTTTGTCGCTGCTAGTGAATTTCAACACTCCCTCTTAGCGAGAGAGAGACTTTCGGAGAAGTCCACCTGGATAAATGCACTCAGCTGCAAAAGAATTAATGTCAATAGATAATCTCAATGTATTTAAATTTAGTTACCTTCATACAAAGGAGTTCACCATAGCTGATCCCAGAGGGTGAAAAAAAATAAGAAAAATATCCATTATAGCTGCTCCTAGAGCATGAATGTAAAAATCACAACAAAACATTCAACATGATTATTTAAGGATCACAACAAAATCATGGAATTCACATAAATGACTTCCATCATGGCTGCTCCGAGAGGGTGGATCAAGAGCTTACACCTCAAACTTCTCCCTGAGAAGAATGCATTATCACCTTGCCTACTCGCAAAGAGTGATTCCACCATGCCTACTCACAGAGGGTGGATCAAGGGCTTTCACCTCAAACTTCTCCCAGAGAAGAATGCATTAACCACCTTGCCTACTCACAGAGGGTGAGTCAAGGGCTTTCACCTCAAACTTCTCCCAGAGAAGAATGCATATAAGAGATGGAACACTCTGCCTGAGATGCCTTCTCAACAAGGGCCTCATTTTCTACTAAACCAAGTTGTTCTCGAAAGTAACAAAAGTTTACTCTTGGAAGTGGCTTGGTGAGGATGTCCGCGGTTTTCTCTTCAGTGGGAATATATTTCAATTCAACTGCATTTCTTTGCACCATGTCTCTCAAGTAATGAAACTTGATTTTCTCGTGTTTGGACTTGTCATGAAACACTGGGTTAGCTGAGAGCTTTATGCAGCTTTGATTATCACACATGATCACGGAGGGCTCGAGTGGCTGTCCAAACAATCCTCCAATCAATTTGCAAAGCCATACAACTTCTTTGGCAGCCATGCATGCTGCTACATATTCCACCTCAGCTGTGCTTTGAGCTACACAAGACTGTTTCGTGCTGCCCCAGGAAATCACGATGGATCCAAGGTTGAAACAACTACCTGAAATGATCTTCCTATCATACACACAACCTGCCCAATCAGAATCAAAGAATCCCTGCAACCTCAGCTTGGGGCAAGAAGAGTACTTAAGTCCATACCCAATAGTACCCGAACATATCTCAATACATGTTTGGCTGCCACAAGATGAATATGTCTTGGTTCACACATGAATTGACTTAAAGTATTGACGGCAAAACATATGTCAGGTCTTGTGTTGACCAATTACATTAAGGAACCAATGAGTTGACTATACATGGAGGGATCGACCAAATCTGAATTAATCGAATCATCATGAAGCTTTTTCATATTCACTTCCATGGGAGTCACCATGGATTTACATTTCAACATACCAAATCTTTCCAGGATGTCAATGGCATACTTCCCTTGACTTAGGATGATGTCATCTGAGTTCTGCCATACTTCAAGGCCAAGAAAATAGTGTAACATGCCAAGGTCTTTCATTTCAAATTCTGAAGTTAACTCCTTGCACGTGATGATGAGATCATCACTACCCGTGAGGAACAAATCATCCACATATAGGACCAAGATCAAAATTTTATCATCATGAAGCTTTAAGTATAAATTAGGATCAACAACATTCTTTTGAAAGCCTAAACTCAAAAGATATTTGTCAATTCTCTCATACCAAGCACGCGATGCTTGTTTGAGTCCATACAAAGCTCTTTTCAGCTTACACACATGAGATGCCCTATCATGGATAATGAACCCTTCTAGTTGTTCCAAGTAAACTTCTTCAATCACTCCATTCAGGAATGTTGTTTTCACATCCATCTAGTGAAGTTTCTAGCCTTTAATCACAGCAATGGCAATAATGGTTCTGATGGAGGTATAGCGAGCCACAGGTGCAAAAGTCTCATCATAGTCTATGCCTTCCTTTTGGGAAAAACCTCTAGCTACAAATTGTGCCTTGTACTTGTCTATGCTCCCATCAGCCGCATGTTTAATCTTGAATAACCATTTAGATGAGACAATTGATTTGTGTTGAGGCCCGGGGACAATGTCCCATACGTCATTCTGTATGATGGATTGGTATTCTTCCACCATGACATCTCTCCATACTTGATGTTTGGAAGCCTCCTCAACATTTGGAGGTTTTGAAGAAATTATGTGACTCATAAATGCAACATAACCAGCAAACTTGTGAGGCCGTTTGCTTTCTCTGAAGGTCCCTCGAGGGGCTGTGAAAGGTGTAGCTTCTTCCACAATGTTTCTAGCCCATAGGGGTCTCTTCTTATTGGTGGAAGAAGAGTTGGGACCTATGGGATCAACCGGTGTATCAAGAGGAGCAAGATCAACAAGATCTTCATACTCCCTCTCAACCTCTGAAGGAGAATTCGGATCAACCATGGTGAGATCTTGAGGGAGTTCAAGATCTTCCTCATCAACCACAATGTTAGATTCTTTGGGAGGCTTGCAAGCCATATCTTCATAAAAAATGACATCTCTATTGATCGCAATTTGCCTTTGACCAGACACATAAATTCTGAAAGCTTTAGAAGAATCACTGTAACCAACAAAGATTCCTTTCTTGCCTGAACGTTCTAATTTGGACCTTTTCTCTTTTGGAATGTGAATGACTATTGGGCAGCCAAAAATTCTGAAGTAGCTAACGTCTGGCTTTGACCCCGAGAAGGCCTGTTCAAGAGACATGTTTCCAAGGATCTAATGGGGGCTGTGATTCTGAATGAAGACAATTGTACTGCATGCTTCAGCCCATAAGAAGGTAGGAATATTCTGATCATGAATCATTGCTTTCGTTGCTTCAACAATGGTCCTATTGTTTCTTTCAGCCACACCATTTTGTTGAGGATTATAGGGAATGCAAATCTCCCTCTTGATCTCAGCATTAGCACAAAAATAATGAAAGGCTCCGAATACAAATTCTCCACCGTTATCAGGTCTCAAGGTCTTGATCCTTTTCTCAGTATTGTTTTCAACCAAGGCCTTGAATGTTTTAAAATAGGACAACACCTCATCTGATTCTTTTGACTTAAGGAAGTAGATCCAACACTTGTGACAAAAGTCATCAATGAAAGTATTATAGTACCAAAAACCACTAAGAGATGCAACAGACATAGGGCCACATAAATCTGAATGAATTAAACCTAAAATGCCTTTAGCTCTAGATTCACTACTATGAAATGTACTCTTAGTGTTCTTACCTAGAGCGCATCCCTTGCAGATTCCTTCATGATCCTTATTCAGCTTAGGAAGGCCTATGACAGCCTTGTCCATGGAGGCCAGGGTTCTGAAATTCAAATTTCCAAATCTCTTGTGCCAAAGAACATTTGGATTTGAGGAAAAATGAGAAAGAGCCTGAATAGGGTAGGTTGAGAGCTTGTAAAGACTGTCATGACGAACTCCAATCTCATGGGCTGAAAGGAAATTTGAGTTCTTTTTCCATGCAAGGACTTTACCATCAATGAAAGATACATGATATCCTTTGTCTTCAAGAGCTGAAATTGATATCAGATTTCTTTTAATACTAGGAACAAAGAGAACATCACTTAAGTGAAGAGAAATGCCTAAATCAAGTTGGAAGGAAGTGGAACCAGCCCCCTTCACTGAATAGCTAGCATCATCTCCAATTATCACTTGAAGGTGAGAATCCTTTTCTTTAAGGTTGAAGAGGTGGTCACAGTAACCAGTGATGTGGCATGAAGCTCCACTATCGATCAACCAGGTATCATTGTTGGTGGGAATGTTGTTGGATAAAGCAGAGATGAAACTAAATCCCTCAGGTTCGTCACATGATTCCCTCTTGGGAGAGGAGGCCTCAACAAGTGCAGCAGAGACTTGAGGCTTCAGCCTTTGGGTGCAATCTCTAGCATAGTGACCAAACTTATCGCATCTGAAGCACTGAACTTTTGAGATGTCAATCGTCTTTCTTTTGTGGGAAGAGGTTGAATGTGAATTGTAATCTCTGGATCACTTGAAATATGTTTCCTTTCCTTTTCCTTTGGAGGTGTGGGCTGCCAGCACTTGATCGTCTTCATGATGACTTTTGTGACCATTTCCTCTAGCCTCAAGTCTGCATTCTTCTTGAATGCAGTTAGCTCTCAATTTGTCAAATTTAGGGAGATCATCTCGTCCACTGATGCCTTGGATGAATGATTCTCAAGAGTAGGGGAGACCATTCATGGCAAGCATGACCAAGTCTTTGTCTGAGATAAAGTCACCAATAACACTCAGCTAGTCCTTGAGTTCTATGATTTTCATGAAGTAGGGCATCACAGATTCTCCTCGAGCCATTTTAATGTGAATGATCTAACGTCTCAAGGCTAATGCCCTTCTTGCATTGTTGAACTCATATAGACCTTTCAAGGTTTGAAACATCTCGCTTGCTGATGACAATTTGGAAATAATGGGAATTAGATGATCCTTCACTGAATCAATCAGAATTTTCTTAGCCATCACTCTGTTCTTTTTCCACAGTGTTTTCTCAGCATCATCGGAAGGTTCTTCCGGGTCAGAATTTACATAAGCAAGAAGATCATTCTTCTCTAGAGCGATCAAAATTCTAAACTTCCATGAGGAGAAGTTGGAAGAGCCATCAAGTCTGTCCTCGACCTTTAAACCGTTAACCATGATGGAGCGAGGAGAATGAATGAATGTGAAAGAGGAGGTCTTTCTGGTTTTGGATCGAAATGCCTAAACCCGCTCTGATACCATGTTAAAACTGAACCAGAAAGATATGCAGAACAAGATAGAACAAAATAGAAGGAACACACTAGAATTACCCTAGGAAAAACCCTCTTGGAAGAGGGAAACAACCCAGCCCACTAAATAGTACCTCTTTATTTATATTCAAAGTATGAAATACAATATATGAAGAATCTCATGAGAATGATAAATAGCAACACAAGGAGCTCACTGATTGAATGTACACATGAATACACAACTGAGGAGAGAACATGTACGTACAGACACAGCTCACTGATTGAGCAATCACGCAGAGGCTCGTCTCACTGTGATCACACTTTGATCTGAAGGAGTTTGAGAGCAATACATAGTCAAGCCGAAAGCTTGATGAAAGGATGAAATGCACAATCAAGCCGAAATCTTGATGAAAGGATGAAACGTACGTTCGAGGATTCACACACTGTAATGCTATCTCATGTTACGCCTGCTGCATAGTACGTATTGGAAGAACGCATAAACTGCAATGTCAATACATGCGATCATAAACAAGGCATCAAGGGAGGTGACGCTTTACCTTGCTTGGCATTACAGCCAGCAAGGCAAAGCACCATTATCTTGTTTGTTACAAACGGGAAGAAGCCCGATGCCAAGATGGCTAGCAGAGATGTAGTGCGGTGAATCATACAATCACAGATAATAGGAACCGCTAACGGTAACATACAACACATAGTGCAACAACAACATGACTGTCGTTGGTGCTTACAAATGTGCTCACCTACCAGCGACAGTTATATTAAAATGTGCGATTATATTAAGAGTATCATGAAGACAGTAGTAAGAAGATTTAAGAAAGTCTATGTCGCTGCTACTGAATTTCAACAATAGTTGGATGATTCCCATAAAATCTCAATTATAATAATTGTCTTAGATTACATCCGTTATATTTCTCAAATATATTAGTTCAAACCATTTTGAATGTTGAAAATCAGTGCAACTACACACTTGTTACCTTGTGTTGAGTTTCAAATCCAACTCAATTGTTAGATAACATTTTGCATCAATAACAAATTAGAATAAAATTCAATTTGGAATAATTTCTAGATTTTCACTAAAAGTTCCAACTTCAAAGTCAGTAGTGCTATTTGTTAGATGCTTGGCTGTCATAGATAGGTAAAACTTTCCAGCATGAACTCAAAACATCTTGCTTTAGTATCCTCTATTACTCCCAGACCGGATCCAAGATGCAGGGAACAAATGAACAACAATATGATGCACGTTTGTTACTCCGGTAGCGTTAAACCATAAAGTTGCCCAAGTATCCAATAAAAACTTTTCAACACATATATGAAGATAAAACTCAAAATCTGCCAGTCATTATACCAAAAAATGAAAAAGTACTAGAAATTGTTACAGTGTTTACTACATGTTGCAACCTGTTAGTCAAATTTGCTAACCTCCTCCACTTCCTAGTTTTATCTATTTCCCTAGCAATCATCCCACAATTCCTATAAGAAGTGATAAGAAGATGCAACCATTTTACTGCGCATAACCTGTATTATCATAAAAATCTCACTTTCTCAGAGAACCAGCCAAGCCAAAAGCATCCCATAAGCTGAATCCATTCAATCTAGTATGTCTTATAGATCTCATTATGTACTTTAAATGTTTACACAGTTAGTAATGATAGATAACAAGACTGAAAACTTACAATACTTAACAAAATAAATAAACTGAAATGAGACAACAAGCTACCATCCCAAGTTCATAGAAAAATATGACAAACAAACAATTTTTTTTCACACAAGAACATGTGTAGTTTGTTTTAAAAAAAGTTAATCCATACAATAACAGTAGAAACTAATATTTTAATAATATGATCCTGGGCGACCTCTTGGTCCATAAATACCAACATTTCTTCTTGAATAAATAGGTGGATCTGGTAAACCCTCCATTCCACCAGCCCTGCTACCTTCAACTAGACCTATTATAATGAATTAAGTAACATTATTCCATTAAGAACAAAATTGTAAAGCTAACCGACAAGAGTTTGAAGGAATAAACTACACATTCTATCATCTCCTATATTTGTGATGTTTTTCTAAGCATAAGAAAAACAAACAAACTACAAAGCACACAAGTGCATCTCTTAGTTGTATATAGACCAGGGTATTTCAAACACAATTATACCACTCCATGAAATACTGACCAGCTCTTAAGTCATGATCCAGGTGAATGCTTTGGTACCTTGTAGGTGGTCCTCCATATGAAAGCTCTGGCTCCTAACTAAAAATCACAAAATTATGGAGTTCAAACCAAGGAAGACCTGATATAGGGAAAATAACCAAAAATAACCTATAATAAAGACTCAAATTAAAATCAAATGACTACCAGATCCTAATATTGGCACTTTGGCACTGATACTGCATTATAATTATGGACAGGTGCATAATGATAGGCTAAAACTTCATCCATATGGTAACCATAGCCATCTTCATCATATGCACTTTTGCATGAGGGAATCCTTGAAGTACTTTGAGGAATTGCTTTAGAACAGTAATCTGCATCATATCTGTGATCTCTGTATACAGGTCATCTAGGAACTGTTGCAACAAATCTTCTTGAAGTTTGACCTCTTGTTTGTATGTAAAGTTTGTTTCTGTTCAGTGTGATAATTTGCAGCTGGAAATACACCATATATTATAACAAAGCATTCAGATTTCTTGGAAAATCTTACCTAAATAACCTATTCATATGATAAACATAAACGTGTCATTCAAGTACCAGTTGGTCACCTATAATACATCCTCCCAGAAGAATGAAAATGCCTGCTTCTATCTGAAAAATCACGAGAGCCATGGAAATGATCCCTCCCACCTACAAAGTCCCTTGCTCCATGAACATCAAATCGGCTAACACTCTGAACTACCTGGACTGCCACTATAACTATGAACACTACCATAATCTGTTTGGTATCCTACCTGAGTAGGATCCCTGATGGCTTTTCCCTTTTGCTGAGGATTCTGCAGTGTAGCCTTGATATTGACCTGTGTATGAGACAGGCACAATTTAGTCTAAAGATATACATCAAAACATCATTCAATTATATCATATGCAAGCTCCAACAACCATTGAGAGAACACAAGCTAAATGATCTTTTTATCTCCTTTAGCTAGCTCATTCTTGTTGACACCTTCAATAAATACGAGTGTTGCTTCACGAGTTCTATAATTATTAAACCCAAAATTTGTGTCTGGTAGAGGGCAGAAGGCCAATTATACATTCTCAATTTTACCATGCTTTTTAAATTTCTCCTTAACCTGCTCCACATCCCAAGCAGCTGGTAAGCTGTCAGCAAAAACATACTTAACCTGCAAAAGCAATAAAACAAATAAAGTAAAAATCTTATTTTCTCAGACTTCACACACAACAAGATATCTCAGGTTATAGAACTACCAAATACAAGTTTTTAAATTTTAGGGAAATGTGTTTATCTCAGTTTATAAAATGCATGTTCAATCTGTAGTAAACTTTACATAGCATATAATAACAGCTCAAAATGCAACTGTTAACATGATAAATGGTTGATTACCTAGTCCAATACCAGACTTGGCAAAGGCAACCTTTGCTGAATCACCAACACCAAAGAAAACATCTTGTTTCTGCAAGCGTTTAAATGCATTTGGTGCGTCAAGATGAGTGTTAAATTCCAAAAATGCAAATCCTCTGTAGATGACTTCATGCTCTGAATCATCCATAAAATTTAGCTCCTCAACATCTTCTATTCCATACTGCTTCAATTTGTTTCTCAGGTCCAAATAAATCACCAGCTGTTCTAAAATTCACAAATATATAAAATTACAAATAATGTAACCTTGCAGCAAATTGTCAAAGTAGATAAATAGAGTGCATAAAGAGTCTTACATCATTTGTCCAAGCCCTGCTGATGCTCCGTACATAAAGAGTCTCATTATCCTGGCTTTGTGTCACTCCACATCTCATCCCATTTACCTAAAATTTCAGAGTAAATTGCAAGGATACAACTTTAATTAATCATCATAGTTTGAGAACTCCTTGAGATATACAAAACACTAGTCCAGAAATCTCAGCCTTCGTGAAAGAGGTGCAGCCTAATAGGAAAAATAAATGAAAAATTAACTACATAACAGGAATTTATGTATAGTTTTGTTCCTCATGTTTTCCTATGGAATTCTTTTCCTTCATTTTTTCACAAACTATTCAGTTTTCCATAACATTTCAGTTTGCAAGTTATGTTGCTTCAGCATGTGAAAGGTTGTAAATAAATGGTTCCTCAATGCATTTTCTAAGTTTATTTTTTGTCAAGACTCTCCATATTTAAAATGTATTTGAGTTCATTTTAAACTTCATAGCCTCAACCCCCAAAGTGATTCAACCACAACATTTAGGGAAATAAATAGAAAATGAAGGTCAAGCATGAAGATTAAGATTGTAGGCCAGAATTGCCACAAGACTCCATCAACAACATCATCCTAATATGAAGGCCAGACATGAAGATTACATTAGTTTAGATATTCAGCCTTTTGATTCATTATAAGCTTGTGGTTTCTTTCTCTTAATTAGATCCTTGCAACCAACAAGAATCATAGATGCTACCAATTTCTTAATTGCAATTTGAATATTCAATATTGCATACATGTGTGAATGAATCTTGCTATAGGTGGAGTGAATTTTATTTATTTTGTATGGGCGGTAAGGTTCATGCCGAGACAACAATAAAGAGGAGTGGCTGCTCTTATCCATCCATGGGCTTTGAACAACCCCTGCAATGTAGTTATAAATCTTAAAGAGGTTGGGCTTCACGGCATTGAATTCTATAAAAATGAGGGAAAAACTGCTGGTAAGGAGTTCCATGAATAGAAACTTTTATTATTTTCATTTTGGTTCCTTGTTTTGAAGTCAATTTGGCTACATTTATTTTGTTGTTAACAGGCTGATTATTGAAGTCAAATTCACTTTAGCGACATAATGAATTTTTTAAAAATTGTGTTTACATAACAGACTTTTTTGTTGGCTTCTTTATCCATCGTTGTATGATTTTTGTTTTTTTCTCTGCTGTCATTCTTTTTTTTGTTTAGCATGACCATGTCTTATGTGATTTTATTTTGTTTGGTTTGTGTTTTTATTTTATATTTTTATAGTAGATTATTTTAGAAAAAGTTTTATTGTTATTTTATATGTCCCTATTTTATAGCTGGTGATTTTTCAGGCAGCACAACAGTGATGAGGAGGAGAAAAGAAGCTGAACACTAAGGTTGATTTTGTAAGCTAATTCCTCTTTAAGATTGCATTGAGTAATCAGTAATTTTAAAGAGGATTATGTAGACTAATTCCTCAACTCAATTGTAAAAATATTCAACTACAGTGTTATTTCTGTGTAACAATAGCTCATCTCAATACAGAGCAAATTTTAATTTAATTGCTGCACTTTTGAATCAATTTCTGAAATCAATAAACTTATTTGTAAATCAATATGTGAATGGATTTGTTGTTTAATAAAAAATATTTATTTAGGAGGGGTTGAATTGGCCCCCTCCTCAAGGCTGCAGGGAATGGTCATTTGACCATGGCCATTTTTTTTAGCCTATTGTTTCTGTGTTGTCTTTTATATTATTTTTTATTGTATTTTTTTAAAATTTTATTTCTTAGCAAGATAAATGTGAAGTGTATAGTTGAACAAGATATTTCTAAAGTGAAATAATGTTGCGTGAAATGTATTTGAACTTTCACATTCACTTATGTCAATATTTAAACTTCAACATTTATTATGTTTGAACTAATTATGTGTGAAACAAGTGTACTATATTTGAAAAGTGGTTTGAAGTTTGAATTTTCATGTTGGCCTTATATTAAGAATATATTAAGTTTGAAATTCACTTATGTAGTATGTTTAAGTTTTGGCATTCACATTTTTATATTTGTACTTTGACATGTTTTAACTTAAATGTTTACCTTTTGTGTCATTGGAGTAACTTTTTCCAAAGCCTTTTCAAATTGGGCATGTGTTTACTTTTGTGTGTTTGTAGTTTGGTATGTTTAAACTAAATTTGGGTATATTTAAACTTTAGCATTTGAACAAACTATGTGTGAAATGAACAAACATCATGTTAAATGTTTTAATTTTGACAACCATTTTGTTGTGTTTACACTCTAACATGTGTGTGTATGTTTGAACTTTCCGATTGACTGTGTGAAGAGTGTACTGAGTTTGACAATTTATTATATATGTTTCAACTTTAGTGTGAAGTGTGTGTGAACTTTAGAATTCACTTTGTGTATTGTTGTACTTTGACATTATTGAACTGAAGTATGTTTTTGTGAAACATTTTTATATTTGGCATGTTTAAATAAACTCCGTGTTTGTAAAAATTTGCATGTTTATTTCATATGTGGTTAAACCATTGACATAAATTCATTTTAGTATTTACTAAGTGTGTTTTTGAACTATCATTGGCATTCACTATGTGTGGTGTATGCTTTAACTTTGTCATGTTTGAACAAACTCCATGTGGATTGAGTTTTGTCAGAAGGCCACTACTTACCCAACTCGTGCTGGTGAGAGTGAATAATCTTCTAGCCCATAGTGAATACAGTATCTTAAGCATGTCATTAGGACCCATCAATAGGGAGTGTGGGCTCTCCCGAGAAGCATATAATTAATATGATAATTCTGCCTTGGCGCAACACTCGAAAAGTAATCTTGGGAGGCTAGACCCGATTATTATCAGTAGTTTGCATTCGAAACCTTTCAAATGACATTGAATAATTATGTTCGGTAGTGTACCAATTTCTATACGCCTATAAAATGGTTGGGCACCTACCTCATAGAGAAGGGGGGTAATAAATTGGTCATGTCATATATATCTTAGTTGCACCCTACAATTCTATAGCTTGACAAAGTGGGTTATTTTATCAGCTTTAAATACTGAACCTTGTAACTTTGTGGCCTACCACTATAAATGGGGTGTCATGTTATCTAGGATATTTTTATTTCAAAAAAATGCCCGCCCATTTTATCAGATATCTTAAAAATTGATGGAAGACCCCCCTAGATTAGTTGTTCTCCTGCTCCAGGTGGGTGTTCAGTTTAGTGGAAGGAGCAGTTATAGGGTGGGCCCCAACTATTCTATGCTAGAATGACATCAGGTAGCCACAGAATAGTAGGGGAGTGAGAATATTTTTCTCATCTCGTCCTCTTTCCTAACTTTATTTCTGAGACTGAGGGTGAACCCCAATAGGATGTGGGGTCTGGTAACTCTAATAATTGTTATCTGGAATACTCGGTGGCTACACTGGCAGATTTGATGTGAGAACCATACCCTATATGTGAGTTTAAATAAAATTTGAAATTCAATTAATGGGAGATTGTATATCAAACAATGAATATGACTAAATCCAAACATTTTGAGAAAAAAAAAAGTTAGTTTAGAGATCATAATAAAATGAAAGACTTAGTTCACTAAATTTGATTATGAAGTCAACTCAAGAGAGATATAAATTTGCCATTTCAAAATGGGAGAGAATGAATTAGGAAAACAAATTGTCCGATTTGAAGATGCAATCAACAAATGATATAGTTAAAGAAAAATTTATATGTAAAATGGAGATTGGTTCTCATTTAATTAAATAAAGAATTAGAATTAGTAAATGGTAAATTAAGTGATAAATAGATAACAAGGTTCCCAATGATATTTCAATGCCAAGAGGGCTTACACAAGGTGACTTACTATCCTCCTCTTTTTCTCATTTTGGTGAAAGCCCTTGAAACTTGGGTATGTGCGGGGGTATGTTGTGTGCTTACAAATGTCTATATGTGTGGGTGTGTGTATAAGTGTGTGCATGCATGGGTGTGTGTGTGTGGGTATGTGTGTGTCCCAGGGGTGCACGTTTATGAGGGCATGGGTATGTCAGTTTATGTGCATGTGTGTGGGTAGAGGGTGTGGGTGTTTGCACATGCATGTGTGAGTGTGCATGTATGGGCATGTGTGTGGAGGGTCTAAGTGCACATGTGCATGCACGTAGGTGCGTGTGTTGGAGGTGCATTGTGTGCCTGTGTGTGTCTACGTGTGGGTGTGCGTGTATGTTTGTGCATGCATGGGTTGTGGGTGTGTGTGCATGTCCCTAGGGGGTGCATGCGTACTTGGGCATGAGTATGTTTGTGTGCATGTATGTCGGTAGGGGGTGTGCATGTTTGGGGGTTTAGGCATGTAGGTGCCTAGGGGTGGGGGTTGTATATCAAACAATGATGGAAAATATGACTAAATTCATAGACATTTTGAGTAAAACAACAATTTAGAGATGAGGATGAAATTAGAGACATGGGTTAACTAAATTTTATTGTTATGTGTATGTACATGCATGTGTGTGTCTATGGGGTGTGTGCATCCATGCGGGCATGGGTGTATGTTTGTGTACATTTTCATGTGGGCATGAGTGTGTGTGTGCACATGCTTGTATGGGGGCATGGTGGTGTGCGTGCACATGTTTAGGTCTAGGTGTGGGGGTGTGCACAGGTAGGGGTGTGTGAGTGTGTGCATCAATGTAACATGTGTGGAGGTGTGCATAGGGACCTCCAAGTAGTCAAAGGTCATGACCCAATCTGGGATTACAATCTACAACACAATAACAATTGGCACATAATCTATTTTGCTTTGATACCATATAAGAAAATATGGTCAAAGAAGCAAGAAATTAATTCAATCCAAAATAGGGCTTATCTATTTTTCATTCAATAAGTTATTACATATATATAGGAGTTATATTTGCTTAATTATAGAACTAGTATAACATCCTTTAACCATTTCTTTCTATAGACAAGTTGTTCTAACAACTTCAATATTATAATCTCGTACAATATTTCTTCAAATATAACAACAAACCATATCAAGTAGTAGAATATTCAACCACTCATAATTATGTGAGTGTTTTGATTACGTAAAAATAGGTTTTGAAAGGACCTGAAACCTTATACAAAAGCATAAATAGATTTTGCAATTAAAGACCAAAACAACTGTGGTGCCCCACCAAACAAACTAAAGGAACAAACCTGAGTTCCTACCAAGTGGACAGAAGCCCACACCAAAAATAGCCAAGGGCTATCAAGATTTACATTTTTGCCCATCCTTATGTGAACGTAAGTTCATAATTATGTGAGTGTTATTACAACTCACTTTACCACATTATTTTAATGCATGTGAACACTAATTCGTAACAAATTTGACCTTAGATATTTTAGCCTCAGATAAGGCAAAACAAGTTGAGCTGAAAGCAATAAAACAAGGGTGTTGTCCCTTACAAAACCATAGCATGGAGGTGTTAACACTATAGGCCAAAGCAATAATTTACAACAAGGTCAAAAGACTAGCAACAAAACTAGCAACCCCACAACAAGAGTGGGTAGACATCTCACCCACATCATGGGGAGGAGCACGAGTGACAACATAGTGGTTTATCCTTTGCTAGCAGAAAACTATCTATGAAATAATTTTAAGAGGGTCCCCGCCACAAGGAGAAGGCAAAGGAACCCTCAGACAAAGAGAATCAACAACACCAGGAACAAAGCGCTAACAAAGATGAACCTCATCATCCCTAGGCAAGAAGGAGAGTGGTAGAAGCTACAATCAAAGTAGGATTTGCACCGCCAAAGGAAATAGAACCAACCTTTAGGGAGACATCATCAATCTGTAGAGTCATCAAAGTTGGGGTCGACGACCAGGACAGTCAAATGGTCATCATTTGAATCCTTCCACCAAGTGATAGCACCTTTACGATGCGAGAGACAACAAGTTGTAGCCAAATGACTAGTAGGGAAGCACTGTTGACATCAAAATGGGAGACCCTCAAAATCAAATGATTGGGTCCATGGCTTGTCCCCGACCATGAGAAGCACTTCTCTCAGAAGGGATGTAGAAATATCAATGTCAACCAAATTGCGAGCAAAGGTAGAGAGACCTATCGCTATCGTAGCCTCATCCACCTTTAATAAACAACCAATAGAGTTGTTAACGGCCTCAAAGCAAGAGTTATCTAAAAAAGGAAGGGAGACAAACCCACACTGAATGCACACTAAGTGGTTCAATGAGCAGGTTAAAGGAGAACGTCCAAGGTTTGGTCAAAAGAGAGTGACTCTCCCACACCGACAGTTTGCTCAATACTAAATCACATTGTTTAGCAGAAGTAATAAAAAACCTCTTTGCATAGAGGAAAAGCTCAATATTACCCGACCCTAAAGATCTCCAAGAATTTGTCACCCAACGATGTAGATCTGCAAGAGGGCCAAAAGCTAGCGAATCTACCAACCAACCCACAATTTTGGTACACTTCCATATTGTCCACCACATCTGCAATGCACACCACCATAAGGGAGGTCTTGGCACATGAAATGGGTCGAGTTTTAGCCTTTGTAGTAGTGGCAACAGATTTAGCAACGTGATCATAGCTTTACCCTCCATCAACAACATTATTTGGGGGTTGAACCTTACGTTTGACAAATCCAAAAGTAGAAATCCTTCTACCTCCAAAACCAGGAAGAGAACCACCCACATCAAGCAGTGGGGATGAGGAGCCAAGGACAACACACTTGGACATAGTCCCAACACTCCCCGTAGCACCCAACTCAACTGAGGTCTACAATGCTAATGAGGGAGCGAGGGCCTAAGATCAAATTCAAATCTCAACCTTAGTAGGAAATCACAATGTTAGACGACATCGTGATCCTCATATTTTAACAAGGAATTATTTAACTAATCAATGCAATTGTCAATCTAATAGGGTGGTGATCAAATAAAGTATATGGTTACACCTCTACTAGATCATCATCGCTATTAGGCCCCCGTTTGGTTATGGGAATTAGCCTGGAATTGGCATTTGCGATTTTTGATTTCGTCGAATCCTCAGTTTGGGAGTGCAATATGAAAATAGAATAGGAAGATGTAAATGCTCATTTTGGCCCAAAATGAGCATTTACATCTTCCACTTAAAAATGTGGAATTGGAATTTGAAATTAGAATTGGAATTGGGGATAAATCAAATTTTTAAAATTTCCATGTCTACCAGTTAATTTTTTAATTTTTTATTTGTGTGCACAAGGATTTAATTTATTTTTTATTTGTTTGGGTGGTTTGTAACTTTGTCATTTTTTTTTTAAACTTTGGTTGCGATCGGTGATTGTAACTTGGTTGCCTGCCTCCAACTTTGGCTGCCTAAAATGGTCTGTGATTCCATTTTCCAATTTTCATTCATGTAGGTTGCAATGGCACGAAGCACATTTAGGTTAGGTTTGTTGATGTACATGAATAAAGTGAAAATTCATTTAAACTTCGCTTTTCTATTGATGACTTTACTTTGCTATTTGACGTGAATTAAACTCCTTTAAACTTCGTCTTCAATTTTCTATATAAAATTAAATAAATAAAAAATTAATAAAAATGAATTCTTAAATTAAAAAATATTATAAAAAAAAAATCATACTCAAATTCCAATTCTAGTTTCAAAATGCAGAACCAAACAAAGGAAATGAATCTTTTGGCTCATATTTAGGGTCAACCAAATGGTCCAAACTATATTTTGAAAACAAAAAATAGGAATATCAAATCCATGATTTGACCATTTCCAGCATTTGATCAAATCCAACATTTCCTAATTTCCGCAACCAAACGTGGCCTTAGAGTCCATAAACTTGAACATGTCTATATTGACATAAAACCTATAAAGTTTGCAATATATCCTCCTTCCCCCTTTTTGGGCATTGCACCAAGTAAACCAAATATTCTTACAATCTTCTTTCTTACCTTCCATAAGTTCAAATAAATGAAATTGGATTTAAATCTAGACCAAAAATGTTTCTCATTGCCTTTCCAGTCCATGTCTATGTCTCCATATTTGGTACTCTTATTTTCAATCATATTTAAGTCCCCCCAACAATCTAAGGAATGTTAGGCAAGTTACATAACCAATTCCAAAGATTACTTCTCTCCATGTGATCATTAGGAGCGTAAATAAAACAAATTCCAAATGTACTTGTGTCAAAAGAGATAATACACCAAACTACCCTATTGCATGGAGAGGCACCAAAATCAATGATAATTTGAGCCCACTTTTTACTCATAAGAATGACTTCCCCTCCCCTACCTCTTTCATGCTTGGTAGTTAATTGGACAACATCTCTCCAAATGAATCTAAGATTTCTTTCCAATGTAAATCCTAGTCATAACTTCTTGCAGAAGAACAAAATCTTTATTATTTTCCAAATTGAGGAATCTCTTGACTACATGTTTCCTATTTGGAGTGTCCAGACCCCTCACATTCCAAGATATGATTCCAAACATTAGAAACAAATAAAAATTAATGATTCACATTAGAAGGATTGGAATTATTTTATAGCATTCTTGCGAAAGAACAAAATCTTTATTATTTTCCAAATTGAGGTATCTCTTAAGATATGATTCTAAACATTAGAAACAAATAACAATTAATGATTTACATTAGAAGCCTTGGAATTATTTTAGCATTGGGGCAATACGTTATTGAGCTCTACTATTTAAGAGTTGGATTCCCCAATGCTCAAACTGTTCTTTTCTGTTTTACTCTCCTTGGGCTTATCAAATTTTCCTTTCCCAAGTGGAACTAGCTTATCCATATTTATAGAATGGAGATCCCTGAGTTTCATCTAAGAGTTAGAAACCTCTATCTCATTAACATTCTCATCAAGAGCATGGGCAACATTACCACTAGAGCTAGGGGACTTCTAGACTCGTAATATTCTCAGGGCAAATGCCACTCTAGACACCCATTCTAGGTTTCAACAATGGCATCACTAGCCAATTTACCTTCAGTCGCTATGGGATCGATCTCCCAAGCAACATCTTGGCCACCCCTACTCCAAAGATACATTTAACCTCAAATACACACACACAAATACATGCAATCAACAAATGCAAATATGCTTCATCCACACAAAGTGAAGATTATTGAATCTTGTTTATACACAAAGTGTAAATCTCAAGGGCTTTCATACAATCCGCACAACATGATAGAACAAAAATGAATGCCAATTTACAAACACCACAAAAGTAAATTTAAATTAGTTAAAACACATACCACTCAAAATGAAACTCAAAGTAATTCAAAGACACATCACACAAAGTGAATCCCAAAGTTACTTAAAATACAAACACTACACAAAGGAAATTATTATAATTACCTTTCAACATGCACAAAGAAACAAAACACATGGACTTTCTTCAATCATGACAAAGTTACAACATACACACCACAAGGTGAATGCTAGTAATCACATAAACAAAAAATGAATGCATGTCATAGTTTAACAATGAATGCATGTCAAGTTAAAAACATTTCACATATAGATTTTTTGTTTTACACATAATTTGTTCAAACACATTCTTCAAACATACACAAAATAAATGTTAGAATTTAAATATTGACATAAGTGAATGTGAAAGTTCAAATACATACACTTCACATATATCTTGTTCAAACATACACTAAACATTTATCTTGTTTTTTAAAAAATGTAATAAAAAATTATACAAAAATCAACACAAAAATAATAGGCTGAAAAAAGTGGCCATGACCAATGACCATTTCTTGCAGCCTTGGGGAGGGGGCCAATTCAACCCCTCCAAAATAATTTTTTATTGAATAACAAATCTATTTACAAATTGATTTACAAATAAGTTCACTGATTTAAGCAATTGATTCAAAAATGCAACAATGAAATAGATATTTTCTCTGCATTGATATGAGCTATTGCTGCAGAGAATTATTACACCGTAGTCGAATATTTTTAAAATTGAGTCGAGGAACTAGTTTACACAATCTTCTTTAAATTTACTAACTCGACAATGTAATTTCAAAGAGAAATTAGCTTACACAATCCCCTTTAGAGTTCAGCTTCTTTTCTCCTCCTCCTTGTCCTCGCTGCTTGAAAAATCATCAGCCACAACAAAAAGGACGAATGCAAAATAACAATAAAACTTTTTAAAAAATAGTCTACGATAAAAATAGAAAAGAAAAACACAAAGAAAACATATTAAAGTTGAACTCACCTACAAAATTAAAAAAGAGAAGCAATGGCATGCCAAACAAAAATAGAATAGAATGATAGCAAAAAAGAAAAAAGAAAATAAAAAACAAAGAATAATTGATAAAGAAGCCAGCAAAATAAACTGTGTTGTAAATATAGCTTTGTAAACATTCATTAAGTTGCTGACATGAATCTAACTTCGACAATCAGACTGTTAACAACAAGATAAATGCAATTGAGTTGACTTCAAAACAAAGAACCAAAATGAGAATAATAAAAGTTTTCATTCATGGAACTCCTTACCAGCTGCTTTTTCATCACTTGTATAGACTTCAATTGCAAGAAGGCCGACCTCTTTAAAGCTTCTGACTAGAGAAACAGGGTTGTTCAAAGCTCATGGATGGGCAAGAGTGCCCAATGCTAGCAACCAATGCTCCTATGTGGCATATTATTTTTATTCATCACTTGTCTAGTTCAATTGCAAGAACACCAGCCTCTTTAAAGCTGGTGACTAGAGAAACAGGGTTGTTCAAAGCCCATGGATGGGCAAGAGCGGCCAATGCTCCTATGTGGCAAATTATTTTTAATGCTGTTTCAGCAAACATATTACCATCAGCAAGAATCTCACCACCCCTGCAAAATAAATAAAATACACTCCGTTGTTAGTAAGAGTCATTCACCTTCATCTATGACTGTAATCCCCAAAATATGGGTATTTGCATAAATTCTGGCCTCAACCATTAGAATTAGCATAAGCAGATCTATGTGATCATCATATGGGTATTTGCTAAATTCTGGCCTCAACCATTACAGTCTTCCGTTCAGAGTTTTGAGCTTCAGTAACATGTTTTATTCTCTTATATTAGCTAAGCATTCTTCTATCCCTGCGAAATTTGCTGGTTCACAACAACTGTAATAAGCTAATATATGTACCAGTTCTTTTTGAGAATCAGTCCTGTTAGACAGTAAAAAATTTAACATCTCAAGCTCAATAAATTTTAGACTCAAAGCAGCTCTTTTACTCGTAGCTATTAACTCCCTGGCTTAATTTATATTAAAGTTTTATTAATAAAAAAGTTAGAAACAGTTAGTTTTTTCTGTCTCAGTGCTTTCCTTTCCACCTAAGTAATCAAGCTAGATGAACAAGGAAAATGGTCCAAAAACCAGAGTATTCATAGAAAGATCTCAAATGTGTATAATCTAATGGTTTAGGTGATCAAATATGATCAAAATTTCGCTCCCAGTCTCATACAAAGAATTCATTGCTCATGAGCAGCTTCTACGACAGCTGGTACCCCTACCACAATGTCATGGTCTGTCAGGGCAAGCACTCTAAACCATTCGAAATTTTATTTACAGATTATCTACTTTTAGGTTGCAATGTAGCAGGAGTCCCTGCCAAATGAAAGGATATTGCTGGAGATGATTGAGAATTTTGAATCAGTAACAGCAATCGCTACCAGAGTTATCTTCGCATAAAGTGAATAGTAGAGGTCGGACCATTTTCACATAGAAGATAACAACATAATTATTTCAGAATGGAACAAATTGCAACCAAAAGTGATCTGAGTGCATACAGATTCAAAAAAACAAAAACTTGTTCAAACCATGGCAAGTGACACACCTCAAGATTTTTGCAAGAATATATATTTGGGAATACAGAGCAAATGAATTATTGGATCGCTGGGCTTGAATGGACTGAAACCAACTGTAATAGCCTTTGGCAGTACTCCCACCACTTCGGTCAATATGTAAGCTCTGCATGAGGCGACAGACACCCATCAAAGAATAATACATAGAAGAGTTTCTTATTTCACAAAGTAAATAGATTTCTCTGCTACTGTGTAAAATGGAAGTTATATTTCTAAGTGTTTTTCTTGGTTCTTACCACTAAATCTTTGGCAATGTGGTGTCTTGTCTAGTGTCATACTAAATTACTCATTTTTATGTATGCAGAAATTATTTCTTGAACTTTTTGTGATGCAATTCCCTAATTTTGATGGATGAACTGCAAAATCTTTTGAAGTAGTGACTTGACTTGTTATGAACTCGGTTTTGATGCTAGGTTCACCATTTCTGATCAGCTATCATATAGCTTTTTCTGGGCGTGACCAGAATGTAACTTCAGCAAGTTCTCCCATGAACTGCAACAGTAGTTTCACAAAAGTTCAGCTAATTTTATAGAAAAATTAACCTTCTTATTTTGATTTTTTTATATTTTTAAAGGCAACGTGTAAGCTTAATTTATATCCCATGATTCAAATATTTGCCACCCTAAATAATAAGTAATTGTATAGCTTCAATTTTATGGATATTGGGATTTAACATGTAACTAGGTCAATTTCCCTCTCATATGGTGGTAAAGATATTTTCTCCTAGGGATAAGAAATTATTTTTGTGCATTCAACACATCTTGTCCAAGCACTATAGATATGACTATCAATTAACTTTTGGGAATTTAACAGGTAAGGATTCAACTGACTTTATACAATGCAAAAATTTCCAGATAAACTAACTTAAATATCAGTAGTCTTCAGATAGGACACCTGAATCCTATTCTTAGGGCCAATTGATGTTTACAATGGTTCTGTCTCGAAGCTCATTAAGTTTCTTTTCCTACCCATTTTATCTTCCATGGCTGATAATATTAATAAAAAGCAAAGGCAGAGTGGCATGGAATAGATAAAATATTAGATACAGAAAATGACAATTATAAAAATATACATCTATTCAATTATTAATACATTTCTAGGCATTGAACCTAGTGTATAAATGTGTGCATTTTAAAAAGTTTTTTTTTATGCTTTTTGTGCAGTTTTTTTAATATTTTTTCATCATTCTAAAATGAATTGTTCATTTTGACAATTCAAATTCAGGGCTGCCAAGGAAGATGGTCCACTTATCACTTTGTTATCTCCATATTGGATAAAGTAAAGGATAACTTGGCATACAAGAAAATTTGAAAGAGAAGCATAATCTGGTTAGCATGAATCCAAGGTACACTCTTCTAGCTTTTGGAATATTGGCTTCTACCATTTGCAGAGACTTGAGAGTATGAGTGAACTTAAATATATGTGGAGTTACTTCCAACTAGTACATGGACGAATATAACATCCTTCTTTCCCAATTAATTCTTCAAAATATCACTGCAAGAGTAAAAACAACAAACGTTCTTGCATTTTATAAGAGTAAATGTATCTCTGACTTCTAATTCGACATGCATGGTTATGTTTGTGCTCCTATGGAGAAATGTTTTACAAAAGGGTCTAGGAAATGGATCAGATGCCCACTGCTCAAGAGGTCTGGAAGAAGTCCTATCAACCAAGGCCTTCATTTTTTATGATGACTTGACTGATTAATTCACTAAATGCAATAAACTGGGAACATTTTTAGGTGCAATATCATTGATTACAGGAACGAGCATTGGATCTGGAATTCTTACTCTTGCTGCACATATTGCTCTGCTGTATGTTAATTAAAAGAATGAAAGATGTGTAGGAATGTTTGCCGTTGCGCCAAAAGCTCGAACTGTCAACGAACGTCACAAACACCAGATTTACCCAGATTTATGGTAACCCCAAAGGAGGTGCTGACCACCAAGTCAACAATCTCCCCCTCAGCACCGACTGAGGGTTCCGCACCAACGGAATGAAAGAGACTCTCTCCCCCTCAGCACCGACCGAGGGTTCCGCACCAACGGAATAAAGGAGACCTCTTGGGATTCAAACCCGTGACCCAAGGCTCTGATACCAATTGTAGGAATGTTTGCCGTTGCGCCAAAAGCTCGAACTGTCAATGAACGTCACAAACACCAGATTTACCCAGATCCATGGTAACCCCAAAGGAGGTGCTGACCACCAAGTCAACAAGATGTAGCATCCATTCTCATGAAAAAGTTAAGATGCATTTTTTCTTTAAGATTTGAATTTTTAAATTGTCTTTGTAGCAGATGCAGCTAACATTCAATGGTGGTTTCATTTTGTCGGTAGGATTTTGAGAAGTTTGATGTGGATTTAAATGTTTTGGTTGTCTATTACAAGACCAAGTTAGCACACGTGTTGAACATCAGGAAGCACTGAGGATATTTGCATAAAATTGCCTTACAGACATCAAACTAGGAAGAAAAACAAATAGAACCAAAGGTTGTGTACAGATTCATTAATATAGAACTTGCTGAAATCATGGCAAGGACTCACCTCAAGATTCTGCACAAATTATGTCATGCAGTCAACAATGCTGATGAGGGAAACTGTGCTAAACAAACCCAGAATCCAGATGCAAAACTAAATTAATAGAAGTAGTCCCATCCAAAGATACAGACAGAAATTCAGAACACAACACACTGAAGAAGACTCAAAACAGACCCTGGCAAACATGTATAAAAAAGGTGGAAGCACAGAACTTTTGTAAGCTTTTTTAGCTTTTTCCAGAGGAGAACGTTAACTTTTTTTTCCCAAGACCGGATAAATCTTAAGCTTTTTTCTACAGAAGACCGTTTAACTATTACCTATATAATATCTTGTTGGCTTTAGATTTTTCATATTCATCCGCTGATTTTGCAATAAATTAAAATAAAAAAGCCAAAAAATCAAATGAGAATAAAACGCAGAAATCAACAAGAAAACTCGTTAGCTTTTTGTTTTAAGTCGTTAGCGTTTTGAGTTTTTTCCAAGAAGACCGTTTAACTCTTTCCTATATAATATCTTGTTGGCTTTAGATTTTTCATATTCATCCGCTGATTGTGCAGGTACCGTTGTATTGCTCTGGTAGTGAGATCAATCTCTTTGCAATGGCATTTAGAAGCAGCGTGCTACAAGGTTATTTTCTCAACTTATTTAATCGTTATTAGGGTTTTGAGTTTATTCTTTTTCTCCTGTTTTTAATTTGTGTTTATTTCTGAATGAAGATAAGATTTCGTTGGTGAATGTAACTGAAAATCATGCCAGTTGCATCTGATTGCTTCGTATCCAATCTCTCGGGAAAAAACGTATCAAATGTGCAATTGTCATCATCCTCTCACAATTATGAATGATGCAACTCACGGGGAAATTTGGGGAAAATTTGTTTGTGACAAATAAATTGGGTAATCCAATTAGTAGTGCGTATATATCATAACCCCTTAATATCTAGTTGTACCAGAGAGCACTTTTGTTCCACTTCAGTCAATCACGGTGTAGGTTTGGAAGCAGGGAACCAGTTTTCCTCAAGTAATTCTCAGTTTTTTCTGCTAATATTTGTGCATACCATATTTGTGGATTCTTGCAATAACACTCTATCTGAGCATTAGAAACATGTGTGCATTTGAAACTATGGTAGATCTCTAGGCAATAACACTCTATGCTTCGTTGTGTAATTCCCATCTCTCCGATTGCAGAGCAAGAAGCATCTTATGCCCATGTTAACCAATCAGGGGTTCCCAATAATCTGTGAGACCAAAACCGCCGATCTCCTTCCACTGTTGATTGAAAGTCTGATCCACTGATTTTCTTCTCATCTGCGGAAACGATCAACACGGTACTGGAATGTTTAATTTTCTTCTCATTTTATGTTTTAAATTTTTTACATTTGTTTCCCTTTACATCTTTGTTTGGCATGGCTGTGCGTCTTTACATCTTTGATTTATTTTTTAAAAGTTTTTGAAAAAAAATTTGTTATGTTTTTTATTATTTATATTCTATGCTATTTCTATTTGCTTTTTGTGTTTAGATTTTTTCATTTTAAACTATTTTTTATTTTTTTCTTGAAGGTGTTGATTTTTCATAATATTGGGTAAGTATTGATGTACTTTTAAAGTTATTTATTGAATCTTACATCATTTGTGTATCTTTTGGTTTATGACATAATGGTTGTATCCATAAATGTTTGGAAGCTTAATTAAGTCATTGAAGCTAGATCCCACTTCAATGAGAACATAAATTTGAGAGAATTTATGTCTTTTTAAAATGGTTGTTGAAGCTGATTTATTTTCACTAAATGTAATATGCAAATTGATCTTTTGTTTGATACAAATATTTTTATTTGGAAGGGGTTGAATTTGCACTCTTCCTAAGGTTGTGAGGAATGAGAGGGGGAGAGAGGAGAGAGGGGAAGGGGGGAGGGGAGAGAGGAGAGAGGGGGGGGGGGGGGGGAGAGAGAGAGAGAGAGAGAGAGAGAGAGAGAGATGAGGGGAGAGAGAGAGGGAGGGGGAGAGGAAGATGAGGAGGGCGAGAGAGTAGAGGAAGAGGGAGGGGGAGAGAGGGAGGGGGGAGAGAGGGAGGGAGAGACTAGAGGAAGGGGGAGGGGTAGAGAGGAGAGAGGGATGGAGAGGAGGAGAGAGGGGAGAGAGGGAGGGAGATAGTGAAGGAGGGAGTGGGAGGGGTAGAGAGGAGAGAGATGGAGGGAGGAGGGAGGAGAGAGGGAGGGAAGAGGGAGTGGAGGGAGAGGGGAGAGGAGGAGATATGGGGAGAGGGAAGAGGAGAGGAAGGGAGAGAAGGGAGTGGGGGGAGGGAGTCGGAGGGAGGGAGGTAGAAAGGGATTGGGGGAAGGGAGGGGGAGAGAGGGAGAGAGGGAAGGAGGGAGGGGGAGGGAGAGAGAGGAGAGGGAGAGGAGGAGAGGGGGAGAGGAGGGGTAAGAGGAGGGACAGAGGGAGAGGGGGGAGGGAAGAGGGAGATGGAGGAAGGGAGGTGAAGAGAGAAGGGAGGGGGAGATGGGAGAGAGAGAGAGGGGGGGAGATTTAAAGGAGAGCGAGAGGGAGAGGGAGAGTGAGATCAGGGAAGAGAGAGGGAGGGGGAGAGGGAGAGGAAGATGAGGGGGAGAGAGTGAAGGAAGGAGTGAGGGGTAGATAGGAGAGATAGGGTGGGGGAGGGAGAGAGTGAAGGAGGGAGGGGGAGGGTGAGAGGAGGGGTCAAAGGAGAGAGGGAGGGAGAGGGGGGAGTGAAGAGGGAGGGAAGGAGGGGGAGAGAGGAGCAAGAAATGGAGGGAGATGGAGGAAGGGAGGTGAAGAGAGCAGGGAGGGGGAGAGAGGAGAGAGAGAGAGAGGAGGGAGATTAAAGGGGAGGGACAGGGAGAGAGGAGAGATGAGATGGGGAGAGGGAGAGTGAGATCAGGGAGAGAGGAGGGAGGGGGAGAGGGAGAGGAAGATGAGGGGGGAGAGGGAGGGAGAGACTGAAGGAAGGAGTGAGAGGGGTAGATAGGAGAGAGAGGGCGGGAAGAGGAAGAGGGAGAGGGGGGAGAAAGGGAAGGAGGGGGAGAGAAGGGAGAGGGATGGGATGAGGAAGAGAAGGATAGGGAGTGTGAGGGGTAGAGAGGAGAGGGAGGGAAGGGTAGAGAGGAAAGTGGGGTAGGGAGTGGGAGTGGTAGAGAGGAGAGAGGGGAGAAAGGGGAGAGAGGAGGGGAAGAGGAAGAGGGGGAGAGGGAGAGGGGAGAGGAAGTGAAGGAGGGGGAGAGGGGAGAGAGAGGAGGGAGAGAGGAAGAGGCGGAGTGAGGAGTGAGAGAGGGGGAGGGGGGGATAGGCAGAGAGGGAGGGGGAGGAGTGGGAGGGAGGGAGGGAGGGAGGGGAGTGGGGGAAGAGAGGGAGGGGAAGAGGGAGAGGGGAGAGGGAGTGAAGGAGAGAGAGAGAGAGAGAGAGAGAGAGAGAGAGAGAGAGAGGAGGGAGAGAGGAAGAGGGGGGAGAGAGAGGAAGGGAGGGCGAGGGAGGGAGAGAGAGAGAGGGGAGTGGGGGAAGAGAGGGAGGGAAGGGAAGAGAGAGGAGGGAGGGGGATAGAGGAGGGAAATAGGGAGGGAGGGAGAGAGTGAAGGATGGAAGTGGGGGGAGAGAGGGAGGGAAGGGAAGATAGGGGAGAGGGGGTAGAGAGTGAGTGAGGGGAAGAGAGAGGAGGGAGAGAGGGAGGGAGGGAGAGAGTGAAGGAGGGGGGAGGGGTAGAGAGGAGAGAGGGAGATGGAGATGGAGGAGGGGAAAGAGAAGAGAGAGGGAGAGAGGGGAGAGAGGAGAGAGGAAGGGGGAGGGAGAGGGAGAGAGGGGAGGGGAGGGAGATGGGAGAGAGGAAGTGAGGGACGAAGAAAGTGAGAGGAGAGAGAGGGGGAGAGGAAGTGAGAGAATGGAGGGAGGGGAGGTGTAGAGAGGAGAGAGGGAGAGAGAGATGGAGAGGGAGAATGGGTAGAGAGGAGAGAGGGAGGTAGAGAGAGAGAGAGAGGGAAGGAGTGAGAGGGGTAGATATGAGAGAGAGAGAGGAGGAAGAGGAAGAGGGGGAGAGGGAGAGTGGGGAGAGGGGATAGAGGGAAGGAGGGGAGAGAGAGGGGAAAATGAAGAGGGTGATAAAGAGTGGGAGGGGTAGAGAGGAGAGGGATGGAGGGGGAGAGAGTAAAAGGGGATAGGGAGTGGGAGGGGTAGAGAGGAGAGAGAGTGAGAGGGGGAGAGGGAGAGGGAGAGGGAGGGAAGGAGGGGGACATGGAGAGAGAGGAGGGAGAGATGATGATGGGGGAGATGGAGGAAGGGAGGGGAGAGGGAGAGAAAGGATGGGGGATGGAGAGGGAGAGAGGGATGGAAGGGAAGAGATTAGAGAGGGCGAAGAGAGGGAGGGAGGGGAAGAGAGAGGAGGGAGGGAGGGAGAGAGGGAGAGAGGGAGGGCGTGAGATAGTGAAGGAGGAAGTGGGAGGGTTAGAGAGGAGAGAGTGAAGGAGGAAGGGGGAGGAGTAGAGAGGAGAGATGGAGAGGAGGAGAGAGGGGGAGGGGGAGAGTAGGGGAAAGGAGCAGAGGGAGGGAGAGGGGAGAGGGAGGGAAGGAGGGGGAGAGAAGAGAGAGAGAGGGGGAGGGATAGGGATAGGGAGGGAGAGTGAGGGAGGGAGAGGGAGAGAAGATGGAGAGGGAGGGGGAGAGAGGGGAGGGAGAGGAGAGATAGGGGAGAGAGGAAGTGAGGGATGAAGAAAGGGAGAGGAGAGAGAGAGAAGGGGATGAAGTGAGAGAGTGGAGGGAGGGGGAGAGGTAGAGAGGAGAGAGGTAGGGAGAGAGAAAGTGGTAGGGGGAGGAGGGAAGAGGGTAGGGGGGAGAGAGAGAGAGAGAGAGAGAGAGAGAGAGAGAGAGAGAGAGAGAGAGAATGAAAGGGAGATAGAGGGAGAGGGGAGGGAGAGAGAGAGAGGGGGGAGGGGGAGAGAGGAGTAGAGAGAGGAAGGGTGGAGGAGAGGGAGATAAAGGGGGAGAGGGAGAGGGAGGAGCGGGGGAGATAGAGCGGGATAGGGGAGAGGTGTGGGAGAGAGAGGGGAGAGGTGTAGATGGAGAGATAGATAGGGATACTTTCTCCATTTATGTGAGTAATGGGTTTGTAGGAGACCCAAATAGCAGTTGTTCTAGCATATTAATTAGTTCTAGAATGTAAAATTCTTCTCACGCCTATACATGGCTATTTTATTTTCCAGCTTAAAACAATGTTATTTGGCTTTAATTCACCAATGCAAATGTTTCCAGTGATAATCCATTCTTTCCAACTGGGAGTTGAAACTCTAGATTCAAAAATTTATTTGGAAAATATTGACCCTATTGACCAGCAACCCCATCTATATTATTTCCGCAAACATAAGTTCAAATTTTGCAAGAAAATTGGGCATCACAGCTTCTGACTAAGACAAAGGGGTTTCTGATTGTTTGACATCCATGATAATAAAAGAATGTTGGGTAGGGCTTGATTCAATCACAACTGTCTTCCCATTCCCAATTTCATGTGTCATGGTTTACGAATCAATTTCATGTTGTAATCTGCATAGCGAGAGCATTTCCAACTTACGATTTTAGTTTGAAGATTCAATTGACACTCATCAAGATCCATTTCAAATGTATTACTGCTGCTATGCTTTACACTTTCTTCCCCAAAATTTCTGCAATTCTAAAACACCACTGCGCTGCTTTGATAGTTCTTTTTTATTGTCAAGGAAAAGCAATGATGAGAACCATTTACAACTTGACCATGTCATTGTTCAAGAATTTTTAGAGATAAGGTTGATGAATTGTGTGTTTGTCATAGTTAGAGTAAAGTATTAATTTTATTAATTAACTTTACTCCCTTCTTAAGATGTCAACTATTATGCTTTAGTTGTTTATATTTAAACACACATGCACGAGTTGTTTTAAACTTATGCACTTGTTGTTTTAAATATAAACTTGCATGCATTAGTCTTGTAATAGTTAAACTAATTATTACATGCACTTCTACTTTTTAGGTTTTCCATTCAAGACTTTCGATCTCCTTTATAAGGATGATCCATTGTACATTCAATTCATTATATTGAGGATATTTTCTTCTTCATATTTTGAGTCAAACCCTTGCCCTCTTCTTGTCTCTACTTCCTTGTAACAGGTTTTTAAATGCAAGTGATCTTCGGGTTTTGTGGATTTGTATTGCTCAAATCCTACATAGTATCAGAGCCTAATCTGCTACAGCTTGTTCGTGTTTGAAGGATTCAAATTAAGAATTTTTTTTTGCTGATTTGAGAGGTTTTGGTATTCTCTGTAGGACGTTATTTTTTGTTTCTTTTTTGCTTGCAAAAAATAAATTTTTTTTTAGCACTTTTTACAAAGAGGGTTTCCTGTCAAATCTGGGGGAGGACTTATTTTTTTGGTCATCTTGGCTTCAAACAGACCTCACAGTTGTGTTCAGAGCATCAAAAAATCCCAAGATCCATATAAAATTTGTCAAATTTGGACAAAGTTGGATCTGTGAGAAAAAAATTTTGCAATCGGGCCCGGCACGGATCCTGAGGTGATCAATATTTTTTGGAGCACTTCTGCCCCAAACGGACCTCATGGTTGCATCCAAAAGGCCTGAGATAGTCAAAACTCATATAAAACTTATCAAATTTTGACAAGTTGGCTTTTGAGGCAAATTTTTTTTGCCTACTAGGCCGTACGACTTGGCATGCATATCGAGGCAGTACGACGATTTTGATTTTTTTTTAAAAAAATTGAAAAATTATTAGGCACACTGCCCATTGGCCGCCTGCTGAGTGGTGGCCACTAGCGCACTGCCATCGGCTTCTTTGCAGCCTCCGCCGGTCCACCGCTCTGCTCTGGTCGCTCCGCCGCGCCGCGCCGCGCCACCCAATCCACTCTGCTCCGGTCACTCTGTCCCAGTCGCCCACCGGCTTCCTCCACCCCGGCCGCTCTGCCAGCTGCATCCACCATGATCACCACGACCACGAAACCGCCAGCAAACTGCCAGCGGTTAGCTGGAGCCGCCAGTGGCAGAGCCCCATGTGACTAGGGGCTAAGCGCCTTGGCACATTTTTTTTTGGTTTTTTTTTGCCATTTGGAGCCTTTTTCACTGAAATTGGCTTTCCAGGAGCTCCCGACATCATTTTTCGACAAATGAGATATCGCCGGAAAGATAGTTCCGAGCTCGATGCTCTCATGGGGTTTAATCTAGTATTTTTTTCCATCTAGCTTACTATTTCTGATGTCAAAGCCAGATTATCCTTTTTCCATTCCATGGGGGCTAATTTGCTCAAATTAGCTCTATTTTTCGATCTGAAAGAAGCGCCAGAAAGCTCTTCTCGAGCACTATCCAGATTTCTACCTATTTTAATCAGATTTTTTTCAAGGTACACAAGATTCAAATCTGAAGCTTTTTTTCTCTTCTCTTGATAAAGCATATCATTTTAGACTTGGGGGTTCGATATTTGGCTTGTGGGGGGGTCTTATTTTCTTGTTTCTTTCAGTTAAACAAGATATTTGTCAAAACAAAATGCCTTCTAAAAAATATGGCCAAGACCTCTTCTTGTCTAGAACTTCTGACCCCACATAATTATCACACATGGAAAACCCTGATGACACGGCTTCTCCGTTCAAAAGGGCTTTGGTCTTGTCTAGATGCAATGCAATTAGTATTATAGAGGCCCTTTGAGATCATGCAGCATCGAAACAAGATGGATGAGGCCATGGGGTTGATTTCTTTATAGGTATCAGACAGCTTGCAGTTTCATCTTGATGGGTGCAATACCCCTCTAGCTATGTGGACCAAGCTGAACACTTTGTTTGGTACAGTGAATGAGTTCTGAGCACTTCAGATTGAGGCAGAGCTTACCTCTCTTGTACCTGATTCTTTTTCCTCTATTGAGGACTTTCTAATGAAGTTCAAATAGTAGAGATCTTTGTTACACAGATGTGGAAAGCAAAAGACTGATAAAGAGTGTATTTATCTAATTCTGTCTAAGCTTAGGGGAAAATTTCAGATCTTCTTTTCTACCTTTCATTCTACCATGGATGCTTTGGGACCTACATTCACCATGCCCACCTTTGAGGTGTTCTGTGATCATTTGACTAGAGAGCAGGCCAAGCTTACTCAGTTGGACTCTCTAACAGGATCAAAGAACCATGCATTGGTTGCCCAACCATCCAAAGAAAAGAAGAAGAAAAAGCCAAAACAGATATCAGATTCCTCTTCTCAACACTCTACTGGCCCACCATCTTCTTCTAAGAAGGAGAAATAGAAGACTGAGAGACCTACATGTTCCTATTGTCAGAAGGGACCTCATGATGAGTCACATTGTTTTCAGAAGAGATTTGATGGCTATGAGAAACAGATTACAGATTTGCAAGCTCTTCTTTAGAAGAGCACTATTTCCTCTCCATCCTCTTCTACCTCACAGGGGTCTGCTTTTTAGTCTTCCTCCACATCTTCAACATCTGGATAGGATTTTGGAAAGGGTCATGCATTATGGGCATCCATTGCATCCCCTTCACAGGTCCCTTGGATACTGGATTCAGGTGCTTCTCACCATATGACATCTTCTCAAGGGGTCTTCTCTACTATTGAGGCTTCTCCCATTCCTCATATTCTCATGGGGAATAACATTGTCCTAGCAGTCTGCGAGAAAGGTTTAGTCGGCATTCAAGATGGCACATTCAATGATGTATTGTATGTTCCATCTCTATTTGCAAACCTTCTCTCGATTTATCAGATTACACACAGTGGTTCAGGGAAGACAATTGAGTTCACTGTAGATTCAGTCTTCATTCGAGATAGTATGATAGGAGGTATTGTTGCTACAGGGACAGTCGATCATTCCACTTGTCTCTACACCTTCTCACACTTTGGTCCACCATCTCCATTGTCAGAGCACAACTCTCCTCTTCTGCGAGAGCCTCATGTGGTGCAGTCAAGTTGCTTGAACCTTTGTATTGTTCTTGAGATCACTGCTATGATTGCCACACCACATCTTGTTGAGGTCTTTTCTCTTCAGCAAGCTTCTTCTTCAGCATTGCTTGACCCTCCAGCTCCATTCATCGAGCCACCAGGTGCACTTGTTGAGGATTCTATAGAGGAAGTTCATCTCCTCTTTCATGACAGTGTCAGCACACCTGTCACACCACCTACATTGGGTATTCCCTTTCAAGATCCTCGTGTTTTCTCCTTTGAGAATCAGTTAGGCCTTCCAGTTTCACCTCTCATTCAGGGGTTTCCTTATTATGTGCCTTTGTTTCTTCCACATTGGAGTTGCATTGGTTTGATCATTTTCCCAGGGGTTCCATCATTCTGGGGGGGCTTTGGTGTCTCACCCCTCTCTCATGGGGGGGCTGGTTGTACTTATGGTTTTGAGAGAGTCTCTTGAGCCATTTCTTTTTCTGCATTTTTCTATCTCTTTTTGGAGTAGGGTTTTTTCCCACTGGGTTTTCTCTATTTCTCCATTTTACAGAGATTTGGTTATGCTGGGTACCTCATCAGGCCATGTTGCCGGGACCCATTTTTATGCTTTCATCATTGTAGTTTCATTTGCTTTCTTCTTCCATCGTTTGTAGCTACATTGTTGCTCATCTTAAGGGGGGGTGTTAAAGTAAAGTATTAATTTTATTAATTAACTTTACTCCCTTCTTAAGATGTCAACTATTTTGTTTTAGTTGTTTATATTTAAACACACATGCACGAGTTGTTTTAAACTTATGTACTTGTTGTTTTAAATATAAACTTGCATGCATTAGTCTTGTAATAGTTAAACTAATTATTATATGCACTTTTGCTTTTTAGGTTTTCCTTTCAAGGCTTTCGATCTCCTTTATAAGGATGATCCATTGTACATTCAATTCATTATATTGAGGATAATTTCTTCTTCATATTTTGAGTCAAACCCTTGCCCTCTTCTTATCTCTACTTCTTTGTAACAAGTTTTTGTATGTAGGTGATCTTCGGATTTTGTGGATTTGTATTGCTCAAATCCTATAGTCATTGTGTCATCGCAACTTCCTATGCTTCTATTAAGAAACTTCAAAGAAATTATCCATCAAATTTTGGGCAAAGTTGAAAACATGAAAAGGAAGGCACAAATAGCAACCCTAATCAGCATGACATACAACTTAGACGGGATGTATCTCCACAATATTAGGGTTACAGGTGGAAAACATCATGGAAATATTGAGCGAAGGAAACCTCATGTGACTCCATATCATTGTCAATCACAAGACTAAATTAGATTGTTATTATATTAATATTATAGTTGGCTCCATTTTTTTCAATAGAATCCATGGTTTTTTAATACATGCAAAGACCTCAAAACTATGACAATACAAGAAGCCACAAAATATGCAGATTGATCAAGTGCTATAGGATTAGTGAATATTTGTGCTGCACTGAATGGTAGACATGCCTAAGTTTTTAAAAAAAATCTTGATGAGAAAATTGAATAAGTATGGGAAAATAATCTATGGACACTAATCACAACTTCATAACCCTTATAATTTATATTAATAAATTTTGTACATGAATCTAGTGTAAGGTCATTTTGTGCAAGTGAAAAATTAGGGAAGGTTTTTGGCAGATATTCATATAATGAATAAATGTAATAATATTGCAAAAAAATATTTTAATAGTGTAACCTAAAAAATTGATTTTAATATTTAAAATTTGTGAATTTAAATTAAATTTATATTTGGTTCTTTTCAACAAACTGAAATTGAAAATATATTTGCATAATTTATTTATTTATTTATTTATTGAATACATTAGAATAGAATGAAAATATATTTGCATAATTTATTTATTTATTTATTGAATACATTAGAATAGAATTAATATAATTTTAAAATTAATTAGATTTATATAATGTTTATGTTTGAAATAAATTTTATATTATAATAATATTATATTCCATCTTACAAAATAATTTAAAAAATGGGTTAAAAAAGTATAATACATACATATAAATATTTGAGTCTTTAAAATAATGCGAAATGACATACATTACAATATAAATTATGGTCGATTTAAATATTTCTAAATAAAATATTATCTATATATAAAGTCATTAAAATATTGAAACTATTACATATACTCTTAACATATATAAAATCTATTGAAAAATATAATAGTAGACCGTACAAATTTATATGGCTAAAATTTTAGAATTACATACAATTTATAAAATTATTATTAAAATTTTGTTAATATAATACGTATCAAAAAATATATAATAATTTTTGGACCAAAATTTTAATTTTTTAAATTGTAAAATAGGAAAAATAAATACATAAAAAATTATTATACTAAATATTAAGAATTACCTCTAGCATTTTTACTTTACATTTTATGTGTCATTTGATATGATTTGTAGATTTATTTATACTTGTATTTCTAAACATTTTTCCAATAGTTTTTCAAAACAAATTAAATTTTCTTTATTGAAATCTTATTGCATACTATATTTTATATAATATAAATATGTTTTAATGATATTATAATTATATTTATTTTGCTTATTAATTTCTATTATCAGGAGTGATTGCAATAATTATTCATAAAATTTATGTATTATATGTTGTTCATGATGATGTTTGTAAAATTATATGAGGAATATTTTGATTGCTTTTTGAGCTAGAAACTCAGACCCATTTTAAATTCTTCCACTAAACTATCATTATTGGACTGAAAGAAAAATTGAACATAGAGAAAATATATTTCAAATAATTTTTTAACATTTTGATATTCATAGGAAAATGAGGCAATTCCATTTCTAGTCTACCCATTTCTTCATTACAAAAAGAAAGAGCAAAATCTATTTTTTTGCAATACCACTCCATTTTTTTTCTACTAAAAACTAATGGTACTATATACTACATGAGTCACAGTTTTGACATTATGTCATGCTTTCTATGTAAGTGATAGGCATAATGCATTACAATTTTTACACTAAAATTTTGCACATAAACTTTTAATAATTTGTTAATTAATACATTTGGTAATAGACTATATACTTGTTTATTTATGTTTGAAATTGTAATGGTATGTGGAAAATGGGCTCAAGTGACTATTTTAACACATTTTACAAAGCAATCACCATATTTAAATTTATTGCCCTCATTTATCTAGTAAATCTTAAGGCCTTTTTTTAGTCAGATTATCGATGCAAAATGACTGACTTTTTCTTTGACTTTTTGAGTTGGATCAGCCACAAAGCAAAGCAAATACTTTGACATCAAGTTCACCCCAAATTTTTATTTAAATTTTGGACACCCTCGATATCTAAATCTTCAAATTGTCAATGTGAATTCTATGCCATATTTTTGAAAGTAAAAATGAGTGAATGGATAAACATTCCAAGACCTGAATGGGACTGTCCAATCATAGGTGCAATCAATTCTATCATATTGCGACATGTATTCACCATTCATTGTTCATGTGTTGAAGAATCATTGCAGTCCATACTAGGTGAAAATTATTTGGCAAATCATTCTGGAATAATTTTTTACTTAGACATTGTGTCTCGAGTCTTATCAAACTCCATGGACTTGTTAGAAAATTGTGAGCTTGTATTAATGCATTTGGATAATGCACATGTACAAGAGTACTTCAAACCCCCAGGTGGGTACAAGGAAGTTATTGATGCATATGTTGGAGACAAAGGGGATGTTTTTGTTGGAGGATTATTCTCTCATGATTCACTTAAAGAATGTGAAGCATTGTTTTGTGTATGCAGTGCTCTCAAAAAATAATTGTCTAGTAGATGTGAACTTGTACTTATGCATGCCTTAGATGCTCATTGTCTTCATTTGGGTGAGAAAATCACAAAAAAATTTTCAAAAGTCTACAATTCACTAATGTTTCTGAAAATGCATATGTCGCCTTATATTGCTCCTACGGGTTTGGCAAGCTCATGTGCTCTTCAATCGGCTGCCCCTAGAGAGAATGAAAATTGTGAGGAACCTTCCTCTCAATTCTCTCCACAGTATTGACGATCTTATGCATTTGTCTAAATGTTTTTAATTCAACATGGTTGTAATACCTCTTTGTAAGTTGCTCCATTATTATACTAAGAACTTTACTTCTATGAAGAGTATAGCATTGGAACATGTTCAATATGTTCATCCCTCAATTATACAGATCATTATGCATATTACTAGAATCTATTTATTGGACACCATTGTTGAAGGAAGATGATTTAGGTTTAACAATTGGCAAATTCATATAACTTCTTTGGATGTGAATTTAATGGGATAGATGTGAATCTTAATCTTTTTAACCATTTTCCAATTGTTCAACCACTATACAAATATAACTATCATCCCATTTATTTTCAATAATAGGCATTTTGAATACAACTGATGCAGGTTGACAAAGCACCAGATTGCACCAAAACTGCTATCACATTTCAAAGTTGGTGAAGCAATATAGTAGTGCATCTTGGAAATGGATGTCTCTTTCTATGATGACAATACATGGTGTTTGGTGCAATAGTCCTAATAGTGGAAATATGCATAATATTGCTACTTCTTTTCATGGTGAAAGACACACCCCATTTCATCATGTTGTTGACATGCAACATAGTACTTTATTATGTATTTGTACTCATAATCCAATAAGACATGTTCTTTTAAAATTGATGTGATATGAGCAATGCACATAAGAACTAATTGTTTTAAAGCTTTTCATATTCTTTCTATGGGAGCATCTTTGATGACTCAATAACTATGGCTATCATCTATTTAAAAAGAGAACATAGTTAATGTAGTATCATTGTATATTATAAATTATTTCTTTAAATTTTTTAATTGGCCTACAAAATTGCACACAATAATGAGCAGAATGTTAGAGAAATCAACTTTTGAATCATACAATGAAGTCAATTGCAATTGTGAAAATATATTGATGATTTCAAATAAAAGAAGGAAATGGTCCAAGCATTGCCAATATAAAGGTGTTAGACAACGTCCATGGGGCCGATATGCTGCAGAGATAAGGGATCCAAAAACTAAACAACGCCATTGGCTTGGCACATTTGAAACTGCCAAGGAGGTCGCTATTGCATATGAGAAGGTTGCATTGTGCATGGAAGGAATCAAACAAAGACCAACTTTTTCTTATGATACTATGCAAACATACAACATTATGGAAGAAAATGCAATGTCAACTCTACCATTGGTGTCCACTTCCAAAGTACAACAAGATAAAAAAAGTAGGAGTACAAGTTATGTTTCATGCTTTGACCTTCCTGCTAGTGTCAAATTACAATCTGCATTGGTGGACAGAGTTACTTGTGATATAGATCCTGCTATGAAAAGTGATTCAATCATACCACATACGTGTCAGATTGAATTTGTAGGCCAAGACATCACTGATGCAACAAGTCCATTGTCATTTGAAAATGATAAAGTAATAGCAAATTGTTGTGATCATCTTCAAAATAATTATGACTTGTTATATACTTCTCCAGACCCAGGTTTATTAGGAAACATAGTACATAGGTACTTAGCAATGCAAAATACCAATAAGAACAAGAAAGATGGTTGTAACAACAATAATTATGGTAGTACTTATCCAAGATCTGAAAGTGTTTCATCTGCTTCATACAAATGCAACATTACTGGCTCAAATTTGTTGGAATAAACTATGGACACTTTGGAAAATACACCCTCCAAGTATTTACAGCTGCACAAACGTATTCGTATTCCTTGTAACCAAATTTATTACCTATTGTTTGTCTTTTGTAAAAGATAACTTTGAAAAAAGTTAGATCATATGAATAGATGATTGTATATACTTACCTTATACAAACAATAAATTTTTCCAATTCAACTACTAATTTCCTCTCTTCATAATAAAATTGTAGGGAATGAAGACATTATTATTTCCTCTACAAATCCTTGTTCGCCACCTTTCAGATCATAAATTGCAAACATAAATGGGGCTTCAGTTGAAGCTACTCTAGGCATGGACTATGTGCTTAATGCCACACATTGCAATAGCGATGTTGGAATTGAGAATATATGCAATGGATATTTCTCCTCAATTGTCAAATGTCAAAGTGGAGGCATGACAAGACAAGAACATTGTGAAATATGTATAGAATTTTTACTAGAAGTCAAAAAATTGAAGAGAAAGTTACAAGAAGTGGAGGAAAGAGTCAACGCTATCAGAGACCCCAGCTTAAAATTTTGGACTTATAGTCAGAGGCCACTTTGACATACAATTTTAAACATATTTAGATTTTGTAATTATAATGACAGGGGGGGGCAATAAATTGCATTCCATATTTTTCCCTTCTACTAGGTAGGCTCTAATTCAAGTACAATATCATATACTTGTAATTTTAAACATGGTAGAAATATAATTGGTCTTTTGAAAGCAAAAAATCTTTTGCGATTAGCAATACTTGGTTACTTTTTCTAAATAAAAGGATTTAGAAGAAAAGAATGATCTATTTTTTAAAATAATAATTGCTATTTTCCTCTCTTTGTACAAAAGAAAAGTTTATATGTGTTAGGCCTAAATAAGGAATAGAACAATATACTTTCTTGTTATATTGTTTCTTTGGATTCCTCAATAAAACACAATATAATTCATCCTGTAAACTAGTAAAAATTATGAATAAGTGCCATACAAAAGAGAAATAAATATGCATCATGTCTACTGTCCAATAAGTCAAACATGTTTGCACATATGAAAATAAAGAAACATGGCTTCAAAAATTGGCACAGCAAATGCAAATTAGTACAACTCATCTAGCAATTCAGGTAACAAAGTCTTAATTGTTTATGACATGATAAATCAGATACATATGTCTTCTCGGACAATACATAGATGGGCCTAGTCAAGAAATAAAAATAGATGTCAAATATCGATGACTAACAACTACATACATTTTTGTAATGCAGATAAGGGTGATATTGGGTCCAAAACCACAAAGGCTGAAGAATGGTTTTCTAATAACTTCATATACAAATATATATATTACAAATTCCATTTTCAAGACATACAATACAAACATTAAATCTCATTACTGTAAAAGAACAAATATAAACAAGTTTCAAATTTTCAAATTTGAAAAGGATGCATGTGGAAAAATATATATCTCAAAACCATTTGCAAACATGTGACATTGACAAAACATTGGAGAAAAAAGGCCTGTCTAGATTGGCCACATTTAAATACAATGTCAGTGATTTCTTATTTGATTCTCTTGAATTGTTGCTTAATTTTAAGCTCACATCTATTCAACTATGAAATGGGACAATTGACTACTTTATGAGATGTTTCCAAAATGGTGACCCAGAAGCAATGAACTCATACAACCATGAATTGCATCCTAAAAGCTAACACGACCTACACAATGTAAAAGATCCCAACACTTATCTACGACGAATGCGACTATCTTCCAAACCAACAAATGCCAATGTCAAACTAGGTCTATGGGGAGATATTTATTGCATTCACTGGCTTTCAAAGTGGTTAAACATTAGAATCTGTGTAATCTCATCGAGAATTGGAAAAAAATATTTAGACTTCAACCAAAAATTACATACACAACCATATTGTATCCTTTTCCATGATACAAATCCACTTAATGGACATTTCGAACCTTTATTTAAGATTGTCAATGACCAACTCAATCAACCAACACTCAAATTGCATAGTCTTAAAAAAATTATTAGGAGCAATAGAGAAATCTTGAAAGCTAGGATCACAAGAAATAAAGAATTTGAAATTGGGACCTTCCCTTGTCTTTTTCTTTCCTCCATTATGCCCCACAAAGTAATAGTGTGGATGGAAAATTGTCTTAGGATTTTGTAATGAATGTTTGCATGGAGACATTTTTATGTGATTTCATCATTGCCATTGTCAGTATGACTATTGTTTGAATATGACTATTGAACTATATATGTTGTTTAAATAGAGGAATTGGTGTATTGTCTTTTGTTATTGTTATTATTGTTATGAAAATTGGAGTTTGATTCTTTTCCTCTACTAGATATATTCGTAGGAAAGAAGAAAAGTGATCTGTCCAGTATGGTTTAGACCTATAAATGCAACACATGTTTGTTGTTATGTTAGACCAAATGTGATTAATGAGTGGCCTATTTAAATTATGTGAATGGTTGAGTAGGAAATTAAGTTTTTGGTATTGCATATGAGTTGTAACAGTTGTTTTGTGTTTACTTGTCATTGCCATATCAATGTTCAAATCTCTAAGAATATACAAGATGTTTTTCTATTCCATAGTACTAAGCACATTGTCTATAGCTTTTTTTATTTCTGAGAAGGGAGCATTCGGCCTTGCATAAATATTGGAAATATTAATTTCATTGTTGGATAGTATTATTGTCGAGATCATTACTTCTACATTTTTTTAAATGTGGTGTTGTGTTCTTGAAACTATTAAGTTCTTTCTTGTTAAAGTCATAATGGGGTGAACCCACAATAGTGGGTTACACTTTTTTGCCTGAACGGACACTGAACTCTACATTTTGAAGAAAATTTTCAAATTCAAATGCATATTCTCGTTAAACCGTTTGGAATTGGAAGACGAAGTTAATTAGAGTCTTTTAGAATTTTCTGTCTAGATTCTAAATATATTTTTTATTTTTATTTTTTAATTGATTTGATTGGTTTTTTCTTTCTCCCATGAAAACTGGTATGTTGCTAAAAATGTCATTTCCAAAGAGTTACATTGTTTTCATAGAGCATAATTTTTTTTCTAAAATAGATATCAATGTGATTCTTTCAAATTTAGTTTTTTAACATCCATATAGAGAGCATGCAATTGGTTTTATGACATTATCATTATTATTTCATATTTTATTAATGTTTGAAGTTGAGTAAACTGTAATTTTGACATACCTTGACTACATAGCTTATAACTTGTTGTGTATTTGTCCAATTTAATTTTTATTTTTGTTTATAGAAAGATAAATTCAATAACTAGGGCATAGATATTTTTTAGAATTTTTTTTCTATCATTTATTATTTTTACATAAGCATCAAACATAGAGGTAGACATACGGTGAAATATCTATGTTTAGTAAAACTAAAAATACAAAGTCATAATAAACTTAATATATATTAACATTATAATCATTAGAAAGAGTTTTCTCAGAAGTACCTTAGTACATAGATAGGTTTTTCAAATGGATTCATTTGATCTTCCAAAAGATAAATTTGAAGTGATTTTTTGTCAGCATTTGAGCTAACCATTTGTAATTAATTCCTTCAAATGGAACCTCTCAAGGTTTAAATCATCATATTTTATTAAAAATGTATTATTTTAGCAAAAATCAGCATCTCTAAAAAAGTGTAACCCACTATTGTGGGGTCACCCAATGCCATGTATTCCATGTACTGAGGAGGCGTTGAATTGTTTGTACAAAACATTTTTTTGTGTGGGATTTTTATGAACTTCTTCCTAGCATAAAATGTCAGAGGACATGATTTCATTGCCATTGGCTAGGTCGTTGGTGTGTCCGTGTAAACTTTGAGTATTTAGTGTGCACAAGAGAAAGTGTAATGTTGCATGTGAAAATGTATTCTGGTTGTCAATTTTCCAACGCACATCTGACTCTAGATGTTCCATTTCTAGATTTATTTTTTGCTTCACCCTAAATTATTTGGGTGTAAGAGGTTTGATCAAATATATCATTTCAATTGTTTTCATACACGAGAGTAGTGTGCATGTTATACCATATTATTTTATGCCAATAGGATGAAAAACAAGGGATTCTATTGTAAGCCCTTGTGATCAATGGATTATTCATGCACATGTTAGCTGTATATGGAATTATTTTCTAATAGTTATTTTTTTGTTTGCAGAATTTTTTTTGAATTGGCCATGTGATGTGGAGAATGGGTACCCAATCTTTTTCAATATACTCGCTATAGCATAGCCTATATTTTTCTTTTTGTTGTTGAAAAATATTTTCATCATTAAATTTGATCCACACAATGTCAAAGTCATCATGTTTTATATATATTCTTTAAAGATCCCATCAGAGCCATTCACTATACCATCTTGTGTATTGTAGTTACTTGAATAGATTTCTACAAGTACATTTGGTTTCACATGTATTTCAAGAGGAAGTGTTGCTGTATGGATATAAAGTTGTATGGCATTGTAGTTTTCCTCACATTCATCTATTACTTTCAATAAAATATTGTCACTAGACACGATTGTTAGCATTTTTTTATTATGTACATCTCCGTCACACCTCCTATAGTAAAGGAATGGGAGGGTTGGGTCAACTGGTATTGGTTGTATGCATTGTTGATTGAGGTATTCTATATCATCTATTGTCTGTAGGCCTATGCGGACTCTGTTTAGAATTCGAATAAAGTTTTTGTCTTTTTGTCGCATAGTGACTTTTAACGAATAACATCTCACGTTGTCTTTCCAAAAACTGTACGACATTAAATCTTTTCATGTTGGTTTGCTATCAAAAATAATGGAGTTAAGTATAGGTTGGGCTTGGTAAAGATCTCCATAGAAAATAGTGTCTAAGCCTCCAAAGTAGGTGGTAGGCCTATTCATAATATCACATAAACTCTTGTCTATATACCGCAAAAATATCAAGTCATCCAAGGAGATCTCATCAATCAGTAGCACTCGTAGTTTGTTGTAATTCTTTGACATCTTGTCTAATGTATCACTATTTAGTGGAAAGAATTTTGATTTGTTAAAAGGTATATGGAATATAGAATGTAGTGTAACTCCACCTATATTAATATATGTTGCTTTACCTATATATGCAGTGATTAATCCCTTTGGTTTATCAGGATCATTGTCTACATCTTTGTTGTAGACACGTAGAAGTGCTTGGTAAATTGCTTTTGTTGTAAACGTCTTCCTAGTACCAGCACCACCTGTCAAAAAAAGATTGATTAGAGTTGTCATGTTTTTGTTCTTTTTCATCACGATGTCTTTTGCAATTGTTTGTTTCTCTTTGTTCAACATTTGTCTAAGTTTGTAATACTCTGTGTTTTCAATTAACTATGGATGCTTCCCTATTTCGAATCTATGGTAGGGTACACTGCCTGCTCTATTACATGCATTTATCTCAAGATATTTTTGTATGTCATAGAGTTCATCTAGTGTACAGGTTGTGGTTGTAAAATTTTCTATAGTGGTCTCACATTCTTTGGAATTGATTTCATTAGTCTCTTTTTCAATATCACCCCGTGTACTATTGGCAGAATAACAAAATCTTGCATGTTTCTTTATGATAGTTTCTTCGTGCTAAATATATGCAGATTCCCAGGACTTGAAGTTGTGTTTTAGTGTGCTTTCATTTATAGTGAATGGAACAAAAAGTAAACTTTTGTTCTCTGCAATGGTTCCCCAAATCAATGTGCTTGTTATAGTTGATGAAACATATTATGTTTTCTTTTTCTCTTGGCTTAATTTGATATCCTCTTTTTCTATATTTAGAAACAAATTCTGCCAAACACACGTGGGAGATATTTTGTGGATGAGTGAAATAATAATCTATTAAATATTTTGCTATCACATTTTTTGACTCCTCTGGTTCATTATTTAAGTCTTTAACAGATTTGAGTACAAATATGCGATCATTGTCTGGTCTTGTATCAATGAATATACATTTTTGAGAACTTAGATTAAGCAGAAGAGACAAAACTAAATGAGCATCCTGTTGTGCTAATATTTGTTGTAAGTTCAACAAAGCATTTCCCAGTTTTCTTATCATTTGTCTTGCATCAATAGTATCTCTTTGATGGTCATCACGTATTCATTTAAATGCACGTGTCATTGATTTGTCAACCTTAGCCATGTATGAACTACAATACATGGCTGTTGTATATGCATTGAGCATAAATTGTGCATCTGTGTTTGATTTCCATAGAACGGGAATTTGTTTTGCAAAACTTTTGTTCCATATTTGAGATGGTTTCCTTTTAAGAAATAGGGTGGGTTTGTCTATTGTTGACCTTAGAGAAGTGATGTAATCATCCTCTGATAAGTGCAATTCATTGATAAACATGTCGAATGTGAATGAAGCATCATAGGTTCCATTTTTCAAAGTTGACGAAATATGTGAGGTTCTTGTAATAGTTATTTCACTTTTTTCAACTAATGGTTCAAGTATCATTGTCTCCCACAATGGAGGAAGTGGGAAATTGTAATGACATGTTTTTTTTGAAGATATTTTACATTTCCTTGTATGGTGGTGTCTATGAAGAATAGCCAAACTAGGTTGTAAGTGGTCAGTGCTACATGTAATGTATTTGTCAACAAAGGTTACGATATCTCTATTGGTTTCTCTACCATAGATTGGTGCATTTTATATCCATATTAGGAGATGATCATGTTCATTTCCCCTATTTTGATATTTTGTTATGGAAAAATAATCTAAAACTTCTCCAAATATTGAATTATCTGCAAATATTAATTTTCTCATTGCATTTATCCTATGTCGATAGTATCGTGCACATGTGACATGATCTTTCTTGACTAGTAGGAATTTTTCATTGACATCATCATTGTGAGTAATTGATTCATCATTCTGTAATCATGTTTATCGTAAATTGTGCAAGTTTTGAAGTGTGTTTGTTAGAGCTTCCCAATTTTGTTCCGCACTTGTAAACGTGATGAAATATGTAGGTGGTCCAAGTTGTCATATCATTGCAAAAAAAATAAAATAATTGTTGGCTATAATTAGGAGATATTTTGATTCTTTTGAAATCAACATATCTAATGTCTGATTTTTGAATCTTCTCCAAGTTTGGTTTGTGTTTCACATCCTTTGCCAAAAGCTTTCTTCCTTTCAATTGTCTTTTTCTTATTCTTACCCACATTATAGACATTACTTGGTGCATTAGTATCTTTATGGCTTTGAAAAATAGATTTGTCGTGTGAAGAGGAAAATCTTATTCTGAATGAAGTAGTTCATATTGTGCCATTTTTTGGTAGTTAAATTTTTAACAATATCAGCATCATGAGGCTCTTCGAAGAAGAGAGTTGGAAAATTCACCTCTTTTGCATACTTGTCTTTGAATATTCCAATTGGGTAACAATCTTGAGCAGGTGCAATTTCAATTATTTTATCTTCCATGTTGCGTATACATCTAGAATTTGTATATCCATGTATCAATGTTTCAGCTGGGTTTTCATTCTCTAAATCACTATTATATTCAAGATCACTTGAGCTGGTTTCACTATTGCTTCCATTCCCTTCGTTTAATTGTAATTTATGTATCCAATCATCATTTATTTGGACATTTTCCATCTTGTACAGTGTTGCCTTACTCAATTCAAAGAGAGCTTGCGTTATAGTATTTGGCCTCACAATTCCTTTTTGAAATGCATTTTTATATTCCAAATGCCTTTTCAAAGATACAACAATTGTCGAAGTCTTTGATATTGATTGTGGCAAGGTGTTTGGTACAATATCCATGTTTACAGAAACAATGATTATGGATCCCGTGAGGCCTATCTGAGATCTTCTATAGCCTAGTTCCCAAATTTGCACGAATGCAATTCTAAGAAACACAAGTATTTCTTCTAAATGTGTCAACATTTGCACATGTTCCAATGGTTTATTATTTTGGATGTTTTCAGTGATGCAAACTTTGGGAGAGAACCCTATTTCAAGGATGTGTGACATATTTTGCAAATGTTGTCATTGCAACTTGGATAATTGCAATCTATTAATTTGTAGTATGTAATTTTCTCATTCTCTCTAAAATGTTTTATGTCTTTCTTGAAGTGCAAAAGTTGACAAATTGTGCAAGGATATTGTGGCTTGTCCTTTATTGTGATTTAATACATTTCTATTGGTGTTAATTTTTTCTTGTTTTGTTTCCTTTTATGACGGAACCTATGACACTTCACATTCGACATGTTTATCAATGAATTGAAGTTATTAGAGGATGATTACATCACTTCTCTAAGGTCAACAATAGACATACCCACCCTATTTCTTAAAAGGAAACCATCTCAAATATGGAACAATAGTTTTGCAAAACAAATTCATGTTCTATGAAAAGAAAACACATATGTGCAATTTGTGCTCAATGCATATGTTGCAGCCATGTATTGTAGTTCATACATGGCTAAGGTTGAAAAATCAATGACACGTGCATTTAAAAAAATATGTGATGACCATCAAAGAGATAATATTGATGCAATATGAATGATAAGAAAATTGGGAAATGCTTTGTTGAACTTGCAACAAATGTCAGCACAATAGACTGCTCATTTAGTTTTGTCTCTTCTGCTTAATCAAAGTTCTCAAAATTGTAAATTCATTGATACAAGACCGGATAATGATCGCATATTTGTACTCACATCTATTAAAGACTTAAATAATGAACCAAACGAGTCAAAAAATGTGATAGCCAAGAGAAAAACAAAACATAATACGTTTCATCAACTATAACAAGCACACTGATTTGGAGAACCATTGCAGAGAACAACTTTCACTTTTTGTTCGATTCACAATAAATGAAAGCACACTAAAATACAATTTCAACTCCTGGGAATTTTCATATATTTAGCATGAAGAAACAATCATAAAGAAACGTGCAAAATTTTGTTATTCTGCCAATAGTACATGGGGTGATATTGAAAAAGAGGCTAATGAAATCAATTCCAAAGAATGTGAGACCGCTATAGAAAATTTTACAACCACAACCTGTAGAGTGGATGAAATCTATGACATACAAAAGGATCTTGAGACAAATATGTGTAATAGAGTAGGCAATGTAACTTGCCATGGATTTGAAATATGGAAGCATCCACAATTAATTGAAAACATAGAGTATTACAAAATTAGACAAATGTTGAACGAAGAGCAACAAAAAATTGTAAAAGACATCATGATGAAAAAGAATAAAAACATGATAACTCCAATCAATCTTTTTTTGATAGGTGGTGTTGGACTAGGAAGACGTTTACAACAAAAAAAATTTACCAAGCACTTCTACGTGTATTCAACAAAGTTGTAGACAATGATCCTGATAAACCAAAGGGGTTAATCACTGCGTATACAGGTAAAGCAACATATAATATAGGTGGAGTTACACTACATTCTACATTCTATATACCTTTTAACAAATTAAAATTCCTTCCACTAAAAAGTGATACATTAAACAAGATGTCAAAGCATTACAACCAACTATGAGTGCTACTAATTGATGAGATCTCCTTGGTAGGCTCGACATTTTTGCAGTCTATAGGCAAGAGTTTGCGTGATATTATGAATAAGCCTACCACCTACTTTGGAAGCTTAGACACTATTTTCTATGGAGATATTTACCAAGCTCAACCTGTACTTGACTCCATTTTTTTTTATAGTAGACCGACATGAAAAGATTTAGGTTGTATAATTTTTGGAAAGACAATGTGAGGTTTATTCGTTAAAAGTCACTATGCGATGAAAAGATGAAAACTTTATTCGAATTCTAAATAGAGTCCGCATAGGCCTACATACAATAGATAATATAGAATACCTCAATCAACAATGCATACAGCCAATACCGGTTGACCCAAACCTTCTGTTCCTTTACTATAGGAGGTGTGATGTAGATGCACATAACAACAAAATGCTAACAATCATGTCTAGTGACAATATTGTATTGAAAGCAATAGATGAATGTGAGGAAAAATACAATGTCATACGACTTTATATCCTCAAAGAAACACTTCCTCCTAAAATACATGTGAAACCAAATGTACTTGTAGACATCTATTTAGGTAACTACAATACAAGATGGTATAGTGAATGGCTCTGGTGGTATCTTTAAAGCATATACAAAACATGATGAATTTGACATTGTGTGGATCAAATTTAATGATGAAAATATTTGTCAACAACAAAAAAAAAAATATAGGCTATGCTATAACAAGTATATTGCAAAAGATTGGGTATCCATTCTCCGCATCACACGGCCAATTCAAAAAAATTCTGAAAACAAAAAAATAACTATTAGAAAATAATTTCGTATATAGCTAGCATGTGCATGAACAATCCATCGATCACAAGGGCTTACAATGGAATTTCTTGCTTTTGATCCCACTGGTATAAAACAACATGGTATAACATACACAACACTCTCGCATACGAAAATAATTGAAATGCTATATTTGATCAAACTTCTTACACCAATTTTTTTTAGGGTGAAGCAAAAAATAAATCTAGAAATGGAATGTCTAGAGTCAAATGCACGTTGGAAAATTGAAAACTAGAATACATGTCCACATGCAACATTACACTTTCTCCTATGCACACTAAATACTCGAAGTTTATACACACACACCAATGACCTAGTTAATGACAATGAAATCATGTCCTATGACATTTTATGCTTGCAAGAAATTCATAAAAATCCCACACAAATAAATGTTTTGTATGGACAATTCAATGCCTCCTCAATACATGGAATACATGGCATTATGACTTTAAAAAGAAAGAACTTAATAGTTGCAAGAACACAACACCACATTTCAAAAAATGTAGAAGCAATGATCTCGACAATAATACTATCCAGAAATGAAAGTAATTTGCAATATTTATGCAAGGCCAAAGGCTCCCTTACCAGAAATAACAAAAGCTATAGACAATGTGCTTAGTACTATGGAATAGAAAAACATCTTGTATATTCTTGGAGATTTGAACATTGATATGGCAATGACAAGTAAACACAAAATAACCATTACAACTCATATGCAATACCAAAAACTTAATTTCCTACTCAACCATTCAAATAATTTAAATAGGTCCCTCATTGATCACATTTGGTCTAACATGACAACAAACATTTGTTGCATTTATAGGTCTGAAGCATACTGGACAGATCACTTTTCTTCTTTCCTACAAATACATTTGGTAGAGGAAAACAATTAAACTCCAATTTGCATAACAATAATAACAATAACAAAAGACAATACATTAATTCCTCTATTTAAACAATTTATATAGTTCAACAGTCATGTTCACAATGACTTTGTAAGTTTTACAAACATGTAACATTCATTGTGTTCTTTAAAGATGAGATTCCACGAACTTGTTATGTGAACCTATATTATACAACATCAGTAAATGTTTATGGTTAAAAAATACTTTGTAAGTCTATATGGCAATGAACTGTTGCAAAATAATCTCCTATTAATTCATACAACGCAAGTCAACAACCATTAAGAAATTGCATTATACAAGCAAGTGTATAATGTTCTAATATGAGCAATATTTAGTAAAATGGATATGCAACATGGGTAGTGAAAATGGTAGTTGTTAAATGCATAAATTAATTAGACAACAGATGTTTACAGATTTGTATTTTTTATATTAAATATGTATGCAGTTGAGGGGGATAAACTATATCTTCCTATAGCATTGCAAACCAAGTAAATTAGAAAATAAAAAATGGACAGCCAAAAGTAAAGAGTTGACATCTAAACATTTGCATAAATTGTATTGTTTAGATGTAGTGATATTTGTGACCAATTTTAGACAAGGCACATATAAATCATGTGACAATGGCAAGGATTATTCTAATCAAGCAGCAACTGGGACACATAAAATGCTTTTCAAGACAATCCCATGGAGCGATAATTTGTTACAATCCATAACTTAAAGGCACCAGTCATACATCTATCATTAGAATGTATTTTTAGTTTTTTTTTCACCAACCTATTCTAAAAGTGCAAGTCAACATTACTATTTTCCCTACACTTTTTAACTATAGATATTTTATTCTGTATATTGTATATTGGATATAGAACGAATAATTCAAACAGCACAATAAGAGTCGATGAAAGATTAAATTGAGAGGATGAAATTAAGTCTGCAGAAATTCTAAAAATGCAATAATATTGAGATAACACAATAATGTATTTTCTTAGAGTAAGGAATATATGTCCTTTCTATGTGAATATAAGTAGAATAGGATATATATGACACTTGTTTCTAGCTATTTTGTAAAAAAATTCTGTACATAAACATAAAATTCCCAGGCAATCAGGATTGATTTCACACTACAGTGCATATATTCCAATCTTTAAATAAATGCATAATAATTTCACGTCAATTCATACAGCTCAAGTTTGCATTTGTTTGCACTTTTATGTACAACATGAAGTCTATTTCAAAAAAAAATTTCGTAGCAGTCAATATTAAATCTTAGAAAGGCCATTTTATACAAGCAACTATATAGTGTGGTAATAACAACAATATCTAGTAAAATGTAAATGCAAACAATATATCTTTGAGCAATCTCAGATGAACTATGTAAAGTTGAAACCTCATTATTTCAATGTGCAATTTAAACACATAATTTTTTTTAACAATGGGTATGCTTTTTGTAAATATTCAAGAGAATTGGAGACATAGAATTAGCAATAAAAAAAAGACATATTTGAAATGGGTTGCTGCAATAGCGAGACATAATATCTTATTTTATAATATTGCTTGATGTAAAATTAAATTAACAGAAGGTCTAAAATTAAATTTTAAACAACACATATAGTCATTGGACTTGTGTCAAAATGCATTGATTGAGAGTTAGCATGACATAGGATTCCTCTTAGATTTAACATATTAATGTCTTGGTCTCTATCTAGACATCAACACTACAGAATATATATGACTTAGTTTGTAAGATATTTAGCAAGCCTATTTTGTACTTAAAGATGAAATCCCAGTGCAATTTGATGAAATGAAGTGTTGGGTGTAGATATTCTGGGTTTTCACTGTTGTACAGCTTCCTACAAGTCAATGAAAAAATTGGTGTTAGTGATTCGTAATTGAAATATATAGTACTATTTGAAAAGTGTATAATTTTTTTAAATCATTGAAAGAAGTAGTTTTGTTTACCTTGTGTCCTTATATGGCATTGTGTAGCAGAGTGGCATGTGTAATTGCATTACTTTGAGTCAATGTGAAGTGGCCTTCAATGGAAATTTCGCGTAGGGTGAAGAAAACTTTGGATTTGAAATCCTGATCACACTTAATGCAATGTGCAGATTCCTCTTCCAAAATTCCATAGCCATCAAATTTGTAATAACACTGTGAGCAAAATGCACTGAATGGACTGGAAAATGGATTTGCCACCTTCAAAATTCCATTAATTTGTTGTAGTTGTTTTCTTATCAATGCATATTACGATTCATAATGTAAAATATAAAGAGTTTTGCAATGTGTTTTTCTTACCTCATATGTTTTTTGCAGCAATTTATTTAAAATCTCTAGGGTCCTCGTCATTTAAATAGTTGTCGATGTATGTGGAGAAACTTGTACGGAATGTGTTACTTTTGTCAAGCCTCTTAAGAATGTTTCTAAAAAGCAATGCAGGGGTCTCATTCCGATGGAGTTGTTCTTCCACTAGGTATGTGCAAGATCATGAGGGGCCAAAAAGTGGTGATGTGAAAAATATCCACTTTTCACTCGTCCAAAAGTGCATGAAAATGCTTGTTGACTTTTTAGTAGGCCTGGGTGTCAGTACACCTGGGAAAACTTGACACCAAAGCACAAGCTTAATTGGGTACCCGAAACCTGTGGCATAAATCAAAATTCGCGAGCCGTTTACCTCATTTCTCCTCACGTTTTGGGTTTGGAAAATGGCTGCAAATATCATATACATGATATTTTCAGGTATTTGATTTTTGCAACAACAAATTCAATCTTTGCAATATACGGTAAGTAAATTCTTTGTAGATTTTGATTGTTTTATTTCATTTTGATGCTAAATGTAGTTTTTTTGGTTGAAATAGGGTTTTGTATTTATTTTTGTAATAATATATGAAATCAAATTAAAATTTAGATTTTTTTTATTTAATCAGGCATGGCTGACAACAATGAAGAAAATAACCCTCCCGCACCAAAAAATGATCCCCAAAACAATCCCCCATCTCAAAACCCTCGATCTTTAGAATATTTGATACAAGATAATTTGAACACAATACAAGGTTTCCAAAACACATATCAGAATATACCTACATTAGGTCCCATGCTTTCCACATTAAATACTATTGTTGAAAATATTGACACACTCATGCAGCAACATAATTTTACTCTTCATTGGCGTGATGATATGCACACCCAATTTGATGATGGGCTTGACCATGATGGGATTGTGACCCTTAATATAAGTAAGGAAGATATAGCCTCTCTTTTTGTCAATCCTAAAACCGGATTACAAGTTGACCCCAAAAATCTTAAATTATCAATAAAATGGTGCACAAATGAAGCAATGCACACACACTTTTGGGATCGCTGGTGGATGGTTTTTGATAAACCACCCCATAGAAATTTGGAGCTCCCTTTCTATTTCATAAAAAAATTGTATGCTGAGTTTGTGCTTGGTCACAATGTTAATTATTGGAGTATGAGGCCCAACATGGGCATAGGTGGAGGAGCTCCTCAGACTAGGCCATTTTCCCAGTGCAAAAAGGCCACTACTTTTGTCCCCCCATTGATGTCACACCCCTCCTTGAGTGCAGCATCTCGATATCATTGCAGAGGCTACCTCACAGACTATTAGGGCCATTCATTTACTGAGTGATTAGTTGATCATGCAAACTAGGTTAGTGTTGCCTCCTGGTGTGGATGATGTTGGCGCATCGACATATCACCAGAGTTCACATGTATGCAAGCCCCATATTTGCATTATATGCAAGAATATGTGCCTCAGACCGCTTACTGGTGCTGATACATATTAATATGTTATTGATGAGGAGGATGTAGGAGACACAGCTGCAGAGGCTCATGGAGCATCTACATCTCATGAGAGTGCTCAGGAGGTGTACACAGAGCCATGGACTCCTGTTGATACGGTAAGAGTAAACATTATAAATAAATTTGTCACATGACTTATTTTATTTATTTATTTAGATTATTTTTAATGATTGCATGCACTTATGTATATATATTTTTTCCATTTATGTTCAGTTGATGACACAGGAGGAGTTGAGATAGGTGGATGAGTCCACAACTTCGGCCATTTCATTTGGCCTTGATGCCTATACGGTATATTATAAATTATGTACCCATTAGTTTTTTTTATATCATTTGGTGTACATGCTTAAATCTCTATCAATTAGAGCAATAAAATTCATACATTTACTAATATACTGTCATCTTATTGTACTCTTGCAAGCTACAACCGATGTCGGTGGGGGGCACAAGGGGGTTCCTTCATTAGGTGTTGACAAAGGAAAGGTAATTAATTGTTTAAGATTAATTATACATGCATATGTATGCCACATGTGTGTAGTAATAAATATTTTACTTGAATTTATTGTATAGGGTGTGGCTATCGATGATGTTCCGACATGGGTTTAGGAGCCTAGACTGACAGGCATCTCGATTAAGAGTGATAGCCCGATTGTACGTAGACTTTTACATATTGTTATTTGTATTTTGTAACCAGGGTTGTTATAATGAAGTACATTTATATATAATTGACAATCTTTTTACTCTCATAGGTTACTCCTAGTGTGAGGGAGGCCCCATGAGAATCTTTTGTATCTTTGTTGACCCAACCCACTATTCCAAAGGAGGGATCACTAGATGTAAGTTTTAATTTTAGTTAAAATCATCCTATTTTGTAGATTTATTACTCTATGTTGCACCACTCTACTAATCTCATTATTGCAAATATATATTTATAGGTCGGAGTTGGTATTGTTGGCATGGTCCCTTCGCTACCAAGGACTTATGCTAGGACACTTGATCGTGGTAGGTGACTGAGAGGCCAGGTACATATATTTGTATTTAGTTATTAATTTTAATTAAATTAGTGTTTGAATTATGAATTATATATATATATATATATATGTGTGTGTGTGTGTGTGTGTGTGTGTGTGTGTGTGTGTGTGTGTGTGTGTGTGTGTGTGTGTGTGTGTGTACAAATCATATAAAGTAAGCAATCTAACTTGGGTTTGAACTCATTTTTTATGCAGGATCAATCAGAGCCAAACACTTCTTCAAAGAGGCTACATTTTGATGATCCCCCAATAGCATAGGATGTAGTTTTAGTTTTGTGGTCATTTAGAGATGCCACTTGGCACATTTTGAGATGGCATATATGCCACATTGTACACCTTGAAACATTGATTTTGTAGACATTTTGAAATGGCATGTGTCATATTTGTATATGGAGATACTTTTGATACATTTGATACTTTCTATATATAGAACATGTTCATATTTATGTTATATTTGCGTCATCTTTTGTATACATATTTATTATTCATATTTATGGAATTGAATGGTGATGTTATATCTTGACTATGATTATCATTATGATTTAAATTATATCTTGTTGAAGTTACATTTGTTTTTCTTTACTCTAGAATACCCTGTTCATGGAGCTTATTATGTTTGAGGTTTAACTTCTATAGATTTCCTATGTTCTTATGTTTCATACCATTATATATACTCACTTGAGCCACTTAGTACTACATTGTTTTAATACTATGTATATACTCACTATGTATATAACTCATCATATTGGGGTTTACTAAATCCACAGAGAAATGTAGCACTTGTGCTGTTAGGTCACTTGGGTCGAGCATGGTCGCGAGTGTTCAAGTGACTTTGTGGGTGGAATGGGGTTGTCACTGGCATTTACCTAGCCAACCAGAGTTGATGGAGTAGATGGTTCGATGCCAAAATAGATGGTTTGAAAGATACACTGCTGAGCTACTTTCAAATGACCCTCACTGCAAGTTTTGGCATTGACTGAGATCGCCTTGCCAAATGCAAATGAAGCCGAATTGCCCAAAACTAAGAGAGGTTATTGTAGACCTCAGAATCATGATCTTGTAGCCCCTAATGGTTTTTCAATACCTCTTACAAGGTTCAAGATATGAGCCTTAGAAGATCACTGCTCAATCATGCTTAATGCACCTTGGAGTCACTTGGGTCGAGCGTGGTCGCGAGCATTCCAGTGACTCCGTGGGTGGAACCGGATTGTTAGTGGCATTTACCCAGCCAAATAGAGTCAATGGAGTAGATGGTTCAATGCTAGGATAGACAGTTTGAAAGATACATTGCTCAACTACTTTCAACTGACCCTCACTGCAAGTTTTGGCATCAACGCAGATCGCCTTGCCAAATGCAAACGAAGTCGAATCACCCAAAACTGAGAGAGGTTATTGTAGACCTTAGAATCATAATCTTTTAGCCCTTGATAGTTTTTCAATACCTCTCACGAGGTCTGAGATATGAGCCTTAGAAGATCACTGCCCAATCATGCTTAGTGCACCTTGGGGTCACTTGGGTCGAGCGTGGTCATGAGCGTTCCAGTGACTCCGTGGGTAGAACAGGGTTGTCACTAGTGTTTACCTGGCCAACCAAAGCTAATGGAGTAGATGGTTTGATGCCAGGATGGACAGTTTGAAAGATACACTACTGAGCTACTTTCAACTAACCCTCACTGCAAGTTTTGGCATCGACTGAGATCACCTTGCCAAATGCAAATGAATTCGAATCGCCCAAAATTGAGAGAGGTTATTATAGACCTTTGAATCATGATCTCGTGGCCCCTAATGGTTTTTTGATACCTCTCATGAGGTCTGAGATACAAGCTTTGAAAGATCGCTGCCCAATCGTGCTTAGTGCACCTTGGGGTCACTTGGGTTGAGCGTGGTCGCGAGTGTTCCAGTGACTCCGTGGGTGGAACAAGGTTGTCACTAGCATTTACCTAGCTAATCAAAGCTAATGGAGCAGACAATTTAATTCCAAGATAGACGATTTGAAAGATACACTGCTGAGCTACTTTCAACTGACTCTGACTATAAGTTTTGGCATTGATTGAGATCGCCTTGCCAAATGAAAATGAAGTTGAATCACACAAAACTGAGAGAGGTTATTGTAGACCTAGGAATCATGATCCCATAGCCCCTAATAGTTTTTTGATACCTCTCATGAGGTTCAAGATACGAGCCTTGAAAGATCGCTGCCCAATCGTGCTTAGTGCACCTTGGGGTCACTTGGGTCAAGCGTGGTCGTGAGTGTTCCAGTGACTCCGTGGGTGGAACGGGGTTGTCAATGGCATTTACCTGGCCAATTGGAGTAGATGGAGTAGACGGTTCAATGCCAGGATAGATAGTTTGAAAGATACACTGTTGAGCTACTTTCAACTGACCCTCACTACAAGTTTTGGCATCGATTGAGATCGTCTTGCCAAATGCAAACGAAGTTGAATCACCCAAAATTGAGAGAGTTTATTGTAGACCTTAGAATCATGATCTCATAGCCCCTAACAATTTTTTGATACCTCTCATGAGGTCTGAGATACGAGCCTCGGAAGATTGCTACCCAATCATGCTTAGTGTACCTTGGGGTCACTTGGGTCGAGCATGGTCGCAAAATTTCTAGTGACTCCGTGCGTGAAACGGGGTTGTCACTAGCATTTACTCGGCCAACTGGAGCCAATGGAGTAGATGGTTAAATGCCAGGATAGATGGTTTGAAAGATACACTGCTGAGCTACTTTCAACTGACCCTCACTGTAAGTTTTAGCATCAACTGAGATCACCTTGCCAAATGCAAATGAATTCGAATCACCCAAAATTGAGAGAGGTTATTGTAGACCTCAGAATCATGATCTCATAGCCCTTGATGGTTTGTTGAAACCTCTCTCAAGGTCTGAAATATGAGCCTTGGAAGATTGTTTCCCAATCGTGCTTAGTGCACCTTGGGATCACTAGGGTCAAGCGTAGTCGCGAGCATTCTAGTGACTCCATGGGCGAAATGGAGTTGTCACTAGAATTTACCCAGCCAACTGGAGCTGATGGAGTAGAAAATTTGATGCCAAGAAAAATGGTTTGAAAGATACACTGTTGAGCTACTTTCAACTGACCCTGACTGCAAGTTTTGGCATCGATTGAGATCGCCTTGCCAAATGCAAATGAAGTTGAATCGCCCAAAACTGAGAGAGGTTATTGTAGACCTTGAAATCATGATCTTGTAGCCCCTAATAGTTTGTTGATACCTCTCATGAGGTCTGAGATATGAGCCTTGAAAGATCTCTACCCAATCATGCTTAGTGCACCTTGGGGTCACTTGGGTCGAGCGTGGTCATGAGCGATCCAGTGACTTCATGGGTGGAACATGGTTGTCAATGGTGTTTACCTAACCAACTAGAGCTGATGGGGTAGATGGTTCAATGCTAGGACAGACGGTTTGAAAGATACACTGCTGAGCTACTTTCAACTAACCCTCACTGTAAGTTTTGGCATCGACTAAGATCACCTTGCCAAATGCAAACGAAGTCAAATCACCCAAAACTGAGAGATGTTATTATAGACCTTGGAATCATGATCTCATAGCCCCTAATAATTTGTTGATACCTCTCATGAGGTCCAAGATACAAGCCTTAGAAGATCACTATCCAATTGTGCTTAGTGCACCTTGGGGTCACTTCGGTCGAGCGTGGTCGCAAGTATTCCAGTGACTCTGTGGGCGGAACAGGGTTGTCACTAGCATTTACCCGGCCAACCAGAGCTAATGGAGTAAATGTTTCGATACCAAGATGGATGGTTTGAAAGATACATAGCTGAGCTACTTTCAACTGACCCTCACTAGAAGTTTTGGCATCGACTGAGATCACCTTGCCAAATGCAAACGAAGTCGAATCGCCCAAAACTGAGAGAGGTTATTGTAGACCTCAGAATAATGATCTTGTAGCCCCTAATAGTTTGTTGATACCTCTCATGAGGTTTGAGATACGAGCCTCAAAATATTGCTTCCCAATCATTCTTAGTGCACCTTGGGGTCACTTGGATCGAGTGTGGTCGCGAGGGTTCGAGTGACTTCATGGGCAGAATAGGTTTGTCACTCCCATTTACAATGTCATGAAAGTGAACCACCAACTTATAGTCCACACCATTTTTAGTAACAAAAAAGTTAACCCTTTTACTCTCTCGTGCAAACTCAGAAAACACGTCACTTGCAGACCATAAAACACACAATGCATTATGGTAAACTGGGCAGCCTACAAGTAGTTGTGTTTTTCAGATTGAGTAAGTAGTCCTTGGGAACATGTCCTTGTCTATAGTGGAAATAATTAGGTTTTCATTCTGAAACAAGAGAAGACCCAAATGGGAAAGCATGCACACTTCTTTTCTCGATGCAGTTTCATTGCAATGGCTGTTAGTGGTATGTTTGAAATTTGAACTGTGAACCTAATCATGATTAAGCCAGTCGACACTCTAATAAAATTCAATTAATTTTAATATTTTGCTTATTATGTTTGAGGTTTAACTTCTATAGATTGTTTGAAATGATAAAAAATAATATCCTTAAAGCTTTAGAAACAACAATCAAACATGTAAGAATTCAAACCATGCAAATGACATGTAAGATCCTTTGTTGGCACTATTGGCCACCCATACATGATTTTGGTCATAAGTCCTTATCAAGACTTCTAGGACATTTAACTTTTAAATCAAATTGATTGTTACAAATTGCCATTATAGGCTTCAAAAGATCTCAATTAACCATTAAGGATCCTTTTGTCCTTTTGTCTCTGATTGGATCCATGGTGACCATAGGTGTCTTCGTAGGTGCTCCTACACAAGTTATAATGCACATACAAAACCAAGTTTATTGACTCAAAATACAATCTAAGAAAGGTGAAATTAATGTATTGAAATTAAGCTTAACGAAGTTAGAAAACAATGCACTAAGTTAACTTATTACCTAGTCAAGTGTTCTTGAAGGGTCATCTCTTTGCTTCACGGTCTCCAATAGTGATTCATGATCAGCAGTACTAATAGTCCAAAGTTCTTTTGTCTTTGGTCTTCCTTGATGCTTTGACAACTTGACATTTGTTGCTATAACAAGGTGTGAATACATGAGAATAGTTTTGTGCTTCTCATAGTCTTCAAATGCGGGAATTCCATTCTTTCTAATCATGTATGTTTGCAGCCATGTTCCCGCAATAACAACTGAACCAGTAGGATATGTGAACCCATCACCATCTATCATCGATTGTACCATCTTTCTATCTCTCTCCTACTCTCTCCTCTTCCCCTTCTCTATCTCTCTCCTACTCTCTCCCCTTCCTCTTCTCTCTCTCTCTCTCCTACTATCTCTCCTTCCCCTTCTCTCTCTCTCCTACTCTCTCCCCTTCCCCTTCTCTCTATCTCTCCTACTCTCTCCCCTTTCCCTTCTCTCTATCTCTCCTACTCTCTCCCCTTCCCCTTCTCTCTCTCTACTACTCTCTCCCCATCCCCCCCTCTCTCTCTCTCTCTCTCTCTCTCTTCTTCTTCTTCTCACCTTCTCACTCTCTCTCTTCCTCTCTCAGCCCCTGCCACCTTCTCACTCTCTCTCTTCCTCAATGGCCACCCATGAATTTTTTAAATAGCTGATTGATTTCCTTTTCTTCTTTCAATGGCCATCCATGATTTTTTTGCAATCTTCCAACCTTTCGTACATAGTTGCAAAATACATATTAATATATAAAATAATATATAATGTAACATTTAATATTAATATATATTAAATAATATTTAATGTAAAATGTATATTATACAATATTTAATATATAATTGATATTATATAATATTTAATATATATAATATATAATCTAATATATATCTAATATATAGTTTTTGATATATAATAAATCATATGAAGGATGGAGAAATGAGAGGGAGAAAGGGGAGGGAAAAGTGAAAAATCAAAATTCTGCCGACATTTTTGGGTACCCAAAAATATCGGGTAGACAAAAAATATTGGGTACATGAAAAAATATCGGGTACTTGATTAGGCTCGGTATTGCTTTGTGCACCAAACCTACATGGTCAACTATTGAAATGTCTCAAAAATGTGTTTTTCCCCTGTTTCTCTAAGTTCCAAACTTCAACCATGTAGCTAACGACTTTTTTTTCACCTAAATTTGATGAAACAAAAATGGTATGTTAAGGAGATTATCAACTTTCTATCGATATAATTGCTATTGAATTTTGAATTCGGTAAGTAATTATTAGTTATTTTCTAATTGAGTTACCTCTAAAGTGTTGATTTATATACTGATTGAAAAATGACTATAACTTTCAGACGGTATAACATTTTTGAAATCTGAAAAATGTGTCACATCCTATGGTTTTCCTACTATAAGGAAAAAAAGATTGAATTTTGTAAAGTTTTGAATGAGTTAAGGTGGTCAGAAACAAGAGTTTTTTTATTCTGAAAATGTTGTAGTAGAAAATTCATAATTAATTATTTTTTTGGAATAAAATTACAAAAAAATATGTGTCACATCCGGGCATGAGTCTACTACTTATATATAAAATCTTATAATAAAATATTATCATTTGATTATGATTAAGGTGGTCAAACATACACCTACTTATTTTTTTCTAGAAATTTTTGTACTACTGCATTGAAATCTATACTTTTCACCAATCATACTAACTTTTTTTCAAAAAAGGCCTAGTAGTTTAGAAACTACATTCAATTTTCTACAGATTCTATTCTTACAACTTTTTGATATTAGGTTGATAGCTAGTTGAAATTTTCATGTCAAGTTGACTACCCTTGATTTGCTGATTTTTCATTGCAACTTAAGGGCATAGTTTGGCCCCTCATGATCTTGCACATACCCCATTGCTATATAGTGTTGAGCTAGATTTGGATGAATTTCAAGTTGTAAAGAAGAAAGACAATCAGAGTTGTCCCACTTCTTCAAGAAATGTGCATGTGCGACTGTTAAGGATCTTGATAAGTGTATGAGTAGTCAATAGTTAGAGATCATTTTACCTGTGCTTTATCCTCTTCAGTGTGGTCATCCTTTATTTGGAGTGCACTTTGGGAGCCTATATTTTTTGCTTCAACCACCAGCACTCCCACTGTTTTGATTGGGAAGTCACTTGTGTTGTTCAAGAGCTTCTTTATTGTTGTACTGGGAATGAAATTGTATTCAGTGCATACGAGGTTGATAGTTTCAACTGTGCTTGTATCTTTTAGGATGAGAATATAGTCACAGTCACCATGATCATAGTTTTTTCATGGAGCAATTTCAAAACCTATAATGGAAATCCCCATTCCTGGGACAATTTTGTCTTCATGTTGCTGCACCAGGTTGCCATTGATATTCAATGTGATTGTCATCTCCACTTTCATGTTTGTCAAGTCTGCACGTAAAAATTCAGGTGTCTTGTTGAATTTTTCAAGATTGACTTTGTACACTACTAACACATCTCCTTCAAATGTGTATCCACTCTTTCTTGCATTGAGATCTTCAATTGAAATGCAATTGGCACTTTTGACTTTGGACCTACAAGAAGATGATGATTATATGTGTTGTTTGTTGGCAATGTAAATAAGTTAAGGATACCTGGCAATGGAAAGAGAATACCTTTTGGTTGTTTGATCTTGTTTCATTTGTGTAACCTTCCCTTGTCTTTTGCTTGCCTCCATTATGCCATGCAAAGTAGTAGTGTGGATGGAAAATTGTCTTAGGAGTTTGTAATGAATGTTTGCATGGAGATGCTTTTTATGAGATTTCATCATTTCCATTGTCAATATGACTATTGTTTGAATATGACTGTTGAACTATATATGTCATTTAAATAGAGGAATTGATGTATTGTCTTTTATTATTGTTATTATTGTTACACAAATTGGATTTTAATTATTTTCCTTTGTCAGATGTATTCGCATGAAAGAAGAAAAGTGATTTGTCCAGTATGCTTCAGACCTATAAATACAATAGATGTTTGTTGTTATGTTAGACCAAATGTGATCAATGAGTGGCTTGTTTAAATTATGTGAATGGTTGAGTAAAAAATTAAGTTTGTGGTATTTCATATGAGTTGTAATGGTTGTTTTGTGTTTAATTGTCATTGCCATATCAATGTTCAAATCTCCAAGAATATACAAGATGTTTTTCTATTCCATAGTACTAAGCACATTGTTTATAGCTTTTGTTATTTCTGGTAAGGGAGTATTCAGCCTTGCATAAATATTGCAAATATTAATTTCATTGTTATAAACAAATTGGCACTTCCTAGACATAGACAAATTGGGGTGAGTTTTAAAAAGACATAATATGCATACATAGACATGTTTGCAGCTCTAATCACTAACCATAATCATCTTTGGAAATTAGTGAACTCCATTAGGAAAGAAAAAATTGAAATTCTATTGTAAAAAAAATCCCATAATTCCAAAAGATAATTTTTGCAAGGCAATATCCAAAAGACCAAATGTATAGAAAACCTTTGTTAAAGCCACAATCTAATTCTTTATTGAGCAATTCAACCTTTTTAAGGCAGCACTAACTCAAGGAAGATAATGGGGTACAACTTTGTAAAGGGATTGTTCAACAATATTCAAACTTGTGAATAGGTCAGATGGTTAATGCATATTTATTGTTCAGTAATCTATGGATGAAGGTAGATGTTCTATTGAAAATATGTGGTTTATTATTGAGTATGCTATTTTTTAGTTTGATGTCTATTATTTTTAATAATATTCTATGAATAATTATGATTTTAAAATTGTTATTATTGATAATGAGCATTTTGAATTGTATTGTTTTGATGTAAAAAGAAATAAATCTCATATTCCAACTAACTTTATAAGCTAACACACACCTATATAACATATTACTATACATAATATTTATAAACATTGCAAGACATTTACGTATTATAGCATGCTTGAAAATCTTAAATTCAAGTCATAAATCACTCAAAGCATTTCTATAAATGAAAAAACAAATAACACTTGGCTTTTATAAAAAATAAGTTAATAATAAAGTAAACTATAATTTCTTCACAAATTAAAACAAACTATGACAAACATTGAATCATTATTGAAAATAAATTTGTTCCTTGGTAATTAGTTATGTCTGTTAGTCTATGTTTCCTGCACCTGAACATTTAGATCATGTTGCATCTCTTATTTTCAAGTCAAATTGAATTGTCTTAATTTCTTTCCTTCTTCCTATTCAATAGAAATGAACCATGGATGGTAGTAAATGTGCAAAGAGATAAATATAGTAGAGTAGACAACGGTAGTTGAAGTAAAAAAAAAACCATAGATATAAAATGAATAGAACATACTTAGTCCAATATTTTTCCACAAATTTTAGTATACAAGAAATAATATTGTTGTGGTTATTTAAAAACTTGTTTGCGACAACAATTCCATGTGGGTAGGAGTTAAAAGAAAGCCACAAAAAATCTCGAAACAAGTGACAATTAACATAATATTTGCAATGTTGAAGAAATAAAGTAGTTGGAGGCTATGCTTTTATTTTTCTATTGGTTTTCAATTTCATGTATGTCGTATTTCATTTCCAAATAGGTTCCATGTCAAAACATTAAGGGTTTTCTCAACAACAAGTCTAATTTCAGGCTGCATACTGTCAATAGTCTTGCGGCATGTATTGGCCATTCCCATGCTAATAGAATCCACTTCCTGATTATAGATGCCAGTACTAAATTTTGTGCATTGTAAAATAAAACAAGATGATACATATTAAAGATATTTCAATTTCTTTGCATGGGCATTTAAAGGCTGATGGCTAGTAAGAATTTGTGAAATCAGAATGTGGTTAAGCACCATAGATTTTATAAAGAGATTTTTTGGTAAAGAGAAAATTCAACCATAGTTTAATAGGGAGGATCAAGTAGACATGGAATATAATTGTTTAAGTTTATAAAGTAAACATGACCACTTTATAAATCTTTATCATGAATTTTTGAAAGTAATAAATCCTATCTAGCATATTATAGAGAATGGTTAGTCAGAAATTATATTTCTATGTTAATCTCTTATGTAATAATACTAATATCTGAGTGATCCTTGTCGAACAAAAATATCATAACTTTAAATATCATGAACAAACATATGTAGGGGAATTTGAAGACATGAGCACCTTAAAAAAGTAAAGTTGTAATCTTGAGAGCTAAAATAAATTGATTTTAAAATAGTTGTGTTGAAGAGGCCTACTAGTATAATCATCTTTAAAGATGTAGATAAATAAGTGTGTTAATTTACTTTAGTTATAATTTTCTCTTCAATTCAAAATTTATAACCCAAATCTTTTATATCTTCTCTTTTAAGATGTCAAGAGTCTTTGATATTTAATGACTATTTAGAAAATATCAATTCTTTAACCCTTCATAAATAAAATATAAAATAAATAAATATAACACAACTTCTAATTTAGATATCATTAATATTCTTCAAATAGATTAAACTCAATTTCTAACTATAAATCTATTCAAAAGATTCATCTAAAAGATAAAATATTTTAACAATATGTAAAAATATCAAATATCATTGAGATTGAAATCATATCATAAAATTTCCTTAAATTTGTAGTAGATAGTTAAAATGACTTTGTGAATATATGTGTGTGTGTGTGGTTGCAAGAAGTTGAGTCCCACTTTTTTGCAAAAAGTGGAAGTGTTTTCCTTTTTTTAAAAATTTCCTGTCAATTGATGTCTAAATTTGAGGCACTTAGAGATTGAATCTCAAAAAAATTTAGAAATAGAAAATATAGTTCTCAGAGTCTACTTTTCAAATATGTAATTTATTTAAATACCCATGTGGTATAAATTTCTTTTTAGTAGGAATTTTTAAAAACCATGTTTTCAAAATACCTGTTTCAGAACCATACCATAGCCGTGTACGACCACCATATTTTGACTTAAATAAATGAATTTTTGCAAATCCTTCAGGGAAAATATACCTAAGACACCAAATATTAATGAGCATATTTTTCCTTATTTTTTATTGAATAAATTTTTTTAAATTAATTTTTAATTGACTATAAAATACATTTTCAAAACCTCTGGTGTACGACCACCATAATTTGATGAGAATTTCATATTTTTTCGAAATTGTTTTTTTTCATCTTCAAGAGAATTGTATGTAGATTGATTTCATATAATTTATTTTCCAAAAAACCTAAAAACAAAAAAGTTATTACGTTTTCGTGAACCTCACTATTTTACATTTAGGTACCACTTTTAACTAATAAATAATGCAAAAATAGTAAAAATAATCACATCACTATGAAATTTACATTTTTGAAATCAGGATAGTGAGAACTCTAATGGGTTTTTTTCGTAAAAAGATACGATCAAGAAGGCCCTCAAAAAATTACGGCAAGGCATAAATCTGGCATTCCAGTGCCTTAACCAATTTTTTGGAGGTCAAGGCATAGGCTTGGTTCTAGCAAGCCTAAACCAACCCGATTTTGGAACAAAATCTGAGGCGGATGTGTGTGCTTCCCACTCATGTCTTAACAAACGGGAGCCCATTTTTTTAAAAAAAATCAAAGTGTTAAAATTTATTTTTAATTCTTTAAAAAAAAGAAGAAGAAACGGGCACCTATTTTTTGAATTTAGGATCGGGTGCTCAAACCTAAAATGGGCGCCCGTTTCGAGCGACATCTTTCATTTCTACAAGACTTCCACGGAATTGGTACCCAACTTTGTGCATTGACCCATATATATAATTTTGTTAAGTGCAATAATGTCATATTCATGTGAGACCTTAGGAAAAACAACAAAGTGTTAAATTGATTATTTAGATACTAGTTTTATTAATTTAAAAATATATGTCTCCGATTTCTTCTTCCAAACATATTTTAATTGCTTTAAATTTCACATCTCTCAAATATTATTAAAATCATTACAATTTTTGTCATATTTAAATCATAACAATTTTGCCCATTCATCCCATATGCCAAATTATATGGGTACAGTTAGTTGTTGATCTGATTGGTATGGAAAACTCCTATAGGATGGTTCAGTCCAATTAATTTGCTATAATCCTATATGTGCAACAAAGCCAGAAGATTTCAATGCCATACCTTTTATGCTTCCATTGAATTGTTTCTAAAGAATTGGTAGTTAAAATCCTTTTTGTTGACTGATGCAATATGGCATTCTAAACAAACTTTTCTTATTTTTGTATTTATTTTTCACGAGTGCCCATCCCACTCATTAACAAAAATGCAAATCAAGAAATTTTGCCAGCTTGGCTTTCAGGCAATCATTTTAATACTTCAAATTTCACAGCAAAAATACAAGTCCTAAATTCTCATTTCCATATAATAGAATCTTGTGAAAATTATATTTGAAGATTTAAATGTTGATTGTAAAACATTAAGTGTTGGGAGAAAGGGGAGGTGGAACACTAGCTGGAATGTGAGTAGATAGTTGACATACCTTGTTATGCTTCAACTAAAATCATGTAAGTGTTCTTAGTACCTCCTTCCTCATTTCCAATCATAAAAGCTAGGACAAAATATGTCCCCCAACTTGCAGAAGAAGGTTTATTTGAAACATAACCATATCTTCTACTTTTTTACTCTTGGCAGCCATGTTTGTACCATAATACCTTATGCAACCTATTCCCTCTAGGAATCTGCAAGCATATTATATCAATACAAATCAAAGGAAATATATTAGTTATGCCAATTACTGTTATCTGCAAATGCATGGAAGTAAAATTGTACACTTCATTATATTTGATTGTTGAACTACGGTCTGGTAGTAAGTTGTGATGCTTATTTCTACATTGACCCAGGAGTTTGGTTGTATTATTCTCGTATGATATTATGGCCATTTTATTTATGCACCATAAGGGTTTTGGAGAATTTTGTAAATGCTGGAGTTTAGTACTCTCAAATGTGATACATAAAAGAGATTTGTTAAATCAAAACTACAAAAATTAAAAAAGGTGAGCAAATTCAAAAATAAGAAAATGTCAATGATATTATTTTCTAATTAATTTATTATTTAATTTTCTTGGTGTACATTAATCCACAACCCACTTGCCTTCCCTGTGCTTCCACATTTTGCATATACTTAAGATGTGGCAAATGCTAGGAAAAATAGATTTATGTGTTGTCATGGAGAGCAAACTACTCCCTTATTTCATTTTACAAGGACAGATGGCAAGTGATAATATTAGACAAATCTATTTTTATAAGAAGAATTAGTTAAAAATATAGATGGGGCTCTCCTTGCTGATTTTTTTAGGAAGCTTAATTTAATATTTGGTGGATTTTCTAGTTCACTTCAATATACAATTGAGGTCGCTATTGCTAATTTTGGTTGGCCAAAAATAGGAGGAAAGGAGAAGAAAATGATGAGCAATCTGAATAAGAATGACAATAACAATTAAGGCAATGGTTGAACAGGTTCAGACACTATCAAAGCAAGCACAACCACAATAACTTTAGTTGTATTGTTAACAAGACAATAGACACTTGAGTTGTATACTGTCAGTGGAGGAAACAAAGACAAGTTGAGGTATTTATGTGAGAAATTAGGAGCAAGGCTAATAGGAAGAAATGGATTGGGTGTCTTGGAAGATGCCCTTATTTTTCCTCCAAGTGTGCAAGATCTTCTCAAAAATAGGTTTTGTGGGTGATGGGTCTCTGCAAGGCTCTAGATGCATGAATGGTTCAACAAATGACTATGCTTTTCTCTATTTTCCATTTACAACTGATATGATTTTGGAATTTAATTTTGATTTTGGTTGTTTAGCTATTTATTTTAGATTTTAAATTGAGTATTGGTTGTTTAAATGTTTGTATAATGTATATTTGTGTTTAAAGGCCTAATACATGCTAGGTGCTTCTCAGAACATGTTGTTGTAAACTTCTATAATCAATTTTGTTTCTGATTTCAATTTGAAACCTCTTTCATACTGCAAATTTATAGTACATTATGTACTGATGTAGATTCAGGTTTCAATTTTGTTGGAACCAGTGGCACAAACTCAAAAAATATTGTTATGATCTTTTGTGAGTTCTACCCCAAAAAATAAATTAAAAAAAGAAACCTATGTAGAAAATAGCTCAAATCAGGTACTGGGAAAGTGTGTCTGAAAAAGTTGATCAAGATCATTAAAGGCTGAGAAAGATTAAGGGCTCATTTGGGTGTTGGAATTAGACTAGATATTCCAAAATTAGATTTTCGAATAATGTCAATTCCATGGTTGTGTCCATCCAAAAATTGGAATTGGATTTTCAAAATTCCAATTTTGCCCCCAAAATGGGCATTTCATCTTCCTCTCAAATAGGTGGAATTGGAATTTTGAATTCCAATTCCAATTTTTATAAAACCAAATTTAATATTTCATGGGATCCGTGACTATAAGGATGTATATTATATTTCTATAAGGATGTATATATACACATGTGTGTATATACATGCATGTGTGTATATATATATATGTATATATACATACACATGTATATATGTGTGTATATGTATATATACACATGTGTGTATTTATGTATATATGTGTATACATGTGTATATACACACATGTGTGTGTATATACACATCTATGTATATACATGTGTATGTATATATACACACATGTGTGTGTATATGTGTGTATGTGTATATGTGTATATGTGTGTATGTGTGTATACACACACATGTGTGTATATGTATATATACACATGTGTGCATATGTGTATACATGTGTGTATATACACACATGTATACACATATATACATATTTGTGTATGTGTATATATACATGTGTGTATATGTGTATATATACACACATGTATGTATGTATATATATAGATATATACACACCATATTTAAAGAAATTAAAATAAAGAATTAAAATTCCTTATGCATCTTCTTAGTCATCTTTTGGGTGAACCAAACGGGTCAGCCCATATTCCAAAAATCATTTTTAGGATTTGTATCTTCTAGAATTGCAGCATCTTCTGAAATTGACTGGAATTGGCATTTGGTATTCCAACACCCAAACGGGCCCTAAAGGAAGGTTGGTTTTAGGATTATGTGTGTAGAACAGTTCAAATTGTGCACCAAGACAATGTATTGACAACAAAGGCCAAATTGTAGCCAAGATCCAACATAAATTGCGATACTCCATAATATATCATGTTATTAATATTTTATCCATCATAACTTACAGTGCACAAAAACCAAAAAATGCAGTTCCAAATGGTACCATAGTCAAACTTGAAATCAAGTTTCAACAGTACTTCTACTGCAAATATAAAAAAATTAAATAAGATGAATATTGAGTTCAATTTTCATCATCTTAGACAAAACAAGGCAATGGTAGAAGTGCAAAGTTTCTAACCAGTTTCATGTGGAAACATACTTTGAAGATATTAATACAATTTCCAGACATAAATAGAGAGTATAGCTGACTTCTGATAAAATAATTAAAATAAATGCCCATGTCTATTAAACCTTAACAGAGCATTTCCAAATATAATATTAAAAAAAAATTGCCTCACAATTATACTTTGATGGATGTTGTTGGAAACTGCAATTGAAACAATTATTGTATTGTCATTGATGTCAAACCTTAATTGGTAAGACTGTTGCTACTTAGGAAAGTACTATATCTATTTGAGTGTTGCTAAGGGGGTAAGAAAGGTTGGTAACAATAGCACCTAGGGAAAGGTTGAGTTATCTTGATACTACAAAGTGTACTTGACTATGTTGCACTATGATGAGATAATGTATTGTTTATCTCAGTAAGACTGAAGACTAAACTGGTAGGCTTAACCAAGCAAAGAATAGAAAAATCATGTTTAAGCCGAGTGATGTTAGTGTCGACCGAGCATCAGTAAATTGTCGAGGAAGACAATGTAAGCCGAGGAAATAGTTTTAGTAATGACCGAGCTTTCTACATGAAGACCGAGTGAAAAATCACAGTATTGACCGAGCATCAACAATTTTATATTTGAAGAGAATTTAATTTTGGAGCTGACATTGTTGAATTCTTGGATTATGTCAAACGTGTTGACTTTATTTATTTATTGTTTTGAAGCATTAAATGCATTGTAAAATGTTTTATTGTAAATCTTTAAGAGATTTGAGATGATTCTAGAAAAGGAGCCGAAGAACATGAAGCAGGTAGATTCAATGAATCTGACCTAACCCTAAGATCTATGATTGAGATTGAGTGGAAAAAGATGAGTTAACCTAATTGAGGAAAATATAAGGGAACCTGAGCATTTTGATATGCATGTACATGGAGAACAGAGAATGTTGGAAGAGAAAGTTTTATTGACTGAATAAGTATAAAAGGTTGAAGGAGAAGTGTGGTGACTGCTTGAAGAAAAGTTACGAGAAAATCTGAGATGGAAATGGAAAAGTTTCAAAGTCAGTAAACCAGCATTAGCGTACGAAATCAGATCTGATATTTGCAAAGTGAGTTGTATATTTTTTAAATAATACTGCAGCTACTTTCTAACCATTGTAACAGTCAAAATCCTTTTAATAGAGGTGTGGGACACTCTTGCAAGGATCTATGGTGGTGACTTGAATGTGTTGAAAGTAAAGGCCGAGAGTCTTAGAGGTAAGTTTGATGAAATGAGAATGCAAGAAGGTGAAAACATTGCACAATATTATGGTAGAATAAAAGAAGTTGTGAATGCCATTAGAGGAGCAAATGGGGCTATTGATGATGAAACTATAATTGGGAAAGTACTAAGAACCCTACATCCTATATATGCTATTAAGATCTCAGCTATTCAGGAATCGAGATGTAACTCTGCTAATGTGCTTACTTTGGAAAGTTTGGTTGGTAAACTGACTACTTTTGAACTCTCTAATTATGATAATTTCACTATTGGAAGCATTAGAAATGTTGAATATGCTTTTAAGTCATAGTTAGTTCTGAACAAGCCAAAGAAAGAAAAAGAAAGATGCATCAGTGAAAGTGATAGTGAAAGTGACAGTGACACTTCTGATGAAGACCTAGAAGATCTAGAAGCTCTTATGGCTAGAAGACTGAGAAGGAGAAAATGAAAGTATAAAGGTAAACTCCCTATTATATGTTTTGCATGTAATAAATTTGGTCATATAGCTGCTAGATGTCCTGACAGGAAGGATAAAGATGATGAAAGGAAAAGCAAACACAAAGACATAAAACATGACAGAAGGTACTAATGGAACAAAGACTACAAGGGAAAAGGTAAGAAATCTTGTTACATTGCTGAAAAAGAGACTGACATTGATAGTGATGATTTTGAAATTGAGGTAGTCTATGTGGCAATGAAAGATGAATCTAATGAGGATGAGAAAACTGCATTGATATCCTATGTGAACAAGAATGATAAATGGATTATTGACAATGGTTGTTCACATCACATGACTGGTGACAAAAATAAGTTTGAGACCTTACATAATTACAGAGGTAAAATTGTAAAGTTTGGTAATGATGCACCATGTCATGTTAGAGGAAAAGGTTTGATTAAACTAATTGATAAGATATCTTGTGAAAATGCATATTGGGTCAAAGGTCTTAATTAAAATTTGTTAAGTGTTGCTCAGCTTAACAAAACTGGTTACCGAGTGGAATTTCATCACAAGCAAGCTAAAATATTTGATGCTATTGGAGAACTGATTGGAAGTGGAGATCAGACTAGAGGTAATTTGTTCTATCTTGACCTATCTGAAGAAACATGTTTGATTGCACAACTTGATGATATTTGGTTATGGCATAAAAGGCTATGTCATGTTAACTTTGACAATCTGGTAGAGATAAGTAAGAAGAAAAAGGTAAGAGGTCTACCTAGATTGAAGAAACCTGAGAATGTGATGTGCAAGGAATGCCAGTTAGGAAAAATGACAAAGTCAAGTTTCAAGAGCAAATCCTTTACTTCTGAAAACATTTTAGATTTGGTTCATACTGACCTTTGAGGACCTATGGGTGTACAAAGTTATTGTGGTGCTAGATACTTTATCTTATTTGTTGATGATCATACTAGGATTATGCATGTGATGTTTCTAAGAGAAAAATCTGAAGCTTTTCAATTATTTAAGTGGTATTTGGCTAAGGTTGAAAAGGAGACAGTTAGGAACCTGAAATGTCTTAGATTTGACCAAGGTGGAGAATTTACATCAAATGAATTTAATCTATTTAGAAATGATAGAGGAATTAAAAGACAAATGTCTGCACCTAGAACACCTCCATAGAATGGTATAGCAGAAAGGAGAAATAGATCTATCTTGGATTGTGCAAGGACATTGATGATTGAAAAGAATGTGGCACAGAAATATTGGAAAGAAGCTATAAGCACGGTTGTCTACACTCTTAACCAGGTACAGATCAAGAAAAGGTACAAATCTGACACCCTATGAACTATGACATGGACATGCACCGAGTGTTAAATACTTTAGAATCTTTGGAAGTAAGTGCTATATACTAAAAGACACTAGGAATGGAAAGTTTGATGCTAAGAGTGATGAAGGCATATTCCTAGGGTAATCCACAAAAAGTAAAGCTTATAAGTGTTTAAATTCTAACACTAACAAAATTGTGGAAAGTGTGAATGTCAAAATTGATGAGTATGCAGAAAGAAATGAAGTTGGCGGCAAAAGAGAACCAGAAGATTATAGATCTTTTGTGTACATTGAGGAAGAAGAAGAGGCAAGTAACAAACTTTCACATGATGTCAAGTCTCAGGTAAGCAATGTCGAGCGACAGACAGAAGCTGCCAAGTGTCAGGAAAATAGTGCCGAGAAAGAACAAGAACATGCCGAGCTACAAGAAAATGTTGTTGAGTATCAGGAAGAGGTTTCCGAGCATTCTAAAGTTGAATCTAACAATATCATTGAGGAACATGATGAAATAGAGGAGAGAACAGCTAAACCTTTTTTGGAAAAATATGTAAGAAGACATCATAAGCCTGAACAGATAATTGGAGAAAAAGATACTGGAATCCAGACTAGAAGTAAGACTAAGGATCCAACATGTCTACTATGTGAATTTAAACTGAAGACAACTAGAGAAGCATTGGAGAATGAAGACTAGATACAAGCAATGAATGAAGAAATTGACCAGATTGAGAAGAACGATACTTGGACTCTGGTGCTGAGACCTGAAAACAAGAATGTTATAGGAACAAAGTGGGTGTTTCGGAATAAGATGAATGAAAATGGTGAAATCACTAGGAACAAAGCTAGGTTGGTATGAAAAAGCTACACACAAGAAGAAGGAATAGATTATGGGGAGACATTTTCCCCTGTAGCTAGATTGGAAGGAGTAAGAACTCTGCTTGCATATGCTGCTTATAAAGATTTCAAGGTATATCAAATGGATGTCAAGTCTGCATTTTTGAATGGTATACTAGAAGAAGAAGTTTACATAGAACAACGAGAAGGTTTTATTGATCCAAATAGAAGACACAAGGTGTGCAAACTGAACAAAGCATTATATGGATTGAAGCAAGCTCCCAGACCATGGTATGAGAGGTTGCACAACTACTTGATACATATTGCATTTTCAAGAACAAATGACACAAGCAATCTGTACATGAAGGATGAAGAAGGTAAAGGTATCTTGTTGGCAAAAAATTTGGTTGATGACATTATTTTTAGTGGACAAGATGCATTATCTAAAATTTTCTCAAATGAAATGCAAACTAAATTTGAAATGAGTATGTTTGGTGAGATCAAATTCTTTTTTGGTTTACAAGTATATTAGAGAAAGAATAGAATTTTCATTACACAGTCTAAGTATGTTAATGAAATACTGAAAACAATTGGAAAATTGCAGTATCTTGTACATAGCAGACCAGATATTGCATTAGTTGTTGGGATTGTGGTAAGATTCTCTGCCAATCCTAAGGAAACACATATGATGGCCATGAAAAGAATTATGAGATACTTGAAAGGAACTGCTAACTATGGTCTATATTATAAGAAGGATGAAAATTTTGAACTCTGAGTTTATACAGATGTTGATTGGGCAGGAAATGTAGATGACAGAAAGAGTACTACTGGTGGAGCTTTCTTTCTTGGATAGAGATTAGTCTCCTGGATGAGCAAGAAACAAAATTGCATTTCCCAATCTACTATCAAGGCTGAGTATGTTGCTGTTGTAGTAAACTATTCAAACTTGGTATGGATAAAACAATTATTGATAGGTATGAAAGAAGAAATCATTGAACCTGTTGTTATTTTCTGTGACAACACAAGTGCTATCAATATTTCTAAGAATCCAGTGATGCACACTAAGACCAAGCACATTGCAATCAAGTATCACTACTTGAGAGAATTAGTACAAGACAAAGAAGTCTGAATGGAATATGTGAATACCAAAGAACAATTAGCAGACATATTCACTAAAGCTTTACCCAAAGAAGCTCATGAGTATTTGAGAAGTCAATTAGGGGTTCTTCCCCTAACTGAGGCTGCCTAGACAAGCTAGGAGCATTGCATCAAATGTGCTACAACAAAAAATTGGACAAATTGATGCAGAAGATTGTCACACTTTAGGGCTGGCCTAGAGTTGTGAAGAGAAGAAAAGACAAGGAATCAATCATAAGCAAGATGACAGAGGGAGAAACACTGAGCTGCAAAAATATTATCTACATCTGATGGATGTATGTTTTAGTTGTTGCTTTGGCATTTTTGTCAAAGAGGGAGATGAAACTGATATGATAACACATGAGATATGATAACACATGATACTAAAAAGTAAGAGGGATATGAACTGATGAAACTAAAGATAAGGCTGATGAACTGAAATGAAGAATCGGGATAGAGGGAGATCTGAATACTTCTGATGATCACAGAAGTGAGGCTTACAGGATTCTGAATCAGAATGAAGCTAAGGATATTATAAATAATTCTTTGATTGACAGATAAGTTTTGGATTGGTTGGTAATCCATGTGTTATTAAAGTGATATCATATGGTGTTGCCATCAATGCCAAAGAGAGAGATTGTTGGAAACTGCAATTGAAACAATTGTTGTATTGTCATTGATGTCAAACCTTAATTGGTAAGACTGTTGCTACTTAGGAAAGTACTATATCTATTTGAGTGTTGCTAAGGGGGTAAGCAAGGTTGGTAACAATAGCACCTAGGGAAAGGTTGAGTTATCTTAATACTACAAAGTGTACTTGACTATGTTGCACTATGATGAGATAATGTATTGTTTATCGTAGTAAGACTGAAGATTAAACTGGTAGGCTTAACCGAGAAAAGAATGGAAAAATCATGTTTAAGCCGAGTGATGTTAGTATTGACCGAGTTAGTATATGTCGAGAAAAATTATAGTATCAACCGAGCATCAGTAAATTGTCGAGGAAGACAGTGTAAGCCGTGGAAATAGTTTTATTAATGACCAAGCTTTCTACATGAAGACCGAGTGAACAATCATAGTATTGACCGAGCATCAACAATTTTATATTTGAAGAGAATTTAATTTTGGAGCCGACATTGTTGAATTCTTGGATTATGTAAAATGTGTTGACTTTATTTATTGATTGTTTGGGAGCATTAAATGCATTGTAAAACATTTTATTGTAAATCTTTAAGAGATTTGAGATGATTCTAGAAAAGGAGCCAAAGAACATGAAGCGAGTAGATTCAATGAATCTGACCTAACCCTAAGATCTACGATTGAGATTGAGCGGCAAAAGATGAGTTAACCTAATTGAGGAAAATATAAGGGAACCTGAGCATTTTGATATGCATGTACATGGAGAATAGAGAATGTTGGAAGAGAAAGTTTTATTGACTGAATAAGTAGAAAAGGTTGAAGGAGAAGTGTGGTGATTGCTTGAAGAAAATTTTTGAGCAGATCTGAGATGGAAATGGCAAAGTTTCAAAGTCAGTAAACCAACATTAGTGTATGGAATCGGATCTGATATTTGCAAAGTGAGTTGTATATTTTTCAAATAATACTATTGCTACTTTCTAACCACTCTAACAGTCAAAATCCTTTTAACAGAGGTTGACCTAATAGTCATATGTTAAATCCTTTGAACAAGGTTGCATTCTAATAGAATGTATGTAAGTCCTATGACTAGGCTCACTTTTAATAGGGTGATTGAAATCCTTTAACCGGGTCACACCTAACAGTGTGTATTGTAACCTTTGACAGGGTTGGATTTTTATCGAGCTCACTTCAAAAGAGTGAAAATAATAGTAGCATGTTACAAAGTGGTTTTTCCCAAATTGGGTTTCCACTATAAATCCTGGTGTGAATGTTTAGATCTGAACATTACTATGTTTTGCAAGTTAATTTACATCTGGGTAGTAGAATGCATTGTTAGATGTTTCTATTATTGAATCAGAGATGGCCAAGTTTGTTTTGGTTTTGGATCTGATTTAAGGATAAGTTTTTGAGATTGTTTTATACATCAGGACCTGAGAACAACTAATTCACCCCCCCTCTTTGTTGTTCTAAATCATATTAATAGGATGTAAACACCATGTTCCAAGCCCCCATTTGGGCATGGGTGGGAGGGACAGTGGCAAAGGATTTTCCTTTACACCTACGAATTACATTTTCTTGAAAGTTTCTAAAGCCTTTTCAACAAATTAATTATGTGCATATCCTACGTCATTGCATTCCATGTAATGACATCTCTTTGAGGCATTATATGATAGTCTTAAAGCTTAAAAGTTCATTATGTGATAGTCTAAAAGCTGATAACTTCATTATAAATAGTTTCTTTTAAAGATATGCTAAAAATTAGAAACTATATAATAGACTTTAGAATTGGATAAATTCTTAAATTCTATACATCTTCCAATTATGTTTTCTTGAAAGTTTCTAAATCACAACAAGAACATCAATTTTTTTTTAAAATGGATTTTGTTTACAGAGGTTTTCTAATTCATTCAATGATTGTAGATCTCTCTTGACGTAAAAATCAATTTAATGCAATACTGACCAAGTGGCTCTAACAAGCTTTGTGTAGTTGTATGCTTCATGCACATCTGTCTCACATTCATTGTGTTGCATGGACTTCAAGTGTTTCTTTCTTTTTCATACACATTCCTTCACTCTTGAATTGTTGCATTCTAGACTGCCTAGTTTTTTAAAATAAATAAATTATTGTATTCCCAGCTTGATAGAAATAGAAGTATAAGCCTTATTGAGCATAATGGTTTCAGGAAACTCTGGTGCCTCCTATATCAAGAAAGATGTTCAAAGGATTTTCTATATGTTATGTAGTGGTGGTATCCACATTCAACTTTGTGGCAATAGGGCAAGGCCCGATTTTTCCTTCGAGCTCTTCATCTTCAGGGTGGAGAATGCTAAGAAAAAAGGGGTTTAATTATTCCAGGAATATGATTTGTTATCCATGTTGTTTTATATGGTTAGAGTAGAGCCGGTGAGGTAGAAAATACTAAGGCGGTTTGTGGATCTTTGGGGTCTTGTGGGCTAGGAGAGGAGGTTTTAGTACTTGGTTATGGCCTTGTAGAGAATAGTGTTTTGTGTCTATTCTACGAATCCCATTTATGTGGATTTGGAGGGGAGAGTCTCTTGTGGGTATGTTGAAAGAAATGACCCAGATGTTAATATAAGGATTTTCGATACTGAAATAAGGGAAGATTTGGTAGGGGAGGAAATCAAAGGCGATATCTAGGTTAGCAGTCCCAGTGCAAGGATTGGGTACTGGGGTAGTGAGGTCCAAGGAGAAGAGACATTCAACAATAAACTTAATTTGGGTGACTAAATACAACATGAATTTCTTGATTTCTCTTTGTTTACTCTATTGTAAGACATTTTGGTAAATTATGGACATCGATATTCATTTTTTATCTCTTCTTTTGGGAACAAGAAACTATACTAGGACAGGGGATTTGGGACAAATAGTGGAAGGAAAATTATTCTTGACAGAGTGTATGAAGAACATGATAATTGTGAATGGCAGGAACATGCACTCTTCAGAAGTGGAAAAAATTGTGGAGACCAACTCGAAGTGCATTTGACCCAAGTTTTGTCTCGTAATTGGTGTTCTTGAAGAGAACTTGTCTTGCAAAGGAATTTCCCTATCAGAATCCTCAGACCAAATGGGTTTTGTAGTAATTATAGAAATCAGAGATGAAAATATGGTTAAACTAAAGACAGATGCCGTAGAGAAGATTCAATCAACATTATATTCTTTTGAAATTGTTTGGATAAATGGTTTCATAATGATCAGGATACCTACACTTTCTGTAGATGTCCTCTGCTTCTGCCGATTGGAAGTGTTGATAAATGATGCACATGAACTCTCTTCAAAATTATTGCAGAGAAGCAACCCTCATAACTCTTGATGAAATTTTCATGAGAGTTTAATTATTTTATTTCTATGCATTTGGCTTACTAAATAAATTTCATCAATGCATTTATTCTTCCAGTGATTTAAATAAAAAAATTTCATGTTTTCTTTATTTTCCTTGTATTTTATTCCTGAACAAACTCAAGTTAGGGCATTTGGTCAAGCACTAATTAAAATGAAATTTTGATCTTTTCTTTGTTCTTCCAGTTAACTGTCACAGTTCATTATTTTTACATAGGTTGGAGGTTCAACTCTGACACCTAGTATTATTGGGAAGATCTTTGTTTCTAGATTTAATTGTCTAATATAAGAAACTGAAAAAAAACAAAATAAAGACATATGTGGTCTTGAGGATTGTGTGTGAAGCAAAATATCTAGAGGAAAATTTTGAGAGGAGCCAAAGATTCTAGTCGCGCCCTGTTCATGTCTTCCCTGTGTAGGCTCTCAAGTTGGCCTTGCTACTGCATCTTAAAACTTCTTCCTCTTAGCGATTTGGAGGTCTCTGGAGAAACTTCCAAAATTGGAACTTCGAGAAAGAGAAACTTCCAGATTAATGAAGCTTTTAGTTGTTTTTTTATAATGGTAATAATTTTGTATTTATTTTTTGAAAAGGTTTTTTTTTCTGCTTACCCTAACCAATGAAAAATAAAAAAATTTATATTTTCAAATTATTCAAAATTAAAATTAATAAGTAACTATAATGTTTTTGGCTAATAAAATTTAATACTTTGCTATGATTAGTTGGTTGACTTGGTCATTGTAATTCCTAAAATACTAGGACAAAACACACCAACATTTTTTTTTTTAAGAACACTAAACATGATAAAATATCACCTAGGTTACATACTAAGAATGCACAGTACGAAACACAATGCTAAATGACTGATGCCAATCGACTCACAAGGGGAATCATGGCATGTGTTGGTATGCCAACATCCCTTGTTCATCAGACTGCATCACTCCATGAAATTCCCTAGCTAGGTTTGACTTAAACTATTCTAAAGGATAAAACTTAATTTAATTCCAACTAAAGTAAGCATGATAAGTCATCCTACCCCTACACTAGGATTAGATGACTAGCATCAGTTGGGTCACACAATAAATTGATAAATTAAAATAATATATATAATGTATCCCTTGATTTAAAACATGATTTTATTTTTAAAATATCATTAAACAACATAAATGATTCCACTAAGGGATTTAAAATAACAAATAAAATAAATACTACTCAATTTATTAATATGTTAAAGTAGGGCAATGATCTTCACCTAGGTCCCTACTAGGGATTTTAATAAATAAACCAATTCCCCAATAATCTAATTATTTAATGAAGATAATAAGGTCAATAAATAAATTTAAATAATAATTAATCAAATTTTCCCAAAAATTATAAAAAGGGAATAAATATATATCCAAACTTAGTCCACTAAACTCAATTAAATATTAAAATAGTATAAAGATTTAATAAACAAGATTTACTACTTTATTAACTTCAAATACCTTAATATAGGTTTTTTTAAAATAATAATTAAATCAAAGTGAGACCCACTTTGATAAATTAAATCCAATATAATAAATTTTAAAATTATAATCCTCTAAAAAGTATAAAATAAAATAACATTAGATTTATTAAAATTAAAGTGACAATTCTAAAATCACTTAACTAAATAAAATAAGTCTAAAGTGAGACATGAAATAAAGTTCCACTTAAACTAAAATAAAATAAATAAAAGAATAGGGGGAATCCCAAGTGGGAATCCCTAAACCTAATTTGGATTTAGGGTTAGGCCCCATTTTAAAATGTTGGAAAAACCCTAAAATGGTCATTTTGTGTGTGTAGGGAAGGGCCAGAGACTGGGTGTTGGTATGAGATGGTTTTTTTTGTATTCACACAAGTGCACATGTGTGTATATATACACCAAAGGTGTGTATATACACACATACATTTTTGTAAATATGTCATCACAAGTTCTTTAGTGGAAAGCTCACAGCTCCTGCAGATTTCTCCTAGGGTTTCAACAACCCTCTTCCTCATTTTCACCAGGGTATATATTTCTTTTAAAATAGTTTTATGGATTTAAATTGTCTTTGAGAGATCAGGGAGTAAATCTCTATTTTCTTGTTTAAATCATTTTATGTATGAATATAATAAGGTCTTATTGTTATCTTACAAGCTCTCTATTATAGAGGCATGAAATCCTTTATTTAAAAAAAAATGGAGATACCCAGGTTAATATTCTGGCATACTCTCATATATATTATTTACGGATTGCAGATACAACAAGTTTTCTTTTTTTATGTTCATGCAAATATTTCCATTTGTTAAAAGTACTTAAATTTTAAAGTTTCTTAGGTCTTTTAATTTATATGTTTAAATTTTAAAAAAAAACATTAGTGTTAAACAAAATAAAATAATTTCTTTTTAAAAAAAAAAATTCAAGTGTCGAACGACCGGCTACTGCGTGCAGACCGAGCTCTGAGCACTGCTCCACGGAGGGCTTCACCTCCATCACCCCACCAATGGTGGTGCAGTGGTGCCCCTGTTCACCACCACCCATGGGGACGGTGGCAGGGTCTGCAACCACCGCACCCCCATTGTTGGGCAATGGCTCTACAGACTCCCTTTCGTAAGGGAAGGGCTTCAACCCGACCCTTAGGGCACAGGAATAATAGAATTCCCTTCAATTTTTTTTATATTAAAAGTTTTTTTTATATTTTGAGTATTGTTTAAAGATTTTAAATTTTATAAGATATATTATATATATAATATATTAATATATATTATATATATATATATATATTAATATATATATTATATATATATATATATATATTAATATATTTTATTTAAATTTATAATAGTACATTCAGTTTATATATACCCTTAATAAAATTATATGGTAATATATTCATGTATATATATTAATATAATATGGTTATAAATTAATATATATGCATGTAAATATATTCAATATATATTTTATAAATATATATTTAAAAAGGATGATAGAATGTCATGAGAAAAGTATTTTCATAGCATGTACATGAGTGCATTTATGTTATTAAAATTAAGCTTTTAGATTACAAACTTATCAATTTTGTAATTACTCATAAAGTGAAGTATGCATTTATCTGCCTACTCAAGGTTATATACCTAGATGTATATACAATGTATCTATATGTTTCCCATAAGAATTTATTCACTCCATATTTTCATAATGAATTATCTATTATTTTCTATGGAATCGTATACAAGAAGATAAACAAAATTATGGAAACGATTTTTCTCAAGTAAATAAAAAACATCTTATATCATCTCTAAATAATTCAGTTATCAAGAAAAACGAAAAATCTGTTTTATATTTTTTTGTAGGAGTAAAAAAAAATAACCAGCAACACAATGCACTCAAATTGACAATTAACTCAATCCATTTACATCAAATAACAATGAGCTTCATCATTCTCTAGATAATTTTCTTTGTAAGGAAAACTTGTTTACTTTTTTATATATATAATTACAACCCCCAACATATATGCTCTCAAATATAAGATTCAACTCAACTTATTACATCAAGTCATAGAAATACATTGACCTTCTTTCCCCTTCTAAAGAAAACTTAAAGCATTTGGTACATATTTTACCAATGGGTTTTATAATGATAAATCAAATACACATATTTCACTTCTTCATCCAAGAATTTCATAGCTTTCGCATGCACATAATAAATTGAAAACTTGCAACCTTCTTCCATTCTCTACAATCATGAAATTGCAATAGAAGACATTGAAAATTGACCATGGAGGCTCACCTCCCAACCAAGGCCATTACATGGCCACCCCTGAGCTAGGGGAAACAAGGTAGGATAGGAAACAAACATACTCATACACACAAAGCTAAACTTGAACAACATGAATCTTTACAACATAAACTCTCATTCTCAAGGTTTGCACAAAGGATCACATTTGATCCATCAATGGGTGAAGGTGGAAACAATCTTTTGGAGAGGCCATGCTCAAACAAAAAACAAGTATTTTCTTCTCTTACAAAACATGCCTTCACAAGGCTCAACTTAAACAAACTTTCTCATCTCATAAAGCACAAATCAACTTCCCTTATGACCCCCAATTTGCAAAAACAAGTAGGCTACATGGATGCCCATACATCCATGCTCTACACAAGAGATTTTCTCAAATATCCCCTTCACCCCAAGACTCTCAAATCCTCCCAAGGATGAGTATAGTCTTGCACTCCCAAAACATTCATAAACAAACCAAAGAAAAGCAAGAAAAAAAACTTCATACAATACATTACACTTACAACATGAATTACACAACTAAAACAAAGTCACAAGACAAAGTTTTCCTTTCATGATAGGTGCACCAACCTTTCCTCCAAGAAACTAAGGCAAGATCAATTTGATGATGAGCTCAATTTCCCTTCCTAGCTTTTCCTTCTCTCAATTCCAAGCCTCCCTCCTCCTTTCTATAAGCCTCTAGTTACCACCAAGATGAACTCTCCTAAAACCAAAATACAAGTAGTAGTAGTGTTTCTCTCTCTTGTCTCATTTTCCTATTAGCAAAACATTCCCTCTTCTCTACCTCCATTCCAAGGTGAAGTAGATTTCTTGGTTCTTGTTTTCTTACCACATGTCCCTAACTAAGGAATGAGAGGATATTCAAGACATGGGGGAAGGAACTAACCTTGAAAGCATACCCAATTTCGTCACTCTCAAAGAAGGCTCTCTTTAAGAGGCCTTTTGGAAGCTTTGGGTGATGAAAAAGGTAAAAGTTCACCCCCATAACTATGTACATGCATTAGGGTAGCTAAAACTAACCCTAACCACTCCCTAGGACTCAATTTGACCTCTCTAAAACCCATGTGAAGTTAACTCACGAAAATGGGAAAAGATGTAACTCATGCCTTGGTTCTGTAACCAATTAACTACACCTAGGGACTCACAAGGTGACCTAAGGGTAGAGTAAGGTCAAACCTTCCACTTAGGCATGCCAACACATAAGCACTAGTGTCAAGTGATACAACAAAAAAGGTACACATCACACCACTTAATTTCACACATGGCATGCCAAATGGATAAATATATTTACATTTACACACATAATTTCACTAGTACATTTGACGTCAACTTCTGACAGCCATTTGTCAGATTTTCAATGCCCATTTGTCAGAATTTTGCCATATGTGTCTGTCACCATTTTTGCATTGGAAATTATGACATAAGAGATATCCGTCGATTTACCGACACCTGATTCCATCAAAAACTTGCACATGAATACCAGCTTTATTATGACATTTCGTAGGGTCCATCTATCAGAATTCTGACAAGAACATATATCAAAGATATACAATGGCTATCACAATTAACTGTCGAAAAGAAATACTTTCTGACATTATAACTATTGGAATAGTGAAAAATTTGCAGCCAACGTCTGACAAATAAACACGTCGGTGACATACAATTACTGTCACTCCATTATGTCTAAAACCACATATCTCCGACATTGGGATGGTCAGAGGAGCGATGATATGGCAGTATATCTCCGATAGGTAGCCCCGTCGAATATATAGCATTCCTATCACATTAATTATTGAAAACTAATTTTCTCTGACATTTTATCTATTAGAGAGGTGATGGGTTGTCCTATACTCTGACGGGAAACATTGTTGGATGTATAGCACTACCATTGGAATAAATTATAAAGTGTCAAAAAAATGACGGATCTTCACATTAAAAATAAGAAAGCTCAAGAGACCATCATAGGTTGTCTCTTTCTTCGGTTTATATTATTGATAGAATATTTTACCTTTCATTAGCTCATCAAATCTAGGAATTTGAAAAATTTAATAGAATATTTTCATGACAACGTATATTATATAAGTTGATGTTGCACAAATTTATCTACTTCGCAAACTTGTAGACTATGAGGATGGAAATAAAGAAGCATCTCCTCCCATGGCCTACATTACTCAAGCCACATGAGGGGATGCTTCTTTATGGTCATCTTCATTGTATACAAGTGCATGAAGTATATAAATTTATGCAATGTCAACGTAAATAATATACGTTGTCATTAAAATATTCTATTAAATTCTTTCAAATCTCCGGATTTGATGAGTTAATGAAAGGTAAAATATTTTTTCAATAATATAGACCGAAGAAAGAGACCAACTATGATGGTCTCTTGAGCTATGTTATCTTTAGTCCTAGCTACTGGGTAAGGCCTGGAAGACTTATACCTGTCGATCATCGAGAATAATCACCACCTTGCATTTATGTACACTACACAAATTGGTCCCAGTCTTGCAAAAACATTTTACACTTGTGCATCTCATAAATACTAGAGGCCTAAAGTAATTTTATATGGTCACTAGCACATTTCATGCATGGATGAGAAATAGTATCCAAAGTTTCTAGATAACCATTTTTGAGAAGGGGAATGAGTGGAGGCCAAAGAAGGGATAATTGTGAAGGTTTTATAGATGTTGGTTACTGAATCATCATCTCTACACTGGTACTCAATCTGGCCTCCACTCCATATACGTCTTCTCAGAATCTAAAAACTCTCCATCATTGATTCCCATCATTTTTTCAGCATCTCCGTGGATTGAGACCTTAAATTATTGAGCTTCTCTTTGTTTCAAGAATAGTTTAACATTCTCTACTTAATAGGGCCAACCACATGAAGGTGGAAGCTCATCTGGCCCCTCCTAGGAGCCTCTTATGACCCTTTACGACATTTTAATACCTCTAAGATGTATTCTTAGGGATTGTAAAGGGTCGTAAAGGGTCATAAGGGGTCTTGGGACACAACAGCTAAGAAACATAAATTTAGGCATCATGGTCACAATTTTTTGGAGACACAACATAATTGAGTGGTATTCCCAGATGATGCAAAGTAGTGGTTGCTTTGCATCATCTGGGAATACCACTAAATTATGTTGTGTCTCCAAAAAATTGTGACCAAGATGCCTACATTTATGTTTCTCAGCTGTTGTGATATCTACATCACAGTATGTAGCTGTTGCAGTAGCAGAGCCTATATTCCACAATAGAAAGGAAGACATATTTTTAGCCTGGGTCTGGATCCTACCCCAATTATCGAAGGATCTAGGGCTAGGCTAGAAAGATGTCTTCCCATTCTATCTGTAACATTGTGTCCATCCATGATCTCAGGAATATCATCTTATTTCCACTCTTTATTTGCCAAAATATACCGCTTCTTCAAGCTTGTAGAGTAATATTATTAATAAAACAACTCTTGCCAAACATTAGGGTACCCATAGATCAAAATAGTTGATGTTATTGGTGCTTGTGCTCAAGGATATCAATTCACTATTTTGAAATGGTCAAATCATTTTTATTTCGATTGTAGAGAAAAGGAGTGGGCGAAAATAAGTGAGTGAAAGCTGATCAAGTGCGAGAGAAGGCATTGCATTTTATTTGATCATGAATGCTCTCTGAAATGACCAATCATGTTTTCTATTCGATTCTTTTCGGTGCTTTTTTTTCCCATATTCAGTAGATTAAAATCATGGCAAAAACCACTTAGCCATCTTTTTGATGTTCCGGGTATTTTACAAAGATACAGGTATGTGGATTTATCATTTAGTTGCTTGTAGTTATTGGTCAAATGCAAATATTTTGTCAAGTTGAAAGGGAAAGATATCAGTTTGGTGTTTTTGGTTTATGTTAAAAGTTGATTTGGTAAAATCCTCAAAAAACATACTACATGTTCTAAAATGTAAAGAAGTTGAATGTTAAATGTAAGATATATATCTCATCCATAGTAATCAAAAGAAAGGACATGAAACTTATAAGGAGATTTACCAATCCAAAAATATAAGCAAATAGGAAACATGATTGGTACCTTATGAATTGGTTTTTGAGGTGTACAATCTTCATCAATCTCCTCAGAAGAAGACCCCTCCTCACAAAAAATGCATTTAACACAAAAAAAAACAACTACAAAACTAAACCAATGGCATGTTTAGAACAAAGAAATAGAATGATAATAATATGCTGAAAATTCTATTATGTTTAATACACACAAAAGGACCAGTCCCAACAATTCTTAAACATACTTTATCTGATATGATACTAACATGCTAATTAAACTAATAAAGGTGTTATCTACATTTAATCTACCAATTACTAATTACACAAAAAACAAATTTACAAAATTGAACCAATGGCATGTTCTTCATGTGGTACAAGGAAGATTCGGCTATGAAAAAAAAAGCGAAACGGCCTCATCATTTTTATTTTTATTCCATAGAGAAGGAGCGGGAGATGTTGGTTAGGAATCTTGTTTTTTGTTTTTTGCCCTAAAGTTATGGATGATCTTGAAAAAATTGTAGTCTTTAGGGTTTGCTAGGTCTGATTGCCTTTGAAAAATCATAAAAACCCTAGTTTAGGTCGTCAACATTCTAATTCTCTGTTACTTTATCAGATGACTTAAGTCTCAAATTTACATGTGCACTTCTATTTTCCTCTTAGTCGCTAAGTCTCCTTAAGGTTTAGGAATATTCGTATTTGTCTAGTGAATGCCCGAAAGCCATTGTCGCCCGATCTCGTGAGCTTTTCAAAATATTCCTTATTATCTAACAACTTAGTGTTTCACCTTTAGTCTCCAGATCTCGCAATGATAGTCTTGAGATCTAGTGACTATTGTTTTTGATTTGTCACTAAGAGACTATAGTTGCCTAATCTCCAATTTGGTTTTTCCTATGGTCAGGAGATCTCTCAATGATTTATTTAAGTGGCTTTTTGTCCAGCGATCAGGAGTTTTCTCTTTGGTTGCTGAATCTCGAGATGGAGCAACGGTCTTCCTTAGCGGTTGTCTTTGGATCTCATAATAATATGATGGTTTATATTTTTGTTCAGTGATTGAGAGTTTTTTTGGTCACGTGATCTCTCGATGTTGATGGCTATCTCTCTAGCGGTTAGTTATTCTATGATGCAGTTGTCGCTAGATCTCTAAATGTGGCGGTTAGGAGACAAAGGATTGTTAGATTTAATGAGAATCGTTGATGATTTTTGATCATGTGGATGGTGCTTGATATCCAGTCTTAACCCAGAGTGAAGAAATGTTCTCATGACTTGGAGAATACCTCAGTCATGTGTTCTCAGGATTAAACCTCAGTTAAGTGAAAGATTGTGAGATTTAACGAGAAGTCTTTGTCGCCAAGTCTCCAAATTTGCCTGAGGTCAAGTGAGGGTTAACGAAGCATTTTGGCCCTGTGGTTATGATTGTATTCAGTGATGTAGCGACTGTGTGGTTGTGTGATCTCAAGTTCCTGATAGTTAAGTGGTAAGCTTTCAGCGATTCAGCGACATGATTTTCTCAGGGTCGCGGGATCAGGCGGTTAGTTATGAAATCTTCTCATGACTTAATCTGGACCGCTGGATGAATTAAAGGATGAGATCAATGGTGGTCACATGATCTCAAGAAAGAAGTCAAATAGTTAAAGTTTTATGAGATTATGAGACTTCAGGTTTTTCGCCAGATCTCCAAGTCGGGTGATCGCTGAAAGTTTTCAAAGACAAATATATTGTCACGACTATAGTTTTTTGACTATGGTCACCAGTTCTCAGAATAAGAATGAATTAATGTATCAATTTCTTCAGTCGCTAGATCTCCAAATGGCCAGGTCGCCTGATCTCAGAATGAAGTTTGAAAAGTCAAAAGTATTCCATGACTACGAGATTTCCTCTTAGTCGCCAGATCTTGGAATACCTTTCTAAAGTGCCAAATTTGTAAAATGACTATGTGCCTTTTTCTTCAGTCACCAGATCATGAAATATTCAAATTTAAAATTTCTCAGCTATGGCTAGTAAATTGAAACCCTATGCATGCCTAAGTAATGGCAGAAGTGACCTTTTGTTGGCTAGAGATGTTAGACATGGTGGCACATTCAATGCCGCAGGTTAAGACAACTAGAGGTGGCTCATTTGAGAGTTATGAAGCTTATTGGAGAAGTACAAAGTGCTAGGTTTTCTAATCTTTTTAGACTTGCAGTGTGATTAATGAATTTGCAGAAGAATTTTTAGAGTTACAATCAGGATGAGTTAGACGACACCAAGCAGAGCTTCTACCAGCCGGGGGTCGAAGGAGAAAGTTAAGGAAAGTTTTTCAGATGAATTTCTCACTCTCTTGCTTGGTTCTTCTCAGAACAAGAAGGTCAATGATGACATTTTTTTTTACGACTTAGCTTACTGTAGGGATGCTAAAACTCTAGAAATCATAGGCGTGTGCCTGTTTACATATTTCTACAAGAATCATGATAGTGTTATACTGGTTTCAAACCCTTGGACTTCAGGGTTGGCCAAGTTGATTGTCCTAGAGGTTTTTCTAGATGTGGACTTGCTCCTCATGCTCTCTTAGAGATATGATCCTCTCTCAAAGACTATCAGAAAAGAGGATGGTTCACCCTTGATAATCTTAGACCAAAATTCTTTCATGAATGCCTTCGGGATTTAGTTTCCAATGGCCATGGAAATCAACTTACAAGCCTTGGCAAATAGATATGTTAGAGAAGTTGCTCTGGTCTCCAGGGAGATTAAGAATCACATGCCGAAGGAGAATAAAAATTATATTGCACCTATGGTTGGATTGATTCTGTATGCCTACAAGGAGCTGAAGCTCTACATGAAATACATTGAATATGGGATATGTCAGGTTTTGGAAATTGATGCGGGTCCTGAGAGGATTACATCTGATATTTTGATGTTGGTGATGGATTCATAGAGCCGTATGGTGAGCAAAGGGTATGAATTTATTGGTTATATCATAAACAAGATGCATGAGGGTTTTCTTTCCTTGAATAATTTCACCTTTGGTTCTCAACCCAGGTTCATGCATTACTCCCTACTAATGCATCTAATTGTGTATCACAATTATGGTCTGATTAATTTGAATGATCTAAAACCATAAATAACGTGGAATGGACAGCCTAACCAAGTTCAGTTCTGGTTAGGATTTTGGAGCCATTTGGATATTTTGGATGAAGATTGAAAAGGACATCTGACACACCTGACACTTGATCCAAGGAATACAAGTTTGACAAGCTATCATTCAAGAATGGTGTAGGTTAGCCTGAAATGGTGGTCACCATGTCTCATTGAAATCAAGGAGCTATCATAAATATTTGTAGTTGAGGGTGTCAGTTTTTGAGTAGCCAAAGTTGTACTTTGATTTGAGAAAGTTGTGTCCTTTCACCACCTGCGAGTTGGTTGTATATTTTGTTGTATTTTTATGTTTAATAGGAGTTAGGTTTTCAAACCACCCGAAGCTTGTTGCATTCCCATTAATGAGGGAATTCCAAGGTGGTTGTGAGAAGGCTATAAAGAGCTAAGAGCTCATTTTGTAAAGGGTTGGTAGAAAAAGGAGAGATTTTCAAAAGATATAGAAAATAAAACCGGATTGCTTAGGAGCAAATCACCAAGCTTTGTGTCTGGTCTTCTGAGTAATGGAATTGTGAATGTAAGTGGCAAGTTGATTTTAATACAAATACATTGCAACTTCTGCCATATATTGTTTTTGTCTCTTTGCTTATGTATTTTACTCTTGTATGTTTTTCATGTTAGGCATTTGAAATATACCAGTTGTAAAGCAACCTGCTTGACTATTTTATGAGCTTCTTTCAAGGAAAGAATTAATTGTGCTTATATTTCATCTTGGAGAGTAAATATATTTGTATGGATCTTTGATGATAACAATATTTGGTTAATAGAATGGTTTGTAAGGCAACCTATTTGGAGTTGTAGTAGTGTGTAAGGCATACTGTTGTGTTTTTGTTAGGGTTTACTTGTTGATTTGCATTGTGACTATGTTGCCCTTAGGATTAGGCACTGGTTTGGTATTTGTTCCTCACAAGTTGTATCTTTCATCAATCTCAAGGAAGAAGTTGAAACATTCACATTATTTATCAATACCTTTTATTTTCATGTTTATTACACTTGATAGATTGGACTGTGCCCAGCGCATTTAGTTCATATTTCCTGATTCTGTAAAGAGAGAATCATATTAGGTTGTCCCTCCTTAAAAGGAAGAAGGATGAGAATCCTTAAAGCACTGATTATTGCTTCATCCACAGTCACACTTTGTCTGGTTAAAGTTTGCATTAAAGTGAGTATAGTCATATGCAAAGTGTTCTATAGGTTTATGCATTAAGAAGACTAGAAGTTGGTCAGTGTCCACTCATAAGAATACTGTAAAGATAGTCATCATTAAAAGGTAATACCTACCTGAGTCTGTGGAGCTCAAAAATGAAGGAAGAAGGATCTTATCCAATCCTCAGCAATTAGGTCTTTCTATGGTGGGAATCAGTCTCAAGGAAAACAAGTTCAAACATCATTTTATGTCCTACAAGAAAAATCCCTAATAGGAGAAAGGGAGCGAAAGCTGAGCGTGAGAGAAGGTATGTGATTTCTTCATCTTTTAAGCATCTAGCATCATATTCGACCATAAATTTCAAATGCATTGCATTTTATTTGATCATGAATGCTCTCTGAAATGACCGCATTCTACTGGTGTTGTGCCCTAGCCCATGCTTTATCTCCATTATTTGATGTTATTGGTGCTTGTGCTCAAGGATATCGATTCACTATTTTCAAATGTTTGGATCATTTTGGTCGTGACGGTTCCTCTAGTACACAGTCAGAAAATGTAACTGTCTAATGATTATATGTAATGTTGAATGGATTAAATGCTTTATTCTTTGTAGAAGTGAATGGAAGGAATTATATTGGTGTTAGGCTTCATTTATTATTGAATTCAATGGTTTCCAAGATGTGTTAATGAGTTTTCTCCTTGTTTAATGTTAACTGTTCCTGCACAATCCACTCATACAACAGTGAAATGCTATGTGATTGACAATCTCATACAACTAGTCCTTTGGCATGTATTAAATACAATCCAGTCACTTATTGAATGCTTTGGAGACTACTGGTTTGACTGTCCATGCGTTACCAGTGACTGAGATTCATTAAAGGATACAAAACCCTTCATTTTGGGGTTATTGTGTGTGGATTCAAATGTAGGTTTGATTTGGTTAATGTTTAGAAGAGATCAACAAATTATTTAAAGACAATCTTACATGTTTGGAGAGGTTTGAGAGGCACTTATCATGACTATACCCTCACAAACAATGACATAGACTGGTTTTACTAAGTTTCCTTTCTCTATTTTGAGGTTTCCTTTCTTTGTTGCAGGGATACAATCAGAGGGTTCATTGAAAAAATGATCCTTTGAATGGTTACTATGAACATGAATGATTTGATATAGTATATTGCTCATTTTACTTGAAGTTTGGAATAGCTTGTGCAAGGGTGAAAGTAGTTTTGATCATTTTGGTCGTGATTGTTCCTCTACACAGTCAGGAAATGTAACTGTCTAATGATTATATGTAATGTTGAATAGATTAAATGCTTTATTCTTGGTAGAAGTGAATGGAAGGAATAGTTTTGGTGTTAGGTTTCATTTATTATTAAATTCAATGGTTTCTGAGATGTGTTGAGGAGTTTCTCCTTGTTTAATGTTAATTGTTCTTGCACAATCCACTCATACAACAGTGAAGTTACATAATTGAACCAATGGCATGTTTACAACAAAGAAATAGAATGATAATAATATGATAAAAATTCTATTCTATTTAATACATGCCAAAGGACCAATCCCAACAATTCTTAAACATACTAGTTATCTAATATGATCAATTGTTAATAAAGGTCTAATTCTATAGACTGCTAGCAGAAAGGAAGATTTGACCTAGCCAAATATTCCTTGTACCACACAAAAAAATGTGTGATAACTATGTCTACTCCAACCTTAATTGTTTAAGAATTCATCATATCAGATAATGTATGTTTAAGAATTGTTTGGAGTTCTATTAGACCTTTGTTGTAAACATGTCATTGGTTTTCAAATGTTTGGATTCAGGTTTGTTGATATTACTGGAACATTTAATGATGCCATTTTATATTGATGAGATGCTCACTAAAATGACCGCATTCTACTGGTGTTGTGCCCTATCTTGTGCTTTAACTCCATTATTTGATGTTATTGGTGCTTGTGCTCAAGGATATCCATTTTTTTGAAATGTTGACTATGGTTATCAAATGGACAGCCCATGAGCTTCTAGCTAGGTGTCATTTGTATTGATAGCTTAGGGCATCAAATGTATTGTATCATTGATAGTTGAAACTTTTTAAAAAGGAAATAGGATAAAGAACGATTTTGATTTAGTTTCTCTATTTTGATCTCTAAGTGGCTTACAACCCTACAGAAGTATATGCAAATTTACGGATGTAGTTGTAGGATACATAGCAGCCAATAATTCACAAGAAATCCATGCATCCAAGTTGAATAGAAATTAATACAAATAAATAGGGTCCTCTACGGTATGTGCAAGATCATGAGGGGCCAAACTATGCCCTTAAGTGGCAATCAAAAATCAGCAAATCAAGGTTAGTCAACTTGACGTGAAAATTTCAACTAGTTATGAACCTAGTATCAAAAAGTTGTAACAATAGAATCTGTAGAAAATTGAATTTAGTTTCTAAACTACTAGGCCTTTTTTGAGAAAAATTTAGTATGATTGGTGAAAAATATAGATTTCAATGCAGCAGTACAAAAATTTCAAGAAAAAAATAAGAAGTAGGTGTATGTCTGACCACCTTAATCATAATCAAATGATAATATTTTATTATAAGATTTTATATATAAGTAGTAGACTCATGCTCGGATGTGATGCATATTTTTTTGTAATTTTATTCCAAAAAAAAATTAATTATGAATTTTCTGCAAAAACATTTTCAGAATAAAAAAACTCCCGTGTCTAACCACCTTAACTCATTCAAAACTTTACAAAATTCAAAAAAAAAATAATTCCTTATAGTAGGCGAAGCATAGAATGTGATGTATTTTTCAGATTTCAAAAATGTTATACCGTTTGAAAGTTATAGTCATTTTTCAATCAGTATATAAATCAACACTTTAGAGGTAGCTCAATTAGAAAATAACTAATAATTACTTACCGAATTCAAAATTTGACAGCAATTATATCGATAGAAAGTTGACAATCTCCTTAAGATACCCTTTTCATTTTATCAAATTCGGGTGAAAAAAAGTTGTCAGCTACATTGTCAAAGTTTGGAACTCAGAGAAACAGGGGAAAAACATGTATTTGAGACATTCCAATAGTTGACCATGTAGGTTTGGTGCACAAAGCAATACCAAGCCTAATCGGGTACTCGATATTTACCCGAATATGACGCAAAATTTTGAATTTTCACTTTGGCTCCACTTTCTCCCTCCCATTTCTCCATCCTTCATAAACTATATATTAGTTATATATTAGATATATTAAATATTATATAATATCAATTATATATTAAATGTTATATAATATATATTTTACATTAAATATTATTTAATATATATTAATATTAAAAACTATATATTAGATTATATATTATATATATTAAATATTATTTAATTATATATTAATATCAAAAACTATATATTAGATTATATATTATATATTAAATATTATATAATATACATTTTACATTTTAAATATTATTTAATATGATTCTAAGCACGAGCATGAGTCCCTACAGGGGTATAGTTGTGCCTTTTACAGGTGCCAAAAACCCTAGCTACGCAGAAATGGAGGCTTTGAAGAATAGTTCACTGGAGGCAGATTATAGAAGCAGAGGGCAAGAGAATCACTCTGTTTCCACCGCCTGTGGCTGTGAAATAGTATCTTTCCCTACTTTTTCAACTGGAACGCTAAATTGCAAAGGTTCTCAAAATAGATTCTGGTCATTAGATAATTGTATCATGCCTGTTGATAATCCAGTAACTCAACAGAGTCATTGGGAGGTTAAACAAAAATAATCGGACGAACCTTTGAACAGGCCAAAGATTATGGAGAGTGGAGAAGGGTTTGGTAAAATGAGCAGTTGTACTGGAACTTATGCAGGCGTCGTAGAACTGACTGCATTAATAAATTTAAAGAAGAGATCAGTGGTAGCATGACATTATGAGGAAAGCCTTGCTATTTCGATGGTGTTGCCCTAATATTATGAAGAATGTCTTGCCGCTTCAATGCCAGCACTGCCTCTATCTCAGACTTTCACCATTGCTTCTCATCAGTACTCTGAGATATGGCAGGGATTGTGGGCTTTTGCACAGCATGGTCCATCATAAATTCTCTATAAATCATCATGCGTTACAATATATTACGCATTTCTGAATGACTTAATCGAAGAATTTAATTTTTACTGTAATTTTGGATCCATGGATTTTCATTTTACACTCGGAGAGAAGCTAGGGATTGCAAGAATTTGAAAAATTTGGTTTATCTCATTTTCTTTCTCTGCCATTTCTGAGTAATACAATTTTGTTTTTGTCCATCTTAAATGATTTCACTTGAAGTTAATGAATTTTTTTAATTGATTTTGTCTGAAGTTTTAATGAAATTTCTTCCATGGATGCTAATGAAATCTCTTCCATGAATGTTGATAAGATGTTTAAATTCAAAGTTAATAAATTCTATAGCTTGAATGTTCTTTGTTGTAGAAGGTTATTTTCATGGTTTGTGATTCATGCAATTCCTTAATAGTTTCATTCTTAACAGAATTCATAACTAGATTTTCCATAGCCAATTTTCTTCTTGATCATTGCAATATTTTCTCCTCCACTGAACATTTTGTAATCAATTGATATACAATCACATTTTTCTCTTGGCCAATTCTGTAGGCTCACGATTGAGCCAATAGATCCACAAAAGGGTTGAAATCTGGATCTGGTGGAAGAGTAGTATTAGCAAGAAGTCATTCACTAACATCTCATTTAGGTCATGGGGACTCCTTAGGGGTCCTAGTATCCCTTATCACATGTTAGGACCCCTAGGGAGTCCCCATGACCACTTTTGACACATTAGAATGCTCAAGTGTGTCTTAAGGGGTAACCCATGACCCCTTTTGACACATTGGAACACTCAAGTGTGTCTTAAAGAGTCTTAGGACCCCTTAAGACACACTTGAGAATTCCAATGTGTCAAAAGGGGTCATCGGGACTCCCTAGGGGTCCTAGTACACCTTATCACGTGTTAGGACCCCTAGGAAGTCCCCATGACCCCTTTTGACACATTGGAATGCTCAAGTGTGTCTTAAGGGGTCCTAAGACCCCTTAAGACACACTTGAGCATTGGTCCTAGGAAGTCCCCATGACCGCTTTTGACACATTGGAATGCTCAAGTGTGTCTTAAGGGGTCCTAAGACCTCTTAAGACACACTTGAAAATTCCAATGTGTGAAAAGGAGTCATGGGGACTTCCTAGGGGTCCTAGTACGCCTTATCATGCGTTAGGACCCCTAGGAAGTCCCGATGACAACTTTTGACACATTGGAATGCTCAAGTGTGTTTTAAGGGGTCCTACGACCTCTTCAGACACACTTGAGTGTTCCAATGTGTCAAAACGGGTGATTGGGACACCCTAGAGGTCCTAACACATGATAACACATACTAGGACCCCTAGGGAGTCCCCGTGACCCATTTTCACACATTGGAACACTCAAGTGTGTCTTAAGGGGTCAAGCTGTAGGACCCCTTAAGACACACTTGAGCATTCCAATGTGTCAAAAGTGGTCAAGGGGACTCCTTATGGGTCCTAGTAGGCCTTATCACATGTTAGGACCCCTAGGGAGTCCCCATGACCCCTTTTGACACATTGGAACACTCAAGTGTGTCTTAAGGGGTCTTAGGACACCTTAATATACACTTGAGCATCCTAACATGTCAAAAGGGGTCATGGGGACTCCCTAGGGGTCCTAGTATGCCTTGTCACCCGTTAGGACCCCTAGGGAGTCCCCATGACCCCTTTTGAAACATTGGAAGGCTCAAGTGTGTCATAAGGGGTCTTAGGACCCCTTAAGACACACTTGAGCATACCAATGTGTCAAAAGGGGTCATTAGGACTCCCTAGGGGTCCTAAAACATGATAAGGTGTACTAGGACCCCTAGGGAGTCCCCATGACCCAATTTGACACATTGGAACACTCAAGTGTGTCTTAAGGTGTCCTAACTTAGGCTCAAGTGTGTCATAAGGGGTCTTAGGACCCCTTAAGACACACTTGAGCATACCAATGTGTCAAAAGGGGTCATTAGGACTCCCTAGGGGTCCTAAAATGTGATAAGGTGTACTAGGACCCCTAGGGAGTCCCCATGACCCCATTTGACACATTGAAACACACAAGTGTGTCTTAAGGTAGGACACCTTAAGACACACTTGACTGTTCCAATGTGTCAAACTGGGTCATGGGGACTCCCTAGGGGTCCTAGTATGCCTTATCATACGTTAGGACCCTTAGGGAGTCCCCATGACCACTTTTGAAACATTGGAATGCTCAAGTGTGTCTTAAGGGGTTCTAAGCCCCTTAAGACACACTTGAGCATTCCAATGTTTCAAAAGGGGTCATGGGGACTCAATAGGGGTCCTAGTATGCCTTATCATGTGTTAGGACCCCAAGGGAGGCCCCATCACCCCTTTTGACACATTGGAATGCTCAAGTGTGTCTTAAGGGGTCCTAAGACTACTTAAGACACACTTGAGCATTCCAATGTGTCAAACAGGGTCATGCGGACTCCCTAGGGGTCCTAGTACATCTTATCATGCATTAGGAACCCTAGGGAGTACCCATGACCCCCTTTGACACATTGGAATGCTCAAATGTGTCTTAAGGGGTCTTAGGACCCCTTAGGACACACTTGAACATTCTAATGTGTCTTAAGGGGTCTTAGGACCCCTTAGGACACACTTGAACATTCCAATGTGTCTTAAGAGGTCTTAGGACCCCTTATAACACACTTGAACATTCCAATGTGTCAAAAGGGGTCATTGACACTCACTAGGGGTCCTAGTACATCTTATCATGTATTAGGACCTCTAGCAATTTCCCATGACCCCTTTTGACACATTGGAATGCTCAAGTTTGTCTTAAGGGGTCCTACGACCCCTTAAGACACACTTGAGCATTTCAATGTGTCAAAAGAGGTCACGAGGACTCCCTAGGGGTCCTAGTATGGCTTATCACACATTAGGACCCCTAGGGAGTCCCCATGACTCCTTTTGACACATTTGAACACTCAAGTGTGTCTTAAGGGGTCTTAGGACCCCTTAGGACACACTTGAGCATTCTAATGTATCAAAATAGGTCATGGGGACTCCCTAGGGGTCCTAGTACACCTTATCACATGTTAGGACCCCTAGGGAGTCCCCATGACCCCTTTTGACACATTGGAACACTCAAGTGTGTTTTAACGGGTCTTAGGACCCCTTAAGACTAGCTTGGGCATTCCAATGTGTCAAAAGGGGTCATGGGGACTCCCTAGGGGTCCTAGTATGCATTATCATGCGTTAGGACACCTAGGGAGTCCTCTTAACCCCTTTTCACACATTGGAATGCTCAAGTGTGTCTGAAGGGGTCGTAGGACCCTTAAGATACACTTGAGCATTCCAATGTGTCAAACGGGGTCACGAGGACTCCTTAGTGGTCCTAGTAAACCTTATCACACATTAGGACCCCTAAGGAGTCCCCATGACCCCTTTTGACATATTGGAATGTGAAAGTATGTCTTAAGGGGTCCTAAGACCCCTTACGACACACATGAGCATTCCAATGTGTCAAAAGAGGTCATTGAGACTACATAGGGTTCCTATTACACCTTATCATGCGTTGGGACCCCTAGGGAGTCCCCATGACCACTTTTGACACATTGGAATGCTCAAGTGTGTCTTAAGGGGTCCTACGACCCCTTAAGACACACTTGAGCATTCCAATGTGTCAAAAGTGGTCATGGGGACTCCCTAGGGGTCCTAGTATGTCTTATTACATCTTAGGACACCTAGGGAGTCCCCATGAGCCCTTTTGACACATTAGAATGCTCAAGTGTGTCTTAAGGGTTCTTAAGACACCTTAAGACACACTTTCACATTAAAATGTCTCAAAAGGGGTCACGGAGACTCCCTAGGTGTCTTAGTATGCCTTATCATGCGTTACGACTCCTCGGTATTCCCCTGACCACTTTTGACACATTGGAATGCTCAAGTGTGTCTTAAGGGTTCGTAGGACCCCTTAAGACACACTTGAGTGTTCCAATATGTCAAATGGGGTCACGAGGACTACCTAGGAGTCCTAGTAAGCCTTATCAGGTGTTAGGACCCCTAGGGAGTCCCCATGAACCATTTTGACACATTGGAACACTCAAGTGTGTCTTAAAGGGTTGTAGGACCTATTAAGACACACTTGAGTGTTCTAATGTGTCAAAAAGGGTCACGGGGACTCCCTAGGGATCCTAGTATGCCTTATCATAGGTTAGGACCCCTAGGAAGTCCCCATGATGTCTTTTGATATATTGGAACACTCAAGTGTGTCTTAAGTGGTTGTAGGACCCCTTAAGACATACTTGAGTGTTCCAATGTGTCAAAAGGGGTCACGGGGAGTCCGTAGGGGTCTTAGTATTCCTTATCATGTGTTACGACCTGTAGGGAGTCTCCATGACCCCTTTTGACACATTAGAATGCTCAAGTGTGTCTTAAGGGGTCCTAAGACCCCATAAGACACACTTGAACATTCCAATGTGTCAAAATGGGTCACCGGGACTCCCTAGGGGTCCTAGTATGCCTTATAATGAGTTAGGACCCCTAGGGAGTCCCCATGATCTCTTTTGACACATTAGAACACTCATGTCTATCTTAAGGGGTTGTAGGACCCCTTAAGACACACTTGAGTGTTCCAATGTGTCAAATGGGGTCACTGGGACTCCCTAGGGGTCCTAGTACATCTTATCGCATGTTAGGACCCCTAGGGAGCCCCCTAACCCATTTTGACACATTGGAACACTCAAGTGTGTCTTAAGGGGTCATAGCACCCCTTAAGATGTGCTTGAGTGTTCGAAAGTGTCAAGAGTGGTGACGGGAACTCTGTAGGGGTTCCAGTATGCCTTATCATGTGTAAGGAACCCTAGGGAGTCCCCATGACCCCTTTTGACACATTGGAATGCTCGAGTGTGTTTTAATGGGTCCTAAGACCCCTTACAACACACTAGAGCATTCCAATGTGTCAAAAGGGCTCATCAGGACTCCTTAGGGGTCCTAGTATGCCTTCTGACATGTTAGGACTCCTAGGGACTCCCCATGACCCCTTTTGACACATTAGAATGCTCAATTGTGTCTTAAGCAGTCGTAGGACCCCTTAAGACACACTTGAGCATTCCAATGTGTCAAATGGGGTCAGGGAGACTCCCTAGGGGTCCTAGTACACCTTATCATGCAATAGGACCCTTAGGGAGTCACCATGACGCCTTTTGACACATTGGAATGCTCAAGTGTGTCTTAAAGGGTCTTAAGACCCCTTAAGACACACTTGAGCATTCCAATGTGTCAAAACATGTCATGGGGACTCCCTAGTGGTCCAGGTACACCTTATCACATGTTAGGATCCCTTGCGAGTCCCCATGACCCCTTTTGACACATTGGAATGCTCAAGTGTATCTTAAGGATTCCTTAAACCCCTTATGACACAATTGAGCATTCTAATGTGTCAAAAGGGGTCATCGGGACTCCCTAGGGGTCCTACTATGCCTTATAATGTGTTAGGACCCCTAGGGAGTCCCCATGACCCCTTTTGACACATTGGAATGCTCAAGTGTGTCTTAAGGGGTTGTAGGACCCCTTAAGAAATACTTGAGCATTCTAATGTGTTAAACAGGGTCACAAGAACTCCCTAGGGGTCCTAGTACGCCTTATCACCTATTAGGACCCCTAAAGACACACTTGAGTATTCCAATGTGTCAAAAGGGGTCACGGGGACTCCCTAGGGGTCCTAGTCTGCCTTATCACATGTTAGGATCCCTAGGGAGTCCCCATGACCCCTTTTCACACATTGGAATGCTCAAGTGTGTCTTAATAGGTCCTAGGACCCCTTACAACACACTTGGGCATTCCAATGTGTTAAAAGGTCTCATAGGTCTCTCTAGGGGTCCTAGTATGCCTTATCATGTGTTAGGACCCCTAGGGGGTCCCCATTACCCCTTTTGAAACATTGGAATGCTCAAGTATGTCTTAAGGGGTTGTAGCACCCCTTAAGACACACTTGAGTGTTCCAATGTGTCAAAACATGTCATGGGGACTCCCTAGCCATCTTAGTATGCCTTATCATGCGTCAGGACCCTTAGGGAGGCCCCGTGACCCCTTTTGAAACATTGGAATGCTCAAGGGTGTCTTAAGGGGTCCCCACCCCTTAAGACACACTTGAGCATTCCAATGTGTCAAAAGGGGTCACAGGGCCTCCCTAGGGGTCCTAGTATGCCTTATCACGTGTTAAGACCCATCGGGAGTCCCCCTAACCCATTTTGATACATTGGAACACTCAAGTGTGTCTTAAGGGGTCGAAGGACCCCTTAAGACAAACTTGACCATTCCAATGTGTCAAACGGGGTTATGGTGACTCCCTAGGGGTCCTAGTATGTCTTATCATGCGTTAGGACCCCTAGGGAGTCCCCATGACCCCTTTTGACATATTGAAACACTCAAGTGTGTTTTAAAGGGTCTTAGGACCCCTTATGACACACTTGAGCATTCCAATGTTTCAAAAGGGGTCATGGGGACTCCCTAGGGGTACTAGTATGCTTTATAATGTGTTAGGACCCCTAGGAAGTCCCCATGACCCCTTTTAAAACATTGGAATGCTCAAGTATGTCTTAATGGGTCCTTAGACCCCTTACAACACACTTGGGCATTCTAATGTGTTAAAAGGGCTTACATGTCTCCCTAGGGGTCTTAATATGTCTTGTCATGCGTTAGGAGCCCTAGGGAGTCCCCATTACCCCTCTTGACACATTGAAATGCTCAAGTGTGTCTTAAGGGGTCGTAGCACCCCTTAAGACACACTTGAGCATTGCAATATTTCAAAATGAGTCATGGGGACTCCCTAGCCATCCTAGTACGCCTTATCATGCATCAGGACCCCTAGGGAGGCCCTATGACCCCTTTTAACACATTGGAATGCTCAAGGGTGTCTTAAGGGGTCCTGACCCCTTAAGACACACTTGAGCATTCCAATGTGTCAAAATGGGTCACGGGGCTCCCTAGGGGTCTGAGTACACCTTATCATGTGTTAAGACCCCTAAGTAGTCCCCCTAACCCATTTTGACACATTGGAACACTCAAGTGTGTCTTAAGGGGTCGTAGGACCCCTTAAGACAAACTTTGACTTTTCCAATGTGTCAAACGGGGTCACAGGGACTCCTTAGGTGTTCTAGTATGCCTTATCATGTGTTAGGAACCCTAGGGAGTCCCCATGACCCCTTTTGACACATTGGAAAAATCAAGTGTGTTTTAAGGGGTTCGAACACTCAAGTGTGTTTTAAGGGGTTGTAGGACCCCTTAAGACACACTTGAGTGTTCCAATGTGTCAAAAGAGGTCACAGGGACTCCCTAGCGGTCCTAGTACACCTTATCACATGTTAGGACCCCTTGGGAGTTCCCATGACCTCTTTTGACACATTGGAATGCTCAAGTGTTTTTTAAGGAGTCCTAAAAGCCCTTACGACACACTTGAGCATTCCAATGTGTCAAAAGGGGTCATCGGGACTCCCTAGGGGTCCTAGTACACCTTATCACACATTGGGACCCCTAGGGAGTCCACATGACCCCTTTTGACATATTGGAATGCTCAAGTTTGTCTTAAGTGGTCGTAGCACCTCTTAAGAAACACTTGAGCATTCCAATGTGTCAAACGGGGTCACAGGGACTCCTTAGGGGTCCTACTACACCTTATCATAGGTTAGGACCCTTAGGGAGTTCCCATGACCCCTTTTGACACATTGGAATGCTCAAGTGTAACTGAAGGTGTCCTCAGACCCTTTACAACATACTTGAGCATTCCAATATGTCAAAAGGGGTCATCGGGAGTCCCTAGGGGTTATAGTATGCCGAAGACACACTAGAAACCCATAAGACCCTTAGGACCCCTTAAGACACACTTGAGCATTCCAATGTGTCAAAAAGGGTCATGGGGACTCCCTAGCGGTCTTAGTATGCCTTATCATGTGTTAGGACCCCTAGGGAGTCCCCTTAACCTCTTTTGACACATTGGAATGCTCAAGTGTGTCTTAAGAGGTTGTAGGATCCCTTAACACACACTTGAGTGTTCCAATGTGTCAAAAAGGGTCATGGGGAATCTCTAGGGGTCCTAGTACACCTTATCACATGTTAGGACCCCTAGGGAGCCCTTGTCACCCCTTTTGACACATTGGAATGCTCAAGTGTGTCTTAATGGGTCTTAAGACCCCTTAAGACACACTTGAGCATTCCAATGTCTCAATAGGGGTCACGGGGGCTCCCTAGGGGTCCTAGTATGCCTTATCACTCGTTAGGACCACAAAGGAGTCCTCGTGACCCCTTTTGACACATTGGAATGCTCAAGTGTGTCTTAAGGGGTCTTAGGACCCGTCAAGACACACTTGAGCATTCCAATGTGTCAAACATGGTCATGGATACTCCCTAGGGGTCCTAGTACACCTTATCACATGTTAGGACCCCTAGGGAGTCCCCATGACCCCTTTGGACCCATTGGAACACTCAAGTGTGTCTTAAGAGGTCTTCACAGGGACTCCCTAAGGGTTCTAGTCACCTTATCATGTGTTAGAAACCCTAAGGAGTCTCCATGACCCATTTTGACACATTGGAATGCTCAAGTGTGTCTTAAGGGGTCTTAGGACCTCTTAAGACACACTTGAGTGTTCCAATGTGTCAAAAGGGGTCATGGGGACTCCCTACAGGTTGAAACGCATGATAAGGCATACTAGGACCCATAGGGAGTCTCCCTAACCCCGTTTGACACATTGGAATGCTCAAGTGTGTCTTAAGGGTTGCTACGACCCCTTAAGATAGACTTGAGTGTTCCAAGGTGTCAAACAGGGTCATGGGGACTCCTTAGGGGTCCTAGTATGCCTTATCACGTGTCAGGACTCCTAGGGAGTCCCCATGACCACTTTTGACACATTAGAACACTCAAGTGTGTCTTAAGAATTCCTAATACCCCTTAAGACACACTTTAGCATTCCAATGTTTCAAAAGGGGTCATGAGAACTCCCTAGGGGTCCTAGTATGCCTTATCACACGTTAGGACCCCTAGGGAGTCCCGATGACCCCTTTTGACACATTGGAATGCTCAAGTGTGTCTTAAAGGGTCCTAGGGCCCCTGAAGACACACTTGAACATTCCAATGTGTGACATGGGGTAATGGGGAGTCCCTAGGGGTACTACTATGCCTTATCATGCATTAGGGCCCCTAGAGAGTCCCCATGACCCCTTTTGACACATTGGAACACTCAAGTGTGTCTTAAGGGGTCTTAGGACCCCTTATGACACACTTGAGTGTTCCAATGTGTCAAAAGCGGTCATGGGGACTCCCTAGGGGCCCTAGTAAACCTTATCATGCATTAGGACCCCTAGGAAGTCCCCATGACCCCTTTAAAATATTGGAATGCTCAAGTGTGTCTTAAGGGGTTTTAGGACACCTTAACACACACTTGAGTGTTCCAATGTGTCAAAAGGGGTCGTGGGGACTCCCTAGGGGTCCTAGTATGCCTTATCATGTGTTAGGACCCCTAGGGAGTCCCCAAGACCCCTTTTGAAACATTGGAATGATCAAGTGTTTCTTAAGGGGTCTTAGGACCCCTTAAGACACACTTGAGTGTTCCAATGTGTCAAAAGGGGTGATGGGGACTCCCTAGGGGCCCTAGTATGCCTTATCATGTGTTATGACCCCTAGGGAGTCCCCCTAACCCCTTTTGACACATTGGAATCTTAAAGTATGTCTTAAGGGGTCGTAGGACCTCTTAAGACACACTTCAGTGTTCCAATGTGTCAAACGGGGTCACAGGGACTCCCTAAGAGTCCTAGTATGAATTATCACATGTTAGGACCCTTAGGGAGTCCCTGTGACCCCTTTTGATGCAATGGAATGCTCAAGTGTGTCTTAAGGGGTCCTAAGACAACTTACAACACACTTGAAGATTCCAATGTGTCAAAAGGGGTCATCGGGACTCCCTAGAGGTCCTCGTATGCCTTATCATGTGTTAGGAACCCTAGGGAGTCCCCATGACCCCTTTTGACATATTGGAATACTCAAGTGTGTCTTAAGGAGTCCTATGACCCCTTAAGACACACTTGAGCATTCTAATGTGTCAAATGGTGTCATGGTGACTCCCTAGGTTTCCTAGTACATATTATCACATATTAGGACCCCTAGGGAGTCCCCATGACCCCTTTTGACACATTGTAACACTCAAGTGTGTCTTAAGGGATCTTAGGACCCCTTATGAAACACTTGAGCATTCCAATGTTTCAAAAGGGGTCATTGGGACTCCCTAGGGGTCTTAGTATGCTTTATCATGTGTTAGTACCCCTAGGAAGTCCCCATGACCCCTTTTGACACATTGGAATGCTCAAGTGTGTCCTAAGATGTCGTAGGACCCCTTAACACACACTTGAGTCTTCCAATGTGTCAAAAGGGGTCATGGGGACTCCCTAGGGGTCCTAGTACACCTTACCACATGTTAGGACCCCTAGAGAGTCCCCATGACCCCTTTTGACACATTTGAATGTTCAAGTGTGTCTTAAGGTGACGTAGGGGCAGGGTAGATACAACTAGAATAAAGCAGAATTGAGTCCACTTGAATCCACAAAAATCCCTTTCTCAAAGTTACACAATGGAAGTAATATAATATCACATGAAATCAATGGAAACACAATTGATATGAGACAATCAACTGGCAGCAACAACAGAGAATTATATTATATCTTTCAACATGCTTGGCTGTGAGGCCTTCAGGGTTTCGGCCTTATACAATGAGAATTATGAATTAAAAATTATAGCTTGCATCCTATCTTTTTCTCCAATGATTTATCTTGATAATCCTTCCTATATCTCACCCATGATGCTCTACTACATCAATCTAGACCCCTTATATAGCCAGCTAAGCCACAGGTCGGCCAGTCAGGCATTTAATTACAATATAGGTCCAGTCTCAAGATTTAAACCAAAACTAATGCTAGAATGAATATAAATTTATGTGCCTTTGGATTTAGGTCATAAATTCACCCAAGAAAATTCCTATAAGTGCGCAAGGTCCCATATGAGCACATAGAACATCGCAAGAAGAAACACCACACGTTTCACCCAAAAACTGGCAGGAAATAGGTCCTGAGGAAAATAGGCATAACTTTTTACTCATAATGAATTGGAGTTTTAAATCTTGGGAAATGATAGTAATTTAGGTCCACTTTAAGTTCTTAAGTGCACAAAATAAAATTCCTTATAGATCAAGGTCGCCAACATGAAGAATCAGCACCAAAACTGCAATAATAGCTCAGACGTGAAAGATGGCAGAAAATAGGTCCTGTGCCAAAAAGGCCATAACTTTTGACTCATAATGAATTGGAAGCTATTCTCTTGAGGAATTATATTAATTTAGGTTCCCTTGAATCCCTTAAGTGAGAAAAATAATATTCCTTATGGATCAAGAGAAACAACATGAAAAATCAGCACCAAAACTAAAGGAAAACACTGTTCTGACGGTAAGGAAAATAGCTGTAACTTTGAAATAGTCCATCCAAACTTGATGTGATCATAGGAGAAGGTTCCCAAATAGCTCCCCAACATGATGTAAGCTTCACACACCATGAAACTATAAAATGCAAATATTATAAAGAAAACTATAGCAAATAGGTACAGAAATCAGAAAATGTTTTTGGTTGATGCAAGATTGCCAAAGACCCAAGATGCTCTTGCATCAGACACCTTAGGTAAATAAAGAACTAATATCCACATCAGGCACTAATCATAATCTAACTTGAATCATAAAGATCCAACTCAGCTTGTGTAATCCATGAACTGTACTCAATTGGCTTGTCTTTCCACTAAACTAGATATTCCATGTAGTCTTTTCCTCTTGTACTCTTGCCAACTCTACTATTCAAGATCTTTTCAATGCTGTCGCTATTCTTCTTAGGATAGTCTGGATCATCTTCTATCTCATCATTTGATTCAAAGTACTCAAATATATCAGCAATGTTGAATATAGGTGATATATCCATGTCCTCTGGGAATTCTACTTCATAAGCATTTCCACTTTCAAACTTCTTCAGAATCTTACAAGGTCCAAACTTCTTCATTTTCAGCTTGTTTTAGGTACCAACTGGAAATTGATTCTTCTTCAAATGAATCATAAGCTCAACTCCAACTTCAAAAGATTTATGTATCCTTCTCTTGTCTTCTCTTTGTTTATATTTTAGATTACTATCCTCCAAATTCTTTTTAACTTCATCATGTAAAGTTCTCATGTATTCTGCAAAATGATCAGCTTCAGCACTTCTTCTGGTCTCAGTAGGTAAATCTCTCAGCTCTGTGGTTCCCTTAGGATGAAATCCATTAACAATCTCAAATGGTGTCTTCTTAGTGCTTCTATTCACTGAATTATTATATGCAAACTCTGCTTGTGCCAAAATCAAATCCCAATTAGCAGGTTTCTCTCCAACTAAACATCTGAACAAGTTTCTCAAACTTCTATTCACAACTTCAGTCTATCCATCTGTCTAAGGGTGAAATGTAGAACTAAACTTCAAATCAATATTCATCTTCTTCCAAAGTTTCCTCCAAAAATAACCAGTAAACTTAGTATCTCTATCTGAAATAATAGATTTAGGAAAACCATGCAATCTTACCACTTCCTTGAAGAATAATTCAACTACATGCAATGCATCAAATGTCTTCTTACAAGGTATGAAATGAGCCATCTTAGAAAATCTATCAACCACTACCAAAATAGAATCATTACCTGTCTGAATTCTAGGCAATCCAAGAACAAAGTCCATACTCACATCTTCCCAAGGTCTATCAGGTACAGGCAAAGGTGTATACAATCTTGAATTCTGACTAGTTCCTTTTGTTGTTTGGCAAATTTTGCAACCTCTAACCATTCTCTATACATCTCTGTAAATCTGTGGCCAAAAGTATCTTTCTAAAATCAAATTCACTATCTTATCAATCCCAAAATGTCCAGCAAGTCCACCACTATGTTTCTCCTTCATTATGTTCTCTCTCATAGATCCTCTAGGTATGCACAATTGAACTCCTTTAAACAACATGTCTTCTTGAATGAAATAATCAGACCACTTATCACTCACTGTGTGTTCTTTACAAGCTTTCCAAGGCTCTGAAAAATCAATGTCAGCCTCATACAAATACTTCAAATCATCAAAACCAAGTACTTCAACACTTATTTCTGTCAGCAAATTTCTTCTTCTGCTCAAGGCATCAGCAACCTTATTTGACTGTCCACTCTTATGCTTCAATGAAAAGGAAAAATTTTGCAAGAATTAAAACCACTTCATATGTCTCTGATTTAACTTATTCTGACTTCCCAAATACTGCAAAGCTTTATGGTCAGTATACAACACAAAATCTTTAGGCATCAAATAATGTCTCCACTTCTTCAAAGCTTGAACAATAGCATAGAATTCCTGGTCATAAACTAAATATTTTCTCTTAGCATCATTCAACTTTTCACTAAAGAAAGCTATAGGTTTTCCTTCTTGACTCAAAATAGCTCCAATTGCACTACCACCAGCATCACATTCAACTTGAAAAACTTTATTAAAATCAGGCAAAGCAAGTGTAGGCAACTCTGCAATTCTTTGTTTCAATGTTTCAAAACTCCTTTGTGCTCCATGTGTCCATTTGAAATCCTTTTTATCTCCTCTCATAGTTTCAGTCATTGTATTACAAATAGAACTGAAATTTCTGATGAACTTCCTATAAAAATTTGCCAATCCATGAAATGATCTTACCTCTCCAACATTCTCTGGTGTAGGCCAATCAAGTATAGCTCTCACTTTCTTAGGATCCATCTTTAATCCATCAGCTGAAATTGAAAAACCAAGGTACATAATATCTTCTTTCATAAATGAACATTTCTCCAAATTAATCAGCAACTTTTCTTCCTTCAACCTCTGCAATACTTGTCTGATATGTTCAAGATGTTCCTCCTTACTCTTACTGAATATCAAAATATCATCAAGATATACAATCACAAACTTACCCAAGAATCTTTTCAGAACTTCATTCATTAGCCTCATAAAAGTACTAGGTGCATTAGTCAAACCAAAAGGCATAACCAACCATTCATACAAACCTTTAGTAGTCTTAAAAGTAGTTTTCCATTCATTCCCTTCTTTGATCCTTATTTGATGATATCCACTTTTCAAATCAATCTTTGTGAAATACTTTGCTCCACTTAAACTATCCATTATGTCATCCATCCTAGGCAAAGGAAATTTGTACTTTACTGTTATCTTGTTTATAGCTCTAGAATCAGTGCACATTCTCCATTCTCCATTATTTTTAGGTGCTAATATAGCAGGTACTACGCAAGGACTCAGACTTTCCCTAATCAAACCTCTTTCAAGAAATTCTTGCACTTGTCTATTCAATTCAGTCTTTTCATCAAGTGTCAACCTATGTGGTGCTTTATCAAGCAAACTAGCTCCAGGTATCAAATTCATACAATGACTTATACTTCTCATAGGTGGTAAACCATTAGGTACATTATTGGAAATGATGTCATAAAATTCATTTAGTAAAGGCTTAACTTTAGGTGCATGTTCTAACTCATCTTGTTTCTCAGTCTTTCTTGGAATAAAAGCAAAGCAAACATTCTATTCTTTCATTTCTCTTGCAAACTTTTTACCATCAACCAAACATACTCTGACTGTGGTACAGTGACTTTCATCAAACTTCTCTATCAAAGGCAATGACACTTGTTTCTTTCCATCCATCAAAATAGTATATTGATTCAATCGACCATCATGCAAAGCTTTCCTATCATACTGCCAAGGTCTACCCAAAAGAATATGACAACAATCCATAGGCATAACATCACACAAGACTTCATCATGATAATTCCCAATTTTGAATTTAACAAGGCATTGTTCACTTACAAGTTGTTGATGCTCCTTCTAGATCCAAGCAATATGGTAAGGCTTAGGATGTTTCAATCTTTGCAATTGCAATTTGCTAACCAGCTCCTTAGATGCCAAATTATCAGAACTTCCACTATCAATGATTACCTTGCAACATTTATCAGCAATCTTACATTTGGATCTGAACAAACTTTTCCTCAAAATAGGTTCCTCATCAGCTTCTTCATTCCACAAGATCCTTCTTAGCATCAAGTTCTCATCATGTTCAGGTTCATTAGACATTTCCTGAACTTCTTCACAAGCCAAATTATTTCTACCATTACCTCCAGTCTTCTTTCCAGAGTTAGTACATTCAAAAGCTCTATGTCCTTCTTCACCACATTTGTAACAAGTACCTTTAAACCAAGATTTCTCTTCTCTTCTACCATTATTGTTATTCCTAGAGCAACCAGTATAGCTACCTCTAGAGTAATTACCTCTTTTAGTAGGCTCATCTTTCCTTCCTTTATCTTGCATTGAATTTTTAGATCTGCTACTTTATCCATTAGATCTACCTCTACTTCTCTTAAATCTGCCACCTCTTCCTCTTTATCTTTGATCATGTCTTTTTGTCAATATTTCTTTAGCCTTACAAGCAAATTGGTATGCTTCTTCCACACTATAAATCTTCACATAACTAATCTCATCTTGAATAGATGTCCTTAGGCCATTCAGATATCTAGCCACCTTCTCAACTTCATTATCCACATGTCCAGATCTGATATCCAATTTGTAAAATTCCTCAGTATATTCTTTCAAATTCATGTCATTTTGTCTCAGATTTTGCATCTTTCTCATCAGACTAACTTGGTAGTCATCTGGAAGAAACTTCTTCTTCATCTTTCCAAGCATCTTCATCCATGTTTTGATCTTTTCTTTTCCTCTCTTCTATCTTTCAGTTTGAAAATGATCCCACCAAAGAGATACATGCCCTTTCAACTTTGTGACTGCTATCTTAACCTTCTTATTATCAGGAGTACCTTCATACTCAAAGTATTTATCCATCTCAAAGATCCAATCCAAAAGTGTATCGGTCTCAAGTCTTCCATTATAGCAAGCAACTTCAACTACAGGTCTGGAGTTAGCCTTAGACAAAACTCTCAAAAGTCTTTCCTCATCTTGTTCAACTTCAGGTTCAACATTAGGTGCTACTTCTTCTTCTTCATCACTAACATCTTCAAGATGTGCTCCTCTTCTCTGGGCTATCTCTACAGCTTCAATCCTAGTTGCAATTTGCCTCAACATATCCATGCTAGCATTATCATTTCCTCTACCACGAACCATCTTGACAATCAGGTTCCAGAAATATCATAACCTTTTGCAAGTTATAGGTAAGATATCAGATCTTCCACCCTACAACCAAATCCAATAAGTTTCTCCACAATCCAATCCACAAGAAAGAACTTGCTCTGATACCACTTGACGCAGGGGCAGGGTAGATACAAGCAGAATCAAGGAGAATTGAGTCCACTTGAATCCACAACAAGCCCTTGCTCAAAGTTACACAATGGAAGCAATATAATATCACATGAAATCAATGGAAACACAATGGATATGAGACAATCAACTGGCAGCAACAATAGAGAATTATATTATTTCTTTCAACATGCCCAGCTCTGAGGCCTTCTGGGTTTCGGCCTTATACAATGAGAATTATGAATTTAGAATTACAACTTGCATCCTATCTTTTTCTCCAATGATTTATCTTGATAATCCTTCCTATTTCTTTCCCATGATGCTCTACTACATTAATCTAGACCCCTTATATATCCAGCTAAGCCACAGGTCGGCCAGTCAGGCATCTAATTACAATATAGGTCCAGTCTCAAAATTTAAACCAAAACTAATGCTAGAATGAATATAAATTGATTAGCCTTTTGATTTAGGTCCTAACTTGACCCAAGAACATTCCTTTAAGTGTGCGAGGTCCCATATGAGCACACAGAACATCGCAAGAAGAAACACCACATGTTTCACCCAAAAACTGGCAAGAAATAGGTCCTGAGGCAAAATAGGCATAACTTTTTACTCATAATGAATTGGAGTTTTAAATCTTGGTAAATGATAGTAATTTAGGTCCAATTTAAGTCCTTAATTTTTAAAAATAAAATTCCTTATAGATCAAGGTCGCCAACATGAACAATCAGCATCAAAACTGCAGTAACAACTCAGACGTGAAAGCTGGCAAAAAATAGGTCCTGTGCCAAAAAGGCCATTACTTTTGACTCATAATGAATTGAAAGCTGTGCTCTTGGGGAATGATATTAATTTATGTCCCCTTGAATCCCTTAAGTGAGAAAAATAATATTCCTTATGGATCAAGAGAACCAACATGAACAATCAGCACCAAAACTATAGGAAAACACTGTTCTGACGGTAAGGAAAATAGCTGTAACTTTGAAACAGTCCATCCAAACTTGATGTGCTCATAGGAAAAGGTTCCAAAATAGGTCCCAAACATTATGTAAGCTTCAAACACCATGAAACTATCAAATTAAAATATTATAAAGAAAACTACAGCAAACAGGTACACAAATCAGAAAATGTTTTTGGTTGATGCAAGATTGCCAAAGACCCAAGATGTTCCTACATCATAAGGGGTCTTAAGACCCATTAACACACACTTGAGAATTAAAATGTCTCAAAATCTATCATAAATACTCCCTAGGGGTTCTAGTACACCTTATCACATGTTAGGACCCCTAGGGAGTCCCCATGACCCCTTTTGACACATTGGAATGCTCAAGTGTGTCTTAAGGGGTCCTACAACCCCTTAAGACACACTTGAGCATTCTAATGTGTCAAAAGAGGTCATGGGGAATCCCTAGGGGTCCTAGTATGTCTTATCACATTCTAGGACATCTAAGGAGTCCCCATGACCCCTTTTGACACAATGGAATTCTCGAGTGTGTCTTAAGGGGCCTTACGACACCTTAAGACACACTTCAGCATTCCAGTGTGTCAAAAGGGGTCTTGAAGACTCCCTAGGGGTCATAGTATGCCTTATCACATGTTAGGACCCCTAGGGAATCCCCTAACCCCTTTTGACACATTCAAACACTCAAGTGTTTCTTAAGGGGTCATAGGACCCCATAAGACACATTTGAGCATTCCAATGTGTCAAACGGAGTCATGGGGACTCCCTAGGGGTCCTAGTATGCCTTATCATGTGTTAGGACCCCTAAAAAGTCCCCATGACCCCTTTTGACACATTGGAACACTCAAGTGTTTTTTGAGGGGTCGTAGGACCCCTTAAGACACACTTGACTATTCCAATGTGTCAAAAGGGGTCATGGGGACTCCCTAGGGGTCCTAGTATGCCTTATCATGTGTTAGGACACCTAGGGAGTCCCGATGACCCCTTTTAACACATTGGAATGCTCAAGTGTGTCGTAAGGGGTCTTAGGACCCCTTATGACACACTTGAGCATTCCAATATGTGAAAAGAGGTCATCGGGACTCCCTAGGGGTCCTAGTATGCCTTATCACATGTTAGGACACCTAGGGAGTCCCCATGACCCCTTTTGACACACTAGAATGCTCAAGTGTGTCTTAAGGGGTTGTAGGACCCCTTAAGACACACATGAGCATTCCAATGTGTCAAACATGGTCATGGGGACTCCACAAAGCTCCTAGTATGCCTTATCATGTGTTAGGACCCCTAGGCAGTCCCCATGACTCCTTTTGACACATTGGAATGCTCAAGTGTGTCTTAAGGGGTCCTAAGACTGCTTAGGACACACTTGAGCATTCCAATGTGTCAAAAGGGGTCATCAGGACTCCCTAGGGGTCCTAGTATGTGTTATCTTGTGTTAGAACCCCTAGGGATTCCCCATGACCCCTTTTGACACACTGGAATGCTCAAGTGTGTCTTAAGGGGTCCTACGACCCCTTAAGACACACTCAAGAATTCCAATGTATCAAAAGGTGTCATGGGGACTCTATAGGGGTCCTAGTACACCTTATCATGTGTTAGGACCCCTTAAGACATAATTGAGCATTCCTATGTGTCAAAAGGGGTCATGGGGACTCCCTAGGGGTCCTAGTACACCTTATCATGGGTTTGGACCCCTAGGGAGTCCCCCTGACCCTTTTTGACACATTGGAATGCTCAAGTGTGTTTTAAGGGGTCGTAGGACCCCTTAACACACACTTGAGCATTCCAATGTGTGAAATTGGGTCACGGGTACTCCCTAGGGGTCCTAGTATGCCTTATCATGTGTTAGGACCCCTAGGGAATCCCTGTGACCCCTTTTGACATATTAGAATGCTCAAGTGTGTCTAAAGGTGTCCTACAACCTCTTAAGACACACTTGAGGATTTCAATGTGTCAAAAGGCATTACAGGGACTCCCTACGGATCCTAGTATGCCTTGTCACAAGTTAGGACCCCTAGGGAGTCCCCATGACCCCTTTTGACACATTAGAATGCTCAAGTGTGTCTTAAGGTGTCCTAAGACCCCTTATGACACACTTGAGCATTCCAATGTGTCAAAAGGGGTCATCAGGACTCCCTTGGGGTCCTATTATGCCTTATCACATGTTAGGACCCCTAAGGAGTCCCCATGACCCCTTTTGACACATTGGAACTCTCAAATGTGTCTTAAGGGGTCTCCCATGACCCCTTTTGACACATTGGAAAACTCAAGTGTGTCTTAAGGGTTTTTAGGACCCCTTAAGACACACTTGAGTGTTCCAATGTGTCAAAAGGGGTCATGGGGACTCCCTAGGGGTCCTAGTACACCTTATCATGCATTAGGACCCCTAGGAAGTCCCCATGACCCCTTTTGACACATTGGAATGCTCAAGTGTGTCTGAAGGGGTCCTAGGACCCCTTTGGACACACTTTAGCATTCCAATGTCTCAAAAAGGGTCATGGTGACTCCCTAGGTGTCCTAGTACACCTTGTCACATGTTAGGACCCCTAGAAATTTTTGATGACCCCTTTTGACATATTGGAATGCTCAACTATTTCTTAAGGGGTCTTACAACCCCTTCAGACACACTTTAGCATTCCAATGTGTCAAAAGAGGTCATGGGGACTCCCTAGTGGTCCTGACATGTGATAAGGTGTACTAGGACCCCTAGGGAGTCCCCATGACCCCTTTTGACACATTGCAATGTTCAAGTGTGTCTTAAGGGGTCCTGTAGGACCCCTTAAGACACACTTGAACATTGCAATGTGTCAAAAGGGGTCATGGGGACTCCCTAGGGGTCCTAACGTGTCATAAGGTGTACTAGGACCCCTAGGGATTCCTTGTGACCCCTTTTGACACATTGGAATCCTCAAGTGTGTCTTAAGGGGTTCTAAGATCCCTTAAGACACACTTGAGCATTCCAATGTGTGAAAAGGGGTCATGGGGACTCCCTAGGGGTCCTAGTATGCCTTATCACACGTTAGGACCCCTAGGGATTCCCCATGACCCCTTTTGACAGATTGGAACACTCAAGTGTGTGTTAAGGGGTCGTAGGACCCCTTAACACACACTTGAGTTTTCCAATGTTTTAAAAGGGGTCATGGGGACTCCCTAGGGTTCCTATTATGCCTTATCATGCGTTAGGACCCGTAGGGAGTCCCTGTGACCCCTTTTGACACATTGGAATGCTCAAGTGTGTCTTAAGGTGTCTTGAGCATTCCAATGGGTCAAAATGGGTCATGAGGACTCCCTAGGGGTCCTAACATGTGATAAGGCATACTATGACCCCTCAGGAGTCCTCGTGACCCCTTTTGACATAGTGGAATGCTCAAGTGTGTCTTAAGGGGTCTTAGGACCCCTTAAGACACACTTGAGCATTCCAATGTGTCAAAAGGGGTCATGGGGACTCCCTAGGGGTCCTAGTACACCTTATCATGTGTTAGGACCCCTAGGGAGTCCTCATCACCCTTTTTGACCCATTGGAATGCTCAAGTGTGTCTTAAGGGGTCATAAGACCCCTTAAGACACACTTGAGCATTCCAATGTGTCAAAAGGGGTCATCTGGACTCCCTATTGGTCCTAGTATGCCTTATCACATGTTAGGACCCCTAGGAAGTCCTCATGACACCTTTTGACACATTGGATTGCTCAAGTGTGTCTTAAGGGTTCCATACTAGGATCCGTAGTGAGTCCCCATGACCCCTAGGAAGTCTCTCTCTTTGCCTCCAATGAACTATTCTTCAAAGCCTCCATTTCTACATAGCTAGGGTTTACAACAGCTGTAAAAGGCACATTTAATACAAAGATTTAGCCTAGCACCTTTAAAGACCTAAAAGAAACAAGAAAAAAATTTAGGCCAAAAATACATAGCGCATTTCTGTATGTAGTACCGTAAGCTTCAACAATCCAGTTGGCTTCCTCTGCTAAGGCACGAAGAAATTCATTAATGTATGCTCTAGGAGGAAGATTATAATTTCCATATTTCTGCAAGAGATTCTCCAAGATTTGTAATATTATATATAATATATTAGTATATGTATTATATATATATATTATATACATGTTAGTATATATAATACATTAGTATATATACAATATATTATATATATTAGTATATTTAATACATTAGTACATATAGTACATTAGTCTATTATAATACATTAGTATATATATAATATACATTATATATATCATATGACTCTTTTCTATATATATATATATATTATATACATCAATATATGTAAATGTTCATTTTTTTTCATTAGCTCCCACCCTTTTTTCATCAGCCTGGGAATATCGGGTACCCGATATGGAATCAGATACCCAATTTTTGCTAGGTAATATTTGACCAAAATATTCCCTGTCCCCACAAACCAGACAATCATGGGATTTTATACTTTTTTTACGCGTTGCAAAACAAAAAATGTGATTTGGGGACCATTGTTTGATTTTTTTCAACTTGTGGTCTCACCATGGGAAGTAGTAGTCGTCGAAATGCTAAACACAAGAGGAAGCTGATAGATGACAAAATTCAAGCATATAGGGAAAAAGATAAGGAAAATCACCGAAGAAGGAGAGAAGGTATGTTAAACATTAATCAAGGTGACCCCGTAAATGTAGTTGTAAGTGAAGAGGATGTTCAATTTGAAAATGCACAGATGGAGATTGAAAATGTAGACTTTGGGAACACAAATGTTGCACAAGAACCACATGAACGTTATACATCTCCAAATTATATGCAAAATGAAGTCCCTTGCAATAAAGATAATCAATCTTCAAATTTGGGGCTTTCAAGAACACCTAAATGGTTAATTGAATTAAGGAGAACATTATGAATAATTGGTAAGGAAATAGGTCACATAGAACCGTTAGGTTGTGGGCTTCAAGACTTTATGATCAATTTTTTTGAAACAAGACATTGGTTGAGAAATGTCAAATTTTTGTGCAGTTGTTAAAGATGCAAAAGATGAGACCTGTGCTTGTGAAATTGAAGATTCATGTGAACAAGAAAATGGAGAGAAATTCCATTGTTGTGAAGAATCTTTTCAATGCTCTCAATAGCATTGGGAAGACTAGCAAAGAAAAAGATAAGAGAGTTGCTCGCAGGGTTATTACAACCTCCTTAGTAAGTCATCAGTTGAGAAAGGCTCATTTTTTGAGACAAACTTGTGTTGACTTCAATATAGACCGTAAAAATTTGGGTAGAGCACTTGCAAGAAGAGAAAGAGTTGATGATCCACTTCAAATTGATACATGGGATTATGTTGGGAGACTTCCACATTTCTATAAGAAGCTAACAGATGTTGTCAAGGATGAAATTCAACAATTTTGGGATGCTAACTCAAGAGTGTCACCAAATGTGAAGGATGTCTTCAAGTTGAGAGTTAGAAATCAAGACCGCACTCCACATCCTAAACATTATGTGGAGGTAAGTCAAAAAATGTTGTATAAAAAATTTTGTGAGACACATCCAACATTAAAAATATCATAAAGGTCTTTTGAATCCGTGAAGCCATTTTATTGTGTACCCCTTAAGATTCGAAATACATGTTGTTGCAAATATCATGTTGAGTTTTCAATGCATCATGAATTATTACAGTCCATTCATTCTACTTTTCATACTAATGAAATGCTAGAGGTTTGTGGTGCAAGTGGTCTTCCCAAATCATCAAGAGACTTGCTAGATCAATTTTTATGTCATAGAGATGATGGTTATTTATTTTATAAAAAAAGATTGCTTAAATGCCAAGTGCTCAGAATGTGGTGGCTTGTCCAAGTTTAGAACATGTTTTCATGAGGGTTTGGAACACAATTTTGGAAAGACACTCATCCAAAAAAAGGTATATGAAACAATGAAATATACATTGAAGAGTGGAGATGAAGGCTCTAGATGTGAGTTAGTTGCAAAAGAATACAATGTTCCTAATTTTATCTCAGATTTCAAGACAAATCTTTTTTACAAGTATGCAAGGCATAGTCATAGGTCTCAATGGTTGGATCAACAATTTAGGACATGTAAGGACACTTTCCCCATTGGAACTATTATATCCGTTGTAGACTTTGCGGAGAACTCTACATTGCAGCTCCAAAATGAGACTCAAGCTCAATATTACAATTCCATTTAGGTTGCTATTTTTGTACACATCACATATAGACATTCCCCTGATAGCACAAAAGATGAGTGAAAGATAATCAGAGAGTACCATTTTTATATGAGCGACAATAGGTCTCACTCTCATGAGTTTGTTCAACATTGTTTCCAGAACTACTTTGACTTCTTGCAGGAAAATGGTATTGCTATGGATAGGCATCTCATTTGGTCGGATAATTGCACCGGTCAATTTAAGAATGCCAGAATGTTTTATTGGTTGTGTAGAATGCATGTGGAGAGAGGTGTACCTCATATTTGGAGTTTTTTTGAGTCAGGGCATGGGAAAGGGGAGCATGACGAAGTAGGTGCATGTGTGAAGAGAGCTCTAGTTAAGGAGCAATTGAGGATTTCAAGTGTTGTACTTCTTGATGCTCATTCTATTGTTGATTGGTGTACTTTAGCTTTTTTTTTCCCCATGTGTTTTTAGTATGATTGGGATCATTGCGAGTCAAGTGAGTAGGTGGATACATGGGTTCCACAGTATTTGACTCCTTTATCTTTGACACTCTCTATAAGAAATGATGACATGGACACTTCAGTTGACTATGACCATCTTTCAGATCTTCTGAAGCCAGGAGATGTTTTTGCATTGGTTGCACCCTACGGGAATGATGAGAGGTCAGATTATTGGTTAGCACATTGTGTACAAGGTAAATAGAAGCCTGTACAACTGATGATAGATGGTGATGGGTTCACATATCCTACTGGTTCAGTTGTTGTTGCGGGACCATGGCTGCGAACATACATGATTAGAAAGAATGGAGTTCCCACATTTGAAGACTATGAGAAGCACAGAACTATTGTCAAGGAGTTCCCACATTTGAAGACAAAAGAACTTTGGACTATTACTACTGCTGATCATGAAGCACTATTGGAGACCCTGAAGCAAAGAGATGACCCTTCAGGAACACTCGACTAGGTAATAAGTTAACTTAGTGCATTGTTTTCTAAGTTTGTTAAGCTTAATTTCAATACATTAATTTGACCTTTCTTAGATTTTATTTTGAGTAAATAAACTTGGTTTTGTATGTGGATTGTAACTTGTGCAGGAGCACCTATGAAGATGCCTACGGTCACCATGGATCCAATCAAAGATAGAAGGACAAAAGGATCCTTAATGGTTAATTGAGATCTTTTGAAGCCTATAATGGCAATTTGTAACAATAAATTTGATTTAAAAGTTAAATGTCCTAAAACTCTTCATAAGGACTTATGACCAAAATCATGTATGCATGGCTAATTGTGCTAAGACGGGATCTTACATGTCATATACTTATGTCATTTGCATGGTTTGAATTCTTACATGTTTGATTGTTCTTTCTAATGCTTTAAGGATATTATTTTTTATCATTTCAAACAATCTATAAAAGTTAAACCTCAAACATAATAAGCTCCACAGTTCAAATTTCAAACATACCACTAACAGTCAGTTGAAAGCGGCTCAGCAACATGTCTTTCAAACCGGCAGTGATCTTTCATGGCTCATATCTCAGACCTCATGATAGGTATTGATATACTGTTAGGTGCTACGGGATCATGTTTCTGAGTTCTACAATAACCTCTCTCAGTTTTGGCCGATTCAACTTCATTTGCATTTGGCAAGGTGATCTCAGTCCATGCCAAAATTTATAGTGAGGGTCAGTTGAAAGTCACTCAGCAGCATTTCTTTTAAACCGTCTGACCTGACATCGAACCATCTACTCCATCAGCTCTAGTTGGCTAGGTAAATGCTAATAACAACCCCACTCTACCCATAGAGTCACCGGAACGCTCATGACCACGCTCGACCCAAGTGACCCCAAGGTGCACTAAGCATGATTGGGCAGTGATATTTCAGGGCTTGTATCTCAGACCTCGTGAGAGGTATCAACAAACTATTAGGTGCTATGAGATCATGTTTTCAAGGTCTACAATAACCTCTCTCAGTTTTGGGAAATTCGACTTCGTTCGCATTTGGCAAGGCGATCTCAATCGATGCCAAAACTTGCAGTGAGGGTCAATTGAAAGTGGCTCATCAGCGTATCTTTCAAACCGTCTGACCTGGCATCGAACCGTCTACCCCATCAGCTTTGGTTGGCTGGGTAAACACTAGTGACAACCCTGTCTGCCCACAGAGTCACCGGAACTCTCGTGACCACACTCGACCCAAGTGATCCCAAGGTGCACTAAGCATGATTGGGCAGTGATCTTTCGGGGCTCGTATCTCAGACCTTGTGAGAGGTATCAAACAATTGTTAGGTGCTATGGGATCCTATTTTCAAGTTCTACAATAAGATCTCTCAGTTTTGGGTGATTCAACTTCATTTGCATTTGGCAAGGCGATCTCAGTCGATGCCAAAACTTGCAGTGAGGGTCAGTTGAAAGTGGCTCAGCAGCGTATCTTTCAAATCATCCAACATGACATCAAACCATCTACTCCATCAGCTCTGGTTGGCTAGGTAAATGCTAGTGACAACCCTATTCTGCCCACAGAGTCACCAGAATGCTCGTGACCACGCTCGACCCAAGTGACCCCAAGGTGCACTAAGCATGATTAGGCAATGATCTTGTGGGGATCGTATCTCAGACCTCATGAGAGGTATTGAAAAATTGTTAGGTGCTATGGGATCATGTTTTTGAGATCTACAATAACCTCTCTCAGTTTTGGGTGATTCAACTTTGTTTGCATTTGGCAAGGTGATCTCAGTCGATGCCAAAACTTGCAATCAAGGTGAGTTAAAAGTGGCTCAGCACCGTATCTTTCAAACCGTCCAACCTGGCATCAAATCATCTGCTCCATTGGCTCTGATTTGCTGGGTAAAAACTAATGACAACCCCATTTTTCTCACAGAGTCACTGGAACGCTCACGACCACACTCGACCCAAGTGACCCCAAGGTGCACTAAGCACGATTAGGAAATGATCTTCCAAGGCTCATATCTTGAACCTCATGAGAGGTATTAACAAACTATTAGGTGCTACAGGATCTTGTTTTCAAGGTCTACAATAACCTCTCTCAATTTTGGGCAATTTGACTTCATTTACATTTGGCAAGGTGATCTCACTCGATGCCAAAACTTGCAGTGAGGGTCAGTTGAAAGTGGCTTAGCAGTGTATCTTTCAAACCATCTGACCTGGCATCGAACCGTCTGCTCCATAAGCTTTGGTTGGCTAGGAAAATGCCAGTGACAACCCCATTCTACCCACAGAGTCATCGGAACACTTGCGACCACGCTCGACCCAAGTGACCCCAAGGTGCACTAAGCACGATTGGGTAGGGATCTTGCGGGGATCATATCTCAGACCTCATGAAAGGTTAAACAAATTTTTAGGTACTACGAGATCATGTTTTTGAGGTCTACAATAACCTCTCTCAGTTTTGGGTGATTCAACTTCGTTTACATTTGGCAAGGTGATCTCAGTCGGTGCCAAAATTTGTAGTGAGGGTTAGTTGAAAGTGGCTCAGTAGTGTATCTTTCAAACCATCTGACCTGGCATTGAACCATCTACTCCATCAGCTCTGGTTGGCTGGGTAAACACTAGTGACAACCCCATTATGCCCACAGAGTCACTGGAACACTCACGACCACGCTCAACCCAAGTGACCCCAAGGTGCACTAAGCATGATTGGGCAGCGATCTTGGGGGATCATATCTTAGACCTCGTGAAAGGTATAAACAAATTGTTAGGTGCTACGAGATCATATTTTTGAGTTCTATAATAACCTCTCTCAATTTTGGGTGATTTGACTTCATTTGCATTTGGCAAGGCGATCTCAGTCGATGCTAAAACTTGTAGTGAGGGTCAGTTGAAAGTGGCTCAGTAGCGTATCTTTCAAACCATCTGACCTGGCATTGAACCATCTATTCCATCAGCTCTATTTGGCTGGGTACACACCAATGACAACCCCATTCTACCCACAGAGTCACTAGAATGCTCGCGACCACGCTCGACCCAATTGACCCCAAGGTGCACTAAGCACGATTGGGCAGCGATCTTTCGGGGCTCATATCTCAAACCTCATGAGAGGTATTGACAAACCATTAGGTGCTACGAGATCATGTTTTTGAGGTCTACAATAATCTCTCTCAATTTTGGGCAATTCAACTTCATTTGCATTTGGCAAGGCGATCTCAGTCGATGCCAAAACTTGTAGTGAGGGTCAGTTGAAAGTGGCTCAATAGCTTATCTTTCAAACCATCCAACCTGGCATCAAACCATCTACTACATCAGCTTTTTTTGGCTAGGTAAATGCTAGTGACAACCCCATTCTACCCATAGAGTCACTGGAATGCTCGCGACCACGCTCAACCCAAGTGACCCCAAGGTGCACTAAGCACAATTGGGCAATGATCTTGTGGTGCTCATATCTCAGACTTCGTGAGAGGTATCAATTAACCATTAGGTGCTATAGGATCATGTTTTTGAGGTCTACAATAACCTCCCTCAGTTTTGGACAATTCAACTTCATTTGCATTTGGCAAGGCGATCTCAGTCAATGCCAAAACTTGCAGTGAGGGTCAGTTGAAAGTGGCTTAGCAGCGTATCTTTCAAATCATGTAACCTGGCATCAAACCATCTACTCCATCAGCTCTAGTTGGCTGGGTAAACACCAGTGACAACCCTATTCTGCCCACAGAGTCACCGAAATTCTCACGACCACGCTCGACCCAAGTGACCCCAAGGTGCACTAAGCATGATTGGGAAGTGATCTTGTGGGGCTTGTATCTTAGACCTCGTGAGAGGTATCAACAAACCATCAGGTGCTATAGGATCATGTTTTTGATGTCTACAATAACCTCTCTCATTTTTGGGTGATTCAACTTCATTTTCATTTGGTAAGGCGATCTCAGTCGATGCCAAAACTTGCAGTGAGGGTCAGTTGAAAGTGGCTCAGCAATGTATCTTTCAAACTATCCACCCTGGCATTAAACCATCTACTCCATCAGCTCTGGTTGGCCAGGTAAATGCCAGTGACAACCCTGTTCTACCCACAGTCACTGGAATGCTCATGACCATGCTCAACCCAAGTGACCCCAAGGTGCACTAAGCACGATTGGGCAACGATCAGATGGAGCCTTAATTTAATACAAAAATTAGGGCCTCCATTTGAGAAATAATGTTGGAGATTCGATAAGGTTGTCATTGATGTCATTGAAGGTTTTTTTGGTTGCTCACAAGATATATGAACACATACTATTAAGTGGAGATAAAAACTAGGATAGATAGCAAAGACTATTGAATAAATAGCTTCGACAACTATGCAACTTGGCAACGTTGGAACATTAAGCATCATATCAGCATTCGAATGGAGTGAAGTATACACACCAGCAATTAATGATCAAAGTCAACCCAAATAAATTTCATTTCCTCATAGATGTTAACAACTGCAGCATATTACAAAGATGACAAACATATTATTTGGAAGAATATTACAAGAGGCGGTAAAGTAAAACTCATCATGAATGTCCAGTAAGCAGTAATCAACCCATGAAGCAACAACTTCATCAAATGAAGTGAACACAACATGAGTGAAAGATTGATTAAACATATGCGTATGAAGACATTTGAAGGAGCCATGCAGTAATAAAAAATAAATATACACAGTGCTGAGCATAGTTCAAAGGCAATATTAAAATCATTCAATGAACATTTGAGAGACAATATATTCAAGAGATTTGTTTTTGTAAGTTTGAGGGATATCATGTTGCGTAAGAAATCATATATTATACACAATGGAAAATTCAATAGTCACATGTCATATCTATCAATGGTAATATCGAAGATTGGAAATGAAGACCATAAGCTTATACGATAATGGAGATTTTTTATAGAATGAAATGAAGGCTTGTGCATACACAATGATATTCAAACATTATTGCCGATGGTTAAAATTATTATAAGTGTGAACAAAAAGCATTGAAAATGATAATATATCAAATTACCAATGCAAGTATGAGACTGAATGCAAACACAATGAAAAATAGCGACATAATTGATGGTATAGAATTTGTATACGAAAATTCATAGAAGTGGTAAACGAAACTCTCATATTAGCAGTGATTGAATTTTTAATTTAGTGATGAAGAGCAGATGGCATGGTTTTTCTTTTGTAGATAAATGATCTTCAGTATCAGTACTGATGGCCTCATCATCATCTCAGGCACAGGGAAAGTTAAACACCAGAAATCTAGGAAATCTATAGAAGTTAAACCTCAAACATAATAAGCTCCATGAACAGGGTATTCCAGAGTAAAGAAAAACAAATGTAACTTCAACAAGATATAATTTAAATCATAATGATAATCATAGTCAAGATATAACTTCACCATTCAATTCCATAAACATGAATAATAAATAGGTATATACAAAAGATGATGCAAATATAACATATAAATGAACATGTTCTATATATGTATCAAATGTATCAAAAGTATGTCCATATACAAATATGGCACATGCCATTTCAAAATGTCTACAAAATCAATGTTTTAAGGTGTACAATGTGGAATATATGCCATCTCAAAATGTGCCAAGTGTCATCTCTAAATGACCACAAAACTAAAACTGCATCCTATGCTGTAGGGGGATCATCAAAATGTAGCCTCTTTGAAGAAGTGTAGGGCTTTGATTGATCCTACATAAAAAATGAGTTCAAACCAAGGTTAGATTGCTTACTTTATATGATTTGCACACACACATACACACACACACATATATATATATTTCATAATTCAAACACTAATTTAATTAAAATTATAACTGAATACAAATATTTTTACCTGGTCTCTCGATCGCCTACCATGATTAGGCGTCCTAGCATAAGTCCTGGGTAGTGGAGGGACCATGCAAGCAATACCAACTCTGACCTATGAATATATATTTGCAATAATGAGATTAGTAGAGTGTTGCAACATAGAGTAATAAATCTACAAAATAGGATGATAGCATAATAAAATTACAAATTGATTGAACTAAAATTAAAACTTACATCTGGTGATCCCTCCTCTGGAATAGTGGGCTGGGTCAACAAAGAAATGAAAGAATCTCATGGGCCCTCCCTCACAATCGAAGTAACCTATGAGAGTAAAAAGATTATCAATTATATATCAATGTACTTCATCATAGCAACCCTGGTTACAAAATACAAATAACAATATGTAAAAGTCTACTTACAATCGGGCTATCACTCTGAATCAAAATTCTTGTAACCCTACGCTGCCGAACCCATGTCGGGACATCATCAATAGCCACACCCTATACAATAAAGTGCAAGTAAAATATTTATTACTACACACAAGTGGCATACATATGCATGCATAATTAATCTTAAACAATTAACTACCTTTCCTTTGTCGAGACCTGATGAAGGAACCCCCTCATGCCCCCCACTGACATCAGTTGTAGCCTGCAAGAACACAATAAGATGACAATATATATTAGTAAATGTATGAATTTTATTGCTCTAATTGATAGAGATTTAAGCATGTACACCAAATGATATAAAAAAAAACTAATGGGTACATAATTTATAATATACCGTATAGTCATCAAGGCCAAATGAAATGGCCGAAAGTGTGGACTCATCCACCTGTCTCACCTCCTCCTATGTCATCGACTAAACATAAATGGAAAAAATATATATACATACGTGCATTCAATGATTAAAACTAATCTAAATAAATAAATTATTTTAAAATTAAATAAGTCATGTGACAAATTTATTTATAATGTTTACTCTTACCATATCAACAGGAGTCAATGGCTCTGCGTGCACCTCCTAAGCACTCTCATGAGATGTAGATGCTCCATGAGGTGTGCAGCCTCTGCAGCTGTGTCTCCTGTATCCTCCTCATCAATATCATGAAACTGATATGTATCAGAATCAGTAAGTGGTCCAAGGCACATATGCCTACACATAATGCACATATGGGGCTCGCATACATGTGAACTCCGATGAGATGTCGATGCACTAGCAGCATCCACAGGAGGCAACACTGACCTGGTCTATGTGATCAACTGATCACTCAGTAAATGAATGGCCTTAATAGTCTATGAGGTAGCCTCTGCAATGATATCAGGATGCTGCACTAGAGGAGGGGGTGTGACATCAGTGGGGGGGACAAAGGTAGTGGCCTTTTGGCACTGGGAAGATGGCCTAGTCTGAGGAGCTCCTTTGCCTACGCCCATGTTGGGCCTCATACTCCAATAATCAACATGGTGACCAAGCACAAAATCAACATACAATTTTTTAATGAAATAAAATGGGACCTCCAAATTGCTATGGGGTGGTTTATCAAAAACCATCCATTAGCGATCTCAAAATTTTGTGCGCATTGCTTCATTTGTGCACCATTTTATTGATAATTTGGGCTTTTTGGGGTCAACTAGTATTCTGATTTTAGGATCCACAAAAAGGGCAGCTATATCTTCCTTAGTTATATTAAGGGCTGCAATCCCATCATGGTCAAGCCTGTCATCAAATTGGGCATGCATATCATCACGCCAATGAAGAATAGCATTATGTTGTTGCGTGAGTGTGTCAATATTTCCAACAATTGTATTTAGTATGGCAAGCATGGGACCTAATGTAGGTATATTTTGATACGTGTTTTGGAAACCTTGTATCATGTTCAAATTTTCTTCTATCAAATCTTGTAAAGATTTAGGGTTTAGATATGGGGGATTGTTTTCGGGATCGTTATTTGGTGCAGGAGGGTTATTTTCTTCATTGTTGTCAGCCATGCCTGATTAAATTAAAAAAAAAAATTAAATTTCAATCTAATTTCATATATTATTACAAAAATAAATACAAAACCCTACTTTAAAAAAAATGCTACATTTAGCATGAAAATGAAATAAATTAATAAAAATTATACAAATAACTACTTACTGAATATGCTCAGACTCGAATTTTTTGTTTCCAATATTAGGTACCCGAAAATATATCGGGTATATGAAAATTGCGGAAAGAAACTTGAAGAAAATCGTGCAAGGAAATGAAGAAAAGGGCTCGCGGGTTTTGGATTTATGCCATAGTTATCAGGTACCCGATAAGGTCTGTGCTTTGGTGGTAGGTTTTCCCAAGTGTACTAACACCCAGGCCTACTAAAAAGTCAACAAGCACTTTCATGCGCTTTTGGACGAGTGAAAAGTGAATATTTTTCACATCGCCACTTTTTGGCCCCTCATGATCTTGCACATACCCTCTAATGGGCCAATCATCTGTACCTTGACTGTCCCCTCAACCCCCAGTGACCCTTCAAAACTGGGTTATCATGTAATCAGTGAGTGATCCTTCATTCTCCTAGTCTGCCCTGCATCCAAACATATTGGAAATACACAATGCAATGATAACAAGTCTTTCACAATCCCCCTTCCCTCAAGGAACACTATCAACCATCCATTCCACATAGAATTTCATTATTGTATGAGTGGATTATGCAAGAACGGTTAACATTAAACAAGGAGCAAACTCCTCAACACATCTTTGTTGTAAACATACCATTGGTTCAGTTTTGTAAATTTATTTTTTGTGTTAAATGCATTTAAATGGAACATTAAGCATAGTAATAATATGCTTAATCTATTAGTAATTTTAGATTAAATGCCCATAACACCTTTATCTGTTTAGCATGTTATTATAAGATACTAAAGAAGACTTGCTATTTGTCAAAGAAATCTTCATTGTCCCCCACAATGAAGAAAATGAAGATTGACCTCCTGCCCCACAACAAAGAACATTGTAATAAGAATAAGATATAATATAGTGTTAGAATAAACTTTGAAAAAAGACATGTAATGCTTAAGTTAATGATCTAAAAAGTTGCAAATATAGGAATTGAAAAAGAAGATAGTGCCAAGAAAGATTTTCACAAATATGAAATTTGAGGAAAAGTAATAACATTAACAATGCCAAGATTCACAGCATTAAATTTCACCTGCGGATGAGTTTCTGCAGTGGGTTTCCCAACATCAAAAATGTGTTGAGTTGCATTTGAGTTGTAACTAAGAGTATCATGTAGGACAAATCCTAAACTTTGAAAGTGTTCTCCAGCCTAGAAATTCAAAATTCAATCTAAGCAAGCATCAGTAAGTGAACCAAACCTTGGCTAGTCTTCCAAAGAGACTCTCATTTAAATACCTAACTCTCAATTATTTTCAAGGTTTCAGGACCCCAAGTGTCCATACAGTTCCCTAACCAGAAATGAGATTTTTTAGGTGGTTTTGAGCTTGACAAAGTCACAAGACTGGTTTATTTGTGTAAGAACCTTATCTGGATTGGTGGAAGCCTTTCCTTCTCACCAATGAAGCTTATTTAACCCTTCTTGAACTCCTCCAAAGGATTTCTTCTGCAATCTTCACCCTTGCCTTCTAAAGCCTTCACAATGCTAACCTTACCTAGCCGAGCACAGTCTAGGCTCACCTAGGGCTTGGTCTCAAAAATGGTTGCTTGCATATTCTAGGGCCCTTCTTGAAATGGCATTATGTACACAGACTGCACTTCCATATCCCATAGTTTCATGGAGTTTCCATAGTGGGGATAGGAACTACATACCCATCTTTACAAACCAGTCAGAACTAGCCAAGGAAATATAAACTTCAAACTAATTACAAAACCCGATACAAACTTGTAGATAAAACTAAACTATGAACTGGAAATCAAAAAATACACAATAAGAAAGATCCACAACACAACAATCAATCTAGTTCAACCATTATCCTTCATTCTTCATTCAATATGTGCAAATTGGCACACTAAACATAGTCACAGTCTGAATATTCTTTCTCAAAGCCATATAATATCACCTCCAACCCTTAGATTAGGGTTTTTCCAAGCATTTATGGTCTTCTCCTTAGGGTATGGGTTTGGTTAGGGCTCTTATCCATTGGGTTAGGGTTCTAACCTCATAATCAAAAAAGTTGCTAAGCAACTTTTTTGCAACTTTTGTTGCTTGAGCAATTTTTACTCTCTCTACATTTCTAGGCCACACAAATGCCAAAATCTAAGCACACATGTGCTAAATCACTAAATACCCATACTTTTAGACCTCTAACAAACCTAAGGCTAGGTGACATTAGGATGATATCATCCACTGAGTCCCTAAGCCTTTACAAAAGATTGAACAAGATTGTGACTTCAGGACCAAAACTAGACCCTTCACACACACACTAAGCTCATGGCTCTTATTATAATTACAAGGCTTCACAGAGAAGGAAATCACAACAAAATTTTCAATGGTGGGAGACCTTAGAAGGGTGCTCCTGCACCAATTTTCAAGGTTTATTCCTAAACAAAGGTTTGCCCAAGGAAAAACCCCATTAATCCCAATAATTTACCATTTTTGTGTGTGTTGAAACATGATGTGAAACTAGTTTTCCAAATCGGAGAAGTACTAAACCTAATAGTTTGTCTCGATAAATTGTAGGAAAATATAAAAGGTATAGGATGGGTAAGGCATCTTGTTCCTAGAAATAGGACAAATGAGTTGTCTTTTTTCCTCTAGTTTTGTATCAAAATGAAATTGTGGGTTAGATCCACTCTCTACTTTATATTTTAGGTTACAATCATCTATCTTTTTTTGTTAGTTTGTATTTCTTGAAACTTGTTAATTTCACCCATTTGGCCCTCCATCATGTGTCATGACATTATTTCCTCTCATATCCAATCTCTCTAATCATTATTATGAAAGATCATTGCACTCACTTGACACTTAAGTCCCACTTGAGTCTATTGGGTCATCTTCCTTCCAAGTGTACATTAAGGAATTGGAATCTACCTCTTTTCTCCTTTCTTCTTATGTACATTTTTCATTCTTGCTCCATTTATCCTACAATATCATAACGTGATAAAACTAAAGAGGAATTTTTTAATTTTGATGGATTTATGACACGTGTGAAAATTTATATTTCTAGTTCTTTAAAGTTTAGCATGCACATATTACTTTATTTTACTTTATTTTCTCAATCCAAACATGTAAAAGAAGTCAATAATGATCACATATTCACATCAAATAGACACCCTTGATTTTTTTAATTATATTATGAATCTTAATTTAATATTATAAAATATAATATCTAATTTTAATGTACTTTATTTTCACAATATCCTATTAAAATTGATCAAAGGCATTTCATTTGAATGTAATTTTGATAATTGTGAAAATGAGATCTTTGGATGAACATATGAGGGATATAAAAAGGCACTAAAAAAACCATATAGAATATTTGGTTTAAAAAATAGAGGATGTTATCATAAAAAAATTGTACTAAGAGGGATATTTGGTGCTAATTTTATTTTTTCAATCTATTTGTGAGCATATCTCCCCCTCCCATCAATATTGTTCCTCCATCACCACCCCTTTGACTTGTAATGTATATCATACTATCCCATATTATGTAGTACCTACTCCCCATGTTCTATTCTACGACTAGTTATTTTTGTAATATCCTCTCCTATGGTGATACTTGGACTTTCTGATCTAAACATTCTATTATGATGGTTAGAACTATATATTTACCTTTATGTTTTATGGATGATGATATGTTTATCAGATGATTGATATGATCATTTATGGTTATCATTTATATGTTTATAAAATTAGAAAACCATCTATCTTTATATGTTTTATGGAGCTAATCCAAGGATTTGAATCTAACCATTATCATGATGTTTTATGTTTCATGACTATGTATCTAATGTGTTTTCATGACTCAGGATGAAGTCGTAGTTACTCACTTAGTTGACGTCCACATGATGTATCGATCTTGGTCATCTATTTGCATATATCTGATTTCTATGTATATCCATAGGTATACATGTATCTCTTCTTGGTGATGCAGGATTGCAAGTACCAGGTATCGTCTCCACCTGGCTTCATAGGTCTGAGTGATCCCTCAAAATCCTTGATCATTGTTGTTGTTACAGAAATATCACCAAGCTTCCATAAGAAGAAACTCTACCTATTACCCTTTTATCCTTAGGTGGGGAGTTCCTGAGTCAATCCCTTGTGTGGATGATATATTTCTATGTCCTCTTAGTTTGTTAACTTTGTGGATCTTGTAGCTAGTTTCTTGTCTTTTGCATTCATTGAGAATGAGGTTTTGAGTATGGTAGCTCTAATTGTCTTCATGGTATGTTCAATTTTTGTTAGTATATTATTGATGTGAATTATTGTTCATATGAGGGTATAATTTAGTAATTTATCTTTATTGGTAGTTACTTATATGTACTAGTGTATCTTGTTCGGAATGAGTTAGTATGTGATTAAATCATGTGATTTTAATATCAATAATAATAAATAATTTATGGTATTAATAATGTTTTATAATATTCATAATAATAAGATGTCTATGGCAATAATAATAATAAATGTTTTAATAATAGTGGTAAATTCCAACTTATGTTAGTAGTTACCTAATATTGTATTTTGTAAAGAATATGGATTAGTGTATGAATAAAAAATATGTTTTATAATAATAATATTATGTTTGCAATAATATTTATAATAATAATAATATATGTACACATAGGCATATGGGTGCACACATATGCATATGCATACATATATTTATATAATTGTTGGTGAGTAAGTAATTATTGCATTATATTAATAAATAATTAAATAAGTTTATGGTATGGTAAATGTGTTTGGTAAATTCAATTACCATGATTATGTAACTTAGTAAATTATCCCTAAAATATATTATCTATTTTGCCACCCTTGAATCTAGGAGTCATAGATTAAAGTTTTATTAAAAAAAATTTATTTATCCCTTCACGAGAATGGTTTTGCAAACCATATTATTAATGAATAACTGATGGATATTTGGGATGGTTTCATCATTTGCATTACCCGTGAAACCACTCCCTCTAATCTATATACAGGAGAGATCTCCTGTGTGAGAGGGTATTGGATAGGAGTTGATTCGAGAAGAAATGATAATAAGATGAGTATTATGCTTGTAGGAAAATTATATTTGTGAGGAGAGAATTCATTATTCTCTGAGATTGGCATTTGGTTGTTTCGGGTAGAGGTTGGAGATTGCATCCAGAAGGATTTAAAGGAGTACTGGAAAAGATTGAGAGGATTGGATCCTTCTTCATCAACTGAATCCCTGCAGGACTCCAGGTTGGAATCCATCCTGAGAGTTAACTCTCCTTTGTGATATCAAATGATGAAAGTTTGGTTTAATGTTTCTCTGTATGCTTGTTGTTTATATAGATTGTAGAATGTTTATGTTATATATCATTGTGTCTATATTTTTGGATAAGAGAATATGATCATATATCGAATAATAATCACTTCCTATGCTTTATGAATATGAATATTAATTCTTTCTTGCATTTGTAAGAGTCTGGAGACTCCATAGCATTTTCATTTCATCTACTTTTATAATCAGAATGTCCATGAGTGCTTCCAGGCTTTAGAACTTTTATTTCAACCTTATTGTTCCATATCTATTTTAGCACCACCTTTCTTCATCCAGATCTAGGGCAGATTTTTTGGATAGATAGGATGGTTTTGATGGCCATTTCAAAAGGGAAATTGGGAGATCTCAAATGGGTCTTGCCCAGATTAGGCATCCATAGTCCCCATAATGCCCAGTTTTACCTGCAAGTCAGATTTGTCAGTCTTTTTTTTTAAATTTTCTGTCATTCTATAGAAATGTGCAGTTCCTGTAAACAATTGTGCAACTTTGTGAATCAAATGTGTAATCCTCATTACCAAATGTGCAGTTTGATCCCAAGTTAGGGTTTAGGCAGGATTTATACAAATATAACTTTAATTTCTTATACTTTAAGTTATATTTGTATAAAGAAATTAGATACATTTTAGGATGTTTGAGATAGGTTTCAGCTTCATAGGAGTTAAGATGTAGATTCTAGATTTTGGAGATTTCTAAAAATTTAGACTTAGTTAAATTTCAGGCACGGGAGGTTTTCATAGATGGAGCATTATGTTTTGCATATGGAATTTTGTATACACTATATATGTTCATTACTTGTTTTGTGGAGGTTATATGGTGCATTTAGATGATTTAATAAGGGTTAGGATGTGTTTAGGAAGCAGGATTAGGGCTTAGGATTGTCTGGAGGATCAGGACTATTCTAGGCCTCCCTTAATGCTCCTAATTTTCCTAAACATCCCTAAACTCTCCTATTCTTTAATGAAAGTTCTCAAATGTGTTTATGATGTTTTTTACTTCATGTATGATGTGTACATGATTTTTAGGTTAAGGGTAGAAAACCTAACAACACTAAGTGAGTGGCTCTCAGTGCGGGGTTGGGGCCCTAAGTGGCTAGTACCAGGATAAACATCTGAAGAGTTGTTTTAACAAGTGATAATTTAATTAAAACTTATGGGAATGGGTTCAAACACTAAAAATATTAGTGTATGCCTCACCCATTCCATTAGTGCTAGTAAAGGATATGGATGGGAGTGGGAGAAGGTGCTTATGCATAGGTACGATCGAATGGCACTTGTCTGTATGGAAGGCATTCGGTTCCGCATGTGCCTACTTGGGGGCCGGGGCCCAGAGTGGCTAGTACCAGGAAAAACCAAGGGGTGAATGCTATGCGATGACATTCACTTAGCTTGTTTCTTAGAGTTTCTACCAAGCCTTATAACCTTTGGTAAAAGATTTATACATTGATCTTCTTTTCATTTTCTATTTGGGAAAGGTTACCTTACCCTAGGTATGGCCTAGCTATCCCTTCTTTTTGGACCTTGGTGCTTATCTCCTATCACAGGGGAGTGGGCCTTTTGGTATCCACATGGTTGGGTGGTAAATCTTTTTATCGAGGTACCTTTTGCGAATGCAGTTCTTAAGGATTCATGCTTGCATAATGTTCCATTTATGAAGAATGAAGACTTGTATTTATCTTTCATGATGTAAAATTATTGTTTCCTCCCAAGAGGAGATGAATGTAATGTAATCATTAATGTATTTCAAAATGATGTATTTGGAATGGGTAGATTTAGGAAAAAGGAAAAGGGAAAGCATGAACTCTATGTATATGATGTATGTTGGAAAAGAAAGGGATTTAGTAAGATTTCAAGTAAAGTAGTATGTTTCTCATTATTGTTGATTAAGAGAAAAGCTAGTAAAACAACTGTAATATTTGCAATGTATCAAATATTTAGATGATTCTATTATATGGTATTAATGCTTTAAATGTTATATTTTTCATAAAGGATACTTAGGAATATAGATGGATTTAAATGGTAAATTGAAATGAAAGTGCTTTGTATTTCTTTATAAAGAATCTACAAATGTTGTGATGTAGTTTGCTTAAGGAGTAAATCAAGTTGTTAGTACACTAAATGGACTTAAATGAATTGTGTATTAAATAAGAAGGGAACCTTGGAGGAATCTAAGTTAAACTATGTTTTATTTATGTAATTCTTTTAGAAATTCAAAAAAATTCATAAATCATTACTTAGGTTTTCTTTTACAAAGAGAATCTTTGTTCTCTTCCCCAGTTCCCTTGTGGGGCATGACATCTTTGGTATCAGAGCACTAAGTTGCTACACTAGGGCCGAGGGAATTTGGCCCATGCTTCTTAAACTTGTTATTCATCTTAGGAAAACTTAAAAATGAAATCTAACTAAGACCCTTAAAACTTATTCTTCTTATTACCTATGGCAGGATGCCTCGTATAACCTGCAGTAGAAGGGAAGGTGCCCAAAATACCCCTCCTAGATCTCAACAAGAGAATTCTCATGTAGAAGAACAATATGAGGATAGGGGGGATCAATCTAATAATCAATTGGGAGGTTTTTAGGGGGCTCAAGTATAAGAACTCCTACAATAGATTCTACAGAGGTTAGATGTAGGGCAGGATAGAGGTCACCATGGGGAGACTAACACTCACCATGAGGAAAGGGAAATGAGTCCTAGGAGGAGAGATCAAGTAGTGGAAGAAGATGCTTTGCATGCATCTCAAATGTGAGACCTCCTTAGGACTAAGACTAACCCATTTAAGGGAACTCAAGATGGATCTACCGCTGAAACTTGGCTGTTAGACTTAGAAAGGATTTTCTCCATGCATCCTTACAACAGCAATACCAAAGCTCAGTTTACAGTCATTAACCTTAGAGACTTTGCATCCACTTGGTGGGAAATAGAGAAAGAGAAACTTCACATATATATTACCACTCTATCATAGGAACTATTCCTAGAACTCTTTCGAGCTAGATTTCTTTCTGACCACTAGAGACGGGAAAGAGTTGAAGAGTTTCACAACTTAAGGTAGCTAACTATGTCAGTTGATGACTATGAGTGGAATTTCTTTGAACATAAGCCTTACTCAAGATATAAGAATGATGAACCCATGCTGACTCAACACTTCCTTAGAGGACTCAACGGTCGCTTGGCCGACAACGTACAAATGTTTGAACCTCAGACAGTTAATGATGCAATCATCAAGGATCATCTTGTGGAACAAAATGTAGCCTTGGGGTTAGGAAGTCAGATAGGTGGCCAAGGGGGTAATTCCTTTCAGGCTAGGTTAGGTTTCAAAGGGAATCTATCTCAAGGAGCACCTGGACCTAAAAACTATCCTCCCAAAGGAAGTCAGAACCACCAGAAAAGAAAATTTCACAGCAACAACAACAACAATTACAATGGCAAAAACAATAAAAATGGGGGTTCTCAATCTAACAATTGTCGCAACTAGTAGCATGCAAAGTGATACACGAACCCTCAACCAGCTCAGAGTATGCCTCAAAACTCTAGTCGGGGTACCTATCAGCAGTCCAGCGCACCTTCTGCAAGAAGGACTTTTGTTAAGAACACTAGATGTTACTCTTGTGGTCAACATGGTCACATTGTAGTTAATTACCCTAAAAAATATACCCCAATTGCTAGCTATAGATGTAATACCCCAAAAATGGGCTATAAGTTCATTAACCTCCTACATCATCAAATCGAACGAAATCAACATCAAAGTCCTAACCTAAGGCACATCTGAACATCATCGAATCCTAATTGATTATCATAAATTTTGCATCGGAGAATATTCTTGGCAATAAATCCTATTTATCATAATTATCTTTAATTTAGTAATTATTTGGCAATAAATCCTATTTATCCTAAAGTTGATTAATTGAATATTCTCAATATTTAATTAATTAGATTTAATTTTGCCACTTAATTGTTTAATCGAAGTTAATTCTATTTATTCCTAAATTGTATTATTTAAATTTGACAATAAATCAAAATTCCTATCATTAATTGATTAAATTCTTATTTAATTAATTAAAGCAAGTTGTCATATTTGATGATATTATTTTTGAATAAAAGTTTGATTAAATGATTGATTAACCCATAAATCAATTGTTTTATTTCAAAAATCAGTTAAGTTGAGAATAAATCACTTTATTAATTCATAATTATCCATGTGCACAATCAAAGAGTAGTTAAACTCCAAATCAGAAAATCAATGCAAGTTATTGACTTTTTGGAACTCAATATCATTTTTGAGTTTTAAAGTTGATCTAAACTGCTAATTTGAGTTAAAAATTTGTTTTTGCATGATTTGCATGTTTTTGTGAATTAAATTATCTTTATTTTAAAAAAAAAACTCAAAATCAACCTGAGTTATTTGAGTGATTTATGGCTTTCTTTCATGCATCCTCAAAGCCCTGGATTTCTATAAATTAAGGCTCAGCTCTTCACAAATCATCTCATAATTTTGCGAGCTTGCTCTACCCAAATCATCTACGACTTGCACAACTATTTTGAAGAATTGGAATTTGGAGAATCAAAGCTTCTTGTGAATCAAGGCTATTGTGAGATCAATTTGGTTTTTACATTCATTTAGATTCATTTTCATATCATTTGTCAAGATCATTTAGCATATCATAGATCAATTTTCATATTAGCCTAGTTTCATATCAATTTTCATCTTATTACATCTAAAATAAAAAAAAATAGATTAATTGCATACATTCCATATCCATCTTTTGCATTCAAATCCTTCATTTAGGTGTCGTCAAGGTCACTGATCTTGATACAATCTGAGAACATCATACTCGCACCTATTAGAAGGCAGTAAATCGTTTGGTTAGTTTAGCTTTCAATTCATTGCACGATTTCAATTTTTGCTAACCACTAATGTTTTATTGAAGTGTTGTGTCTATAGAATAGGTACAAAATTCACACACACATTTTTGGTGCCCACCATTGGGCCCTGAAATGGGTTTCCATTTCAATTCTATCAATTTCTATCTTTTTCTCCTCGATTTCTATGCAAAACTATGATTTTTAATTTTTGTCTGTACAATCTTTGTACGAGTTTCTGACAAAAGTCATTTCGCACTGGACCCACTATCATACGATAGTCTATTGGATCAAGAATCATGCCAAGATGTACACACTATCATCTGGAAGTTCAATTGTCATTTCATCATACACCCAGTGTCGTACAAGTTTCTAGACTGTCGTCTGGGAGCATACCCACTATCGTATGAGTTTCGAACTATCGTCTGGGAGCATACCCACTATCGTACAATTTTTGGCATTAGGTTTCAACTATCATTTCATTTTTCAAGGAAATTTGTCATATTTGGTTTTCAAATTTTGACTAACAGCTAATCTTAACAATTGAAGTTCTCTATTTTTGATTGACTCCTACTGGTTTTGATTGGAAAAAGCACAAGAAATTGCTAAAAATAGGTAAACATCTACTAAGTGCATTGTGAGGATTCCAGGTATTCTCCTTAATCTGATAACATTTCAATTTGGATCCTAAAATGAATCTCTCATGTGTTTGGCTTGAGTGTTTTCTTTGCATGCTTTTCTTCAAATTTGCATAATTGGATACTAGGTTGTAACATCTTAAGTATTGATAAGCAATCTTAGGATATTTTTGATTGATCTTATTAGCGAAATTGGGATATTGGACTCTCTTATTCTTAATCACCCCTCATTTTCACCTTGTGGTTGCAAGGTCAACACCACATTCAGGGGAGGGGTCTACTTAGAAAGAGCGTTAATTGTTCCACCAGTTCTTTCCCATTTTGTGCTTTTCAGACCTCATTAGTATTCTAGGGTGTGGACTCGCTTTTAAATTTGTGTGAGGAGTTAAATGCACCACTTTGTGGACTCACCTCACATTTATTTGGAGCATTAAGTGTACCACCTTTTTTTCTTTTGAATGCTTTTGGATACATTTGTTTTCTGATATATCTATGAAAACATAGTAATTAGGCCCTATGAACACTATTTGTGGCTCTTGAGAGATTGGATTCCTAGTGGAATCCTTCTTGATAATAGAATCCTTGTAGGTAGGGAGGATACTTAGTGCGTCTCATGTTTTACTTGGTCTGTGCATCTTCCCTTATTGATTGATGCATTCTCTCTCCGGAGATGTTGATAGATCACATGGGGTTGATATCATAGACCTTGGTGAGATAATCTTCATCGTAGCATGTCAAATTTATCTACCTACTTTGTTTGGGTTAAAAGTGAAAAGGTGTCAAACCCTTGGATCTGGAGCCAAGTCCCCTTGTGGTATACTATTGTGAGTCACCTTTAGAGAGGGTTAATTATAGTGGACACTACCTTCATAGGGAAAACTGCGTTGACAGAACCTCAAGCGATAATAGCCATTTTCACTGTGGTAGTGACAACCGCTATATAAATGTCCTATTGGAAGAAATCTCCACAGGTATGGTTCATTGTTGGGTTGTCAGATCTCCCTAGCAGCTCCTGAAGATTAAGTTCTTAGACTGTGTCAAAACCTTGGTGCATCGGGATTGGAGTTCACCCCTTTGGATCATAAAATTTGCAGAGTCAAACCATTACTAAAAATCCTAGCGAGGCCAAATTTTCATTTTCTAGGGTACATGTGCATTATTGCAAAACATTTTTGGAACATACACAATTAGCACTTCTGAGGATTAGAATGAATAAGTCACTTGATTGTTCATGCGCAAGGTTGCTTTTGCCCTTGTTCATTGTTTTTAGACATGCTTGAAATCACTTGCTTGCTATTTTTCATGCTTGTTTATCTATCTGGTTACTGAAAATAAACAAATCTGTTAGAATCCTCAAATCTGGACATTAAAATTTGCAAACAATCCGAATCTGAAAACTCAAAATTTGCAAAATCTGAAATAAAATCCTTTTCTAGAGTCAAAAGTCATCTCAGGAGGTCAAAAATTCATACGAGTTTCTATCAAGTGTCATTTCATTACTACCCATCTCTCGTATGATAGAGAACCCAGTGTCGTACGAGTCTTCCTGCCAGTCCAAATAAAAAAAGTCAAATCCTGCTAGCAACTATCATACGAGCTTTTCAACTATCATTTCATAGCATGCCCACTATCGTATGAGTTTTGAAACTATCCTTTCATAGCATACCCACTGTCGTACGAGTCTACAGAGTGTCGTTTGGGAAATTTTTGAAAGCTGTCAGAAAATTGTCAAAATTGCCAGATATTTAGCTTTTTCAGCCTATTTCCAGAATCTGTCGATCAAATCACTGTGTCAGGAATAGAGCAGTAACTATTGAGAATCCAATCATTATCCTAAAGTGGCCTTTTGAATTTGATTCAGCCTTCTATTTAATCAATTTGAGTCCTTTTCATCTTGTGTCAAAACCTTGTCATAACTATCAATCTTCAATCAATCATCAAAATGACTAAGTGTTGTGATATCTTGTCTGCTATATTTTGGGAACCTACCCATACATCTAGGGCACAGTATCCTTCACCCACATTTAATAAAATCTTCAAATCAATCAAACCTTGACAAGGTTGCATCATTTGATCATCTTGATTCAATTCATTCTTCATTCATCTAGATCTTATTCTTTGTTTCACTCAAAGTTGATGGTAGAAACTAGAGCTTCCTCACACAAGAAATCTAGAGAAGCATCCTAGACCTTACCTATAACCGCTACCAAGGGTCCAACTCTTGAGCAACTCATCAATTTTGGTCTTTATGAAGATGACGGTCTTGGCAACTATCGATTAAAAAATGGTTACATTCCTCCTCCATCAACTCACAAAGGTACCCAGCAAACCCCACATCAATCTATTCCAAGGAGTCCAAAAACTCCCACCATGTCTCAAGCAGGGACAAACTTTGGCTCTCAGATAACTCAATCTCAACATGGTGCAGATCAGGAACCCACACTTGAAGAAATTGCTCAATATCAAAATGATGATAACTTCAAATGAATGATGAAGCATTTTTTGAAAGAAGATAGAGAGGCATACTTTTTACAATTAGCTCATCAAGGACCTAAACTTCCTCCCAACTTTAATGTTGAAGATATCATTATGCATGAGGAAGAAACTCCACTCACAGCTATGATGAAATAAATGCATGCTATGCAAGTTGAACTTAACAATCTTAAGAAAGAGAAGGAACCCAAGGAATTCTCCATGGAGGTCCTTTGTCCTTTCCCTTTTGACAAAGACTTGTACATGCACCCATTCCCAAAAAGAGTGGAGATACCAAATTATGATAAATATGACAGACACTTTGATCCTCAAGATCACATTAGAGAGTTCTATACACAATCCATGGAGTTCATGCATGAACTGACCTATCTCATGCACCTCTTTCCTAGATCTTTGGGAGGAGCATCCATTCATTGCTTTTCTAGGTTGCCACCTACTATCAAAAATTTTGAGGAGTTGATCAAATTGTTTTATCAACAATACTCCTACAATATTCAACATCCAGTCACCATGATTGATATTTGTAATCTTAAGCAATATCCAAGGGAACCATTCCTAACGTTTCTCAAGAGATAGAGGAAGAAGTTCTCTCTATATGCCAGACCTATTCCAGAAATAGAAAAACTGGAAATCTTCATCAATAACCTTGTTCCAAAAATCAATTATCCTCTACAAATGCAAGATCATACATCTTTTGATAAGATGGTGGACAATGCTATCAAAATCAAAAAAGTGCTTGTGAAAAAAGGAGAAATCACACTTCAAAAAGACAAGTACAAATCAGGATCCAGTTCTAAAGACAAGAACAAGAACTGGAACAAGAATAAAGGCATTGTCACAAATGGAATTGTTGACACTATCTGTGCCCCATCAAAGGCACTAGCCTACAACCTAACTCTTGGTTCCCAAGCCATTAAAGCTTCCGAACAAAAGTCATCCGAACCATTTCAAAAGAAGCCAGAATACAAATCTTGGGATAAACATCGAAAGTTCACTCCTTTGGGAGAATCTTTAGAATTAGCTATGAAAACTCTACTAGCTGATAACATCATCTCTTTGCCAACAATCTAACCACCTAATTTTGAGCCTAAGCCAAAATGGTGGAGAGAAAATGAATTCTATGATTTCCATTGAGGTAAAGGTCACAAAATGAATAACTGCTTCTAGTTGAAACACACCATTCAAGAACTGATCGATAGTGGAGACATCATAGTTGACAATCCTAAGAGAAATAATGATCATATGGCATTTACAGAACCATTTGTACAACATGGTCAAGGAGTTTCAACTTCTCAACCTAATATGGGGGAAAAAGTCAACTATGCATACCCTGGAAATAATGCTGTCATCAATATGGTTGAGCCATGTCTCTTTGAAAGTTGCAATGTAATCACAATTGTAAGAAGAGATAGACAAAATCAATCCACCAACACAATTACTTGATCACAAGCCCAAGCACATCTGAAAAGACAAAACCCAGATTCATCAAATGTCCCTAAGGTGCCCTTCAATCTTTCATCTGCTTCTAAATAGAAGGTTGCTTCCAAATCTTCCAATCCAAAGGATACAAGGCCTACATCTTATAGCATTGTTCAACAACTCCAGCACACTAATGCCAAAATCCCTATGTTTGCATTGCTTTGAATATCTCCAGCTCATAGAGCCATACTAGACAAAGCTTTGCTCAGTTACAATGTTCCTGATGACCTTGATTTAGATAGGTTCCAGACTATGGTTGGACATCTTACATCTCCGCAATATATCTCCTTTTTAGAGGAAGATGACAACTCCTTGAGTCACCCACATAATCAACCTTTGCATATAGAAGTCTTGATCCAGAACCGTAGAGTCAAACATGTGTTGATAGATGGGGGCACTGGCCTAAACATTTGTTCTTATAGCTTGATCACACAATTGGGATTTTTAGAATTGGCTATTGATCCTCGAAAGAAGATAACCATAAAAGCTTATGATGAACAAGAAAGATCTTCTAAAGGCACCATTGTCTTACCCATCTGGGTGGGTCCAGTTATCAAAGATACCACCTATCAAGTGCTTGATCTACCATTGGCCTACAACATCCTCCTAGGGAGACCATGGATACATGAAATGCAAGCTATTCCTTCTACATACCATCAATGTTTGAAGTTTCCTTATGAAGGAGTAGAGGTTACTATCCCCGCGGATCTAAATACAACTTGCAATACCTTGAAGGAAAGTGCAGATAAACTTGTCCCTAATAATAGAGAATCTTCCATTGAACCAACTAAAGAAGCATCCACATCTAAAATGGAAGATCTTTCAAAAGAGGTTAATATCAAAGAAAATAGTATGGGAGAATATACTATCAAGCCAGTCTTATCTTTGACGTCTCTCCCTATCTCACCTAAGTCTTATGGGAAATCTTTGAAACAATCCAAACCAGAGTCTAAAGAACCCCTTGAGGTATATAAAAAGAATATTGTAGTAGAACAAGTCTCCAAGCAAGAATTTGAAGAAGATGAAGCTGTGCTCGCATGGCTATACAAAGATGAACCTGAATCCCACAATGTTCAAACTAGTGACTCTACAACACCATAGATCCCTTCTAAGTCATATGGTCTAGGAAATAAATTGATAGCTAAGATGGTATATCCAGGTCAAGGACCTCTAGGAGTCAGAGGAAAAGGTCTTGTAGCACCTCTCCCACATACTAGTAGAGAAAATAAAGACAAAGTTGGCTTAGGCTTAAAAAAGAAACCCTATCACCTCAAAGGTAATTGTTCGCATGTCATAGAGAAAATCACACTAGGTGAACCTCTTCTTAAGAAAGAAGAGACAGAACCATCAGATAGTGATTCAAATAGCTCAGAACTCATCCCCTATGAAAAATTTCCTAAGGAGATCAAAGACCTTCTTGATGATAAAGATGATCCAATCAAAAGAATTAATGTAGTAGAAACACAAGAACCTACTATCAATCAAGAGATAGTTGCAACACAAGAACTAACTAATCTTGAAAACCATCAAGAAGAAGAAGGTGGTAGTTATTCTGAGATAGATTCCCATGAGTATGAATACAAATCCGAATCTAAGGGTAACCTTTCTTGGGGTATTCACCTTGACTTTACTCATGTTCTAAGATTTCCTAGAGATCCTAAATCAGAAGATGAATCTAATGACTATGAATGGGGAATCATTCCAGAACTAGATGAGCTTATCATAGAGAAGCATGTTGATGTTATTCACCAATATGCACCTTGACCCAATGTAAGTCTAGAATGAAATGATGAACCTATCAAGTCTGATCCACCTATGGCTAAATTGGACTCCCACGATGACATTGAGCCTATTCATGAATTGAATGTCTTAAGTTGTAATATCACCTTTGAACTTGAGCATCATGTTAGGACCAATGATGACATATCCATATCCATAAACACTATCTCCTAATCTTTCCCCACTTTGACTATCCAATATCCAGAACTTATTGATCAAACCTCCACAAATCTAAGCCATGGTATTTATACCTTCCCAAATGACTATACCTTTGCTTTCTACCTAAATGTAGTTGAGCCTATGAGGACTTCCATCAGTGAACCGAGCGTCAACATGACCAAGTCAGACATCAAATATCTTAGCCAGAAAAATAAGAATAAGAATAAAAAGAAAAGGAGTTCTGAGGGTGAAAACCACTTTATGGCAGTCTCAGAACCTACAAAAGTAAAAATAAAAGACGTATTCAAAGGTGAAAACCTCTCTGAGGTGCCTAAGGATGAGATATTTGATGTCCTTCTGAGTCATTTACAAGACAGATCTCCAGTTCTAATTAAGCCCACTCAATCGATCAATTTCGGTACAACAAAGGAACCACAATTGGTACATGTAGCACAATCATTATCAGAAGAAGAGAAGAAAAAATTTACTACATTCCTCATAGTGAATAAGATCAACTTTGCATGGAAATATTTAGATATGCCAGGATTGGATCCTCATCTTATCATGCACCATTTATCTATAGCTCCTAATGTAAAACCTGTCAAGCAAAAATTATGAAAGATGCATCCTCATGTTGCAAGCTTGGTAAAAGATGAATTAGAGAAGCTCCTGAAAGCTGGATTCATCCAAGTTATTGACTATGCAGAGTGGATCTCTAATATTGTACCTATTTCTAAATCAGATGGTTCAATCAGAGTGTGCACAGACTTTAGAGATGTGATTAAAGCGTGCCCTAAGGATGATTTTCCACTACCTAACATTGATATGATAGTGGACATGACTACAGGTTTCGAGATGTATTCCTTAATGGATGGTTTCTCTGGATATAACCAAATAAAAATTGCTCTAGAGGACCAAGAGAAAACTACTTTCACATGTGCATGGGGTACCTTCTGTTGGAATGTCATGCCATTTGGGCTTAAAAATGTTGGTGCTACATATCAAAGAGAAATGACATCTATTTTCCATGACATGATGCATCAAACTATGGAAGATTATGTTGATGACACATTAGCGAAATCTATGATTAGAACTAAACATCTAAAGGACTTGAGCATGATCCTAGATAGAATGGAAAAGTTTAGTCTCCGACTAAATCCTAAGCAGTGTGCTTTTGGTGTCACTTCTGGAAAGCTCTTAGGATACATCATTTCAAAGAAGGGCATTGAAGTTGATCCAGCTAAAGTAAAGGCTATAATGGAGATGCAACCCCCTAAGAATATCAATCAAATGAGGACATTACAAGGAAGAGTTCAATCTATCAGAAGATTCATATCACAGCTAGCGGATGTATCACAGCCATTTACAAAAACATTACATAAATGTGTGACCTTTGCATGGAACAAAGAATGTGAATAGAACTTCAATCATATCAAGAAGTATCTATCCAATCCTCCTATATTGATGCCTCCTATTCATGGGAAGCCATTGATCTTATATGTCTCCGCTATAGATACATCACTAGGGGCATTGCTAGCACAACATGATGAAGATAAAAAGGAAAGAGCTATATACTACATCAGTAGAACATTGGTGGCATATGAAAAGAACTATTCAATGATTGAGAAAGCTTGTCTAGCTGTGATCTTTGCATCATAGAAACTGAGACACTACATGTTAGCTCATACTACTCAATTGGTAGCCAAGATTGATCCACTAAAGTACCTACTAAGCAAAGCTGCCCTCACGGGTAGATTAGCTAAATGGGTCATGCTATTGAGTGAATTTGACATTGAGTATGTTGAGAGAAAAGCTATAAAAGGATAGGTCATTGCTGATCAATTGGCTAAAGCCCCATTGTTTGATGACACACCGCTACAAATGGAATTTCCAGATTCCTCTATCATGCATCTTTCTTCTAAAGAATGGAAATTATTCTTTGATGGCTCCTATACATAGAATGGATCTGGAGCAGGCATATTGTTCATAACTCCTCAAGGATACTCAATCCCAAAAGCCTTCAGATTAAATTTTCCTTGCACAAACAATATTGCTGAATATGAAGCCCTTTTGAATGGTATGAAAATAGCAATTGAATGGAGACTGAAAAAGCTACACATTCATGGAGACTGTCAACTTGTTATTCATCAAGGCAATGATGTGTACCAAACTAAAGATGAAAAGCTCATTCCTTACAAGAGAATGGTAGATGATCTAAAGAAGTATTTTCTATCTATCACATTTGAGCAAATTCCTAGAATGGAGAACAAGGCTGCCGATGCAATGGCAACATTATCTACTCTCTTACAGCAGCCTAAACATGAGCTATGCTACGAGTTCCTAGTGGAAGAACTATCCTATCCTGCATACAATTCCCTTGAAACCCACATGATTTGCACTATTGTAGGTCATGTATCATCCAGATACAAAAACCTATTTTCCTATCTCCAAGACCAAATCATTCCCGATACCTTCAATCGCTATGAAAAGAGATACCTTATCCGAAATGCCTCCTGATATGTCATCATTGGTCATGATCTATACAAACGAGGTCTAGATGGTACGCTACTTAGATGTTTAGAATGGGAAGAGTCTCAACGTGTGTTAGAGGAAGTCCATGATGGTATTTGTGGGTCACACTCGAACGGTTTAACACTAGCACAAAAACTTATTAGGGTTGGGTACTATTGGCCTGAGATGGAGAAAGAGTCTATCAAATTTGCTAAGAATTGTCAAAAGTGTCAAGTGCATGGCAACTTAATTCATGCTCTAGGGAGAGATCTAATTCCCTTTACTACACAATGGTCTTTCCATCAATGGGCATTTGATCTTATCAGGATGATTCATCCTCATTCTTCTAATGGACATACCCATATAATCACAGCTACAGATTATTTTACAAAATGGGTAGAAGCAGTCCCTTTGACACAAGCAACTGGAAAGCAAATATCTATGTTCATATTGAACTATATCATATGCAGATATGGGATACCTCATTCCATAATCATAGATAACGGTGGACAAGTCAAGAACAAAGACCTAGATGATCTATGTGCTAAATTCAAGGTCACACAACATTGGTCTTCTATCTACTATCCTCAAGGGAATGGCCAAGCTGAGGCCTCTAACAAAAATCTATTGAAAATCTTGCACCAAATAGTTAATAAAATAGGAAGAGACTGGCATCTCATGATCAATCTAGCTCTTTGGGACTATAGAACAAGTATCAGAACACCTATAGGGGCTACACCTTTCACTTTAGTTTATGGGTCTGAAGCGGTACTACCTATTGAGGTTGAAATCCCATCACTACGAATCAGAATGTATGGTCTAGTAACTAATGATGACTACAGAGTGTCTTGGTTGCAAGAACTTGACTTACTAGATGAGCACAGACAAGAAGCATATGATCATCTCAAAGTATATCAAAAGAGAATGTCTAGAGGCTACAATAAGAAAGTCAGACATAGAGAATTTTAGGTTGGTGATCTAGTCTTGAGAGAAAATCCTAAAATCAATCACATTGAGAACGCAAGGGGAAGTTTGAACCCAACTGGTTGGGTCCCTTTGTAATCACTGGTACTTTTGGCTCTGGTGCCTATCAACTCTCAACAACTGAAGGAGAATAGCTCCGAGAACCAATCAACATTCTCCATCTGAAGAAATTCTATGCCTAAGACATTTAGTGTATGCTAAAATGTCCTGGAAAAAATCTTAAAAATCTGAAAAAGTCTTGAAAAAATGAACATCTTGGTGAAAACCTAGCAATAGGTGCCTTGATGATTCACAAAAAAAGTAAAAAAAATCAAAAGTACAAAAAAAATTTGAAAAATATCAAAAATTCAAAAAAAAATTGAAAAAATGAAAAATACACAAAAATGAGAAAAAGGAAAAGTGCCTTGGTGAAAACCTGGAAACAGGCGCCTTGGTAGCAAAAATAGAATCTCTGCCAAGATGGTGAAAACCCAAAAAATGGGCACCACTTGTTTCAAAATGCTCCATCTATCAGTGCAATCTTGGTCTTTCCTAGCTTTTAGTCTTGCTTTAGTTTGTACATATCTCCCGGTTTGTTTATGCATTTCCAATTTTCAATAAGTCGATTTGTACACCAATCAGCTCAAGCGTCTGTATCCTATCAATGCTTAACACTTGGGGGAAATCAATGTCATATCCTATGGCCTCCAATGTATCTTAGACGAGTCATATCCAGTCAGAGTCCTTTGAAGCTTCATCCGAGTTAGTCAGTCAGCCTTGTCTCCAGAAAGGATTTTGCATCTACAACAACACAATCAAACATCAAACACAAACTGAAAACAATCTATGCTTTTTACATGCTTTTATCTCCTTGTATGCTCACTGGTTCGCATTGAGATTTTTTCATATTGTGTCTCTTTGAGCTCTTCAATGATGTCCTTTATAGGATTTAGAGAGTGATGACTAGGGGCATAATATTTTCTTTGTTTTCTACTTGTATGTGAAAATCTAACAACTTTGGAAATTTTGGATTGAAATGGTGTCCGACTATAAGAGCCTCTATCTCAAATTGGATGGCCATGTGTACCTCGACCATTGATACCCAAAAAATTCAAGGAAGTTTGATCTAACTATTGTCTTTTTGAGTGACTTCTTTCTTCTATTGTGAACTGCGATCTTACCTAAGGATGTGAACAATAAAGGGTCACTACGGGTAATTCACATTGGATTTAGAATAATCTCTTGATTATTTGATGTGTTTGAATGCAAGGCGTATTTAGGTCATCACAACATGTATGTTTTGATGCTTATACAAATTTTTATATCAAAATGGACATGATATTCAGGTCATCCTGGCACTTGTGCCTTGGTGCTTATATCTAATTCTGACATTCTGAAAACAAAATCAATATTCATATATCCATGGTTGTCATAATCAGTGGGTGTTGTATTGATTCTTGTGCATACAAATTGATATTCATATGTCTATGGTTTCATAGCTAGTGGGCATTATATTGATTTATCCAGTTACCTAAAATTTTAATGATGATAACAAATTGACACATGATCAGTGACTAGGTCCTAGGTCCTAGGTTGCATTTCATACTGCGTGTCTCTTTGCATTTTTGCATGTTTGCATGATCTCACAAATGTTTGTAAATGAACTTCAAATGCTTAAACAATTCTCCACTTGTCTCTTCATATCCAATGAGAGCTGAGTCTCACTCGAAGGTCTCTTCACCGAATTGCAAGCAGTAACCCTCCTGGGTTAAACATCCTTTTGACATAAGACCGAGTGCTTGTCTTCATCAACCTGCAAAAACATATCATGTGTATCGTTTCATTTATATCCCATATCATTACCATTTTTTGCATTACATTGCATCCAGTGCATAAGCATAAAACATACATACGTCTTTTCATAATCAATTACATTTGCATAACATCCATACATATGAAAGAAATTATTGCATTGCATTGATCCATACATACATTCTACACTACTCATAGCATAAACATCACATGATATCATCATAAAATTGAAACATGACAAGTACAAATGAAGTCACGATCCAAAATATAGATCTCATATATATCATCAACTCAAAATGTGTCAGGGGTGCACTACTGGCACAATGTACAAAAGAATGAGCTCCAGAGAGCTATCAGAGTCAAAATAGTATATCAGTGATCAAAAGAACAAAGTATATCAAAACATGAGAACAAGAATCAACTATCGGCATGCTCCTTAGTATCTAGTGGAGGAGGTGGTGGTGCATCTAGTATAGCCTCTACTCTTGGTACCCTAGCTCCCTCTAAGGATTCCATGTAATCTAAATAAGTAGGTACTCCCTGCGCAGTAGGGACAATAGCATAGTATGCAGACATGTAATATGAAGCCTGTGAGGTCTGATGGGTCACCTCTATCTATAATCTCTGAAACTCTAAGTGAAACTCTACATGAAGCTCTATGCGCTGCCTATCTACCTCTAAATACCTCTCCTCCCACCTAGCACTTTGTACCTTCAGGTCCCAGACCTGAGCTCTGAGATGTCTGATAGTCTCTGATGACGTGAGAGGAATAGTTAGATTTCCCTCAGCTGCTAGCATCTCTGTGTCCTGTGGCTACTCTGCTACTACTCAATGGTATCTGCTCTATGCACCTTATGGAATCTAACCTCAACTCCTAGATCAAAAGTGGTATTTGCCTATACCAAATCTCCATCACCACCTACAAAATGCTCAGCTACTAAAACCTCATCTACAAAACCAACACTACCCAAGGTACCCCTCTCACCCCTGGTCTAGCTCTGTGAACCTATGGATGTAGTTGTTGTAGAAGTAGAAGGATGCAGGGGCCTCATCTATCTTGATGGTCTCTGAAGTGGAGCCGTCACTCTCTATCTAGGTGTTGTAGGATGTACTACCTGCGGTCTCGGGCCCTATACCCCAGGAGCACCTGTAACATCCATCGCCTCCTCCATGGAGGGTATCTACTTAGTGGGATCCAAGAATCTGTGAACAGGGTCGTCTACAAGCCAAGCAATGTATCCATCTATGACCCCTGCATCAACAACCTATGGACGATAGTCCCAGTCTCTACCTATGATAGCATTGTACTCCTCTAAACATAGAGAATAGGTGAGCCGCTGTGTCCATCTGAGCCCAATCTCACGAACAATGCGAGCATATGTGGTATACTCCTGTGGGGCATCTTGTCTGCATCCATACTGATACCACACTTGAGTAATCAAAAATCTCTCCAAAATGGTGGGAGAACGACCAATGAGTACCCGACTCTGAAGAAGAAAACTATACTACTCCCTCGCAGTAAGCCAGGCCTCTATCTGCAAGTAGGGTCTCCAATGCACAAATGTCATATCATCTAAGCATTGTCAGAAGTACTTAGTATGACCCATGCGAACCTATGTGACATAACCAACATACGTATATATCACTAGCTCCTGTGGCTGCCGCTGTGTCTGGAAAACCGATCTCAAAATTGGATATGCTCCTATGCCCATATCTGTAATACAAGAGATCCAGAAGTGAAACTCTTGCAATCTTGATACACGACCTCGTGCATCTCTGAAAACATGTGGGCCAATAGGCACTGACCCTAGGCAAGCTTAGTAGGGGTGGCCATAAGAAGGGCTACCATCGGAGCCCATCCCATCAAAAATCCATTCTGCTGATGGCCTAGCATGATGAGCTCACCGATCATCCCAACAATAATGCACTCTAAACGGTGCGTCTGACCATATCTTTGTACAAGGGTCTCCTAGGAAATGGACCCCGTCAACTATATGTCATCACCAAACAGATGCCTAAATGCATGAAGACTAGTCTGGCTGGAACTCACATACTCAGGAAGCTGACTGCTATGGAATGGAATGTGTAGTATCCTATAAATATCCTCTGGAGTCACAGTCATCTCTCCAGTCAGTAAATGAAATGTCTGTGTCTCAGAATGGAATCACTCAATCAGTGCAGTCAAAAGGCCATGATTTACCCTAATATCAGGTAAATGGATCAAATACTTGAAGCCACATGCAGCAAGATGAACCCTCATAGGGTCAAGAAGTGAGACACATAATCTCTGGGTCACTGGGTATGAATGTCGAACATGAACATCTGGATATGTGACCTATATCATGCAAACACAGGGAATTCTATCAGAAATTGGGTTCAATAACAGGCTAATAGTACAGAAATTGGACAGTAAGGTACTTCAGAAGGTAGGTCAAAAGGTTAGATATCAGCATCAGAAATCAGAAAAGTCAAAATTTGGTCCTAAATATCAATTTTAAGCCCTTTGTTTTTCATACGACAGTCCAGATTGGCACCGAAAGTCGTACGAAACTCCACAATAAACCATACGACAATCCATGGTCATACCACACTAGATTCAGTATCATATGAGTTTCCAGGGACCCGATGAGATGTCGTATGACACATGGGTCCCCTTCATACGACACTGGGTAATGCATGAAACAACAAAGCAAATGGAATTCAAATGTCATACGAGTCTGGGTTGGGACTCGTACGAGTTTTCATACATGCGAAATTCAAAAAGCTAAACACGTATGAAAAAAATTTTAAAATGCTATAAAACATGAAAAATTTGCATTTTCGGAGGGGCACAGAGGTCCACCTACTGGATGTCCATACTGTCGGGGTCTCTAGTATCTCCGGCTGCACTCAAATCGATGCGAACTCATAGGAACCTTCGAATCTCGTTGTTCTACCATTTTCTTGCTCAGAGGGCTCCACAAGGTCTCCAAAGTCAAATGGTTGAAATGAATTGAAAATGACCCTTCAAGCCTTTATATAGCATTTGACCTAATTTTCAAAAGTGCTCCGTTTTCCATGAAAAGTACACCCCTAGCTAATTTTGACGTTCTGTATCCATTTTCGGGATCAAAATCAAAATCTAAGATCATTTACTATGTCAAAATCATGATTTAAAATTTTTGGGCCTAGGACGGTCTATTGCTTGCATAATCAACCTTCAATCATCATAGAAATCCAGTATCCAACTTAACTGATTATCTTCCATCAAACTATCAAAATTTCAACTTGGTCAACCATGGTCAACTCATGGTCAAACCTAGTCAAACTTGGTCTTTTGGACCCTCCAAACGATGCAGAATGCATTCTCGAATGTGTTTAACCACTTTTCAAATCAATTAACATGCTTCTGAACTATCAACCCTGACTTGTCTTGTCAGATTTCAATTTTAATCCCGAAGGGGGCATGGTATTACATATCATTCAAAGTCTGTAATCTAAATTTGTAAACCATATCTTTCATTAGTAATCAAGACAACAACCACGTCTAGTTGTTGATTCATCAAAAGTCCTCATCGCTCGGGGAAAATCAATCATCGCTTGGGGCATATCAGATTCATCGAGATCCATATCAATCTGGTATTCTCCTAATCTTGTAAATTGTATCAATTTATTGCAACTATCGGTTCAATTGTGTTCTTTCCTTGATTCTTTGGTAACTGAAGGGTTCAGATGTGATACCAACGTGATTCTTCTAAAGACAATCGAGTCTAGAATCGGTCACTCACTTTTTCACAATCATAAGGTTCGGAATCAGGCATTTTGACGCTTTTGTTTCATTGGTTCATCGTTGCTATAGTTAACATTATCTTTGGTCATTCAGGACCTATTATCTTCATATCAATTTCAATCAATTTCTATGTCATATCAATTTCAAACATCAATTTCAAACATCAGTTTCAACATCATACACAGAAAATCTTTGAACCACTGCGCTTCGCACAGTAATTCAAAGAGGGGCAAAATGTAATACCCCAAAAATGGGCTATAAGTTCATTAACCTCCTACATCATCAAATCGAATGAAATCGACATCGAAGTCCTAGCCTAAGGCACATCTGAACATCATCGAATCCTAATTGATTATCATAAATTCTGCATCGGGGAATATTCCTAGCAATAAATCCTATTTATCATAATTATCTTTAATTTAGTAATTATTTGGCAATAAATCCTATTTATCCTAAAGTTGATTAATTGAATATTCTCAATATTTAATTAATTAGATTTAATTCTGCCACTTAATTGTTTAATCGAAGTTAATTCTATTTATTCCTAAATTGTATTATTTAAATTTGACAATAAATCAAAATTCCTATCATTAATTGATTAAATTTTTATTTAATTAATTAAAGCAAGTTTTCATATTTGATGATATTATTTTTGAATAAAAGTTTGATTAAATGATTGATTAACCCATAAATCAATTGTTTTATTTCAAAAATCAGTTAAGTTGAGAATAAATCACTTTATTAATTCATAATTATCCATGTGCACAATCAAAGAGTAGTTAAACTCCAAATCAGAAAATCAATGCAAGTTATTGACTTTTTGGAACTCAACATCATTTTTTAGTTTTAAAGTTGATCTAAACTTCTAATTTGAGTTAAAAAGTTGTTTTTGCATGATTTGCATGTTTTTGTGAATTAAATTATCTTTATTTTAAAAAAAACTCAAAATCAAGCTGAGTTATTTGAGTGCTTTATGGCTTTCTTTCATGCATCCTCAAAGCCCTAGATTTCTATAAATTAAGGCTCAGCTCTTCACAAATCATCTCATAATTTTGTGAGCTTACTCTGCCCAAATCATCTATGACTTGCACAACTATTTTGAAGAATTGGAATTTGGAGAATCAAAGCTTATTGCGAATCAAGGCTATTGTGAGATCAATTTGGTTTTTACATTCATTTAGATTCATTTTCATATCATTTGTCAAGATCATTTAGCATATCATAGATCAATTTTCATATTAGCCTAGTTTCATATCAATTTTCATCTTATTACATCTAAAATCCAAAAAAAATAGATTAATTGCATACATTCCATATCCATCTTTTGCATTCAAATCCTTCATTTAGGTGTCGTCAAGGTCACTAATCTCGATACAATCTGAGAACATCATACTCACACCTATTAGAAGGTAGTAAATTGCCTGTTAGTTTAGCTTTCAATTCATTGCACAATTTTGATTTTTGCTAACCACTAATGTTTTACTGAAGTGTTGTGTCTATAGAACAGGTACAAAATTGACACACACAATAGATAGGCCACTTCAGAACCAACAGTATTTAATGCAGGCAGAACTCACTAAGTATTTGCCACATTAGACCACAAACAAGCCAATCATCAGGGTCCAGTCATCGAAACCCCAGGTTTGTTAAGGGGTATCTTTACCACTATACTATTTGATTCAGGAGAAACAGACTCTTTTATTTCACCTTCTTTAGTAGAGAAATGTGGGCTAAAGGTAGTAAGGTAGGAAGATAGGTGGCAGGTTGAGCTATCCTTTGGGGCAAGAATAACCTTTGACTCTTGTGTCCATAGTTACAAGTTAGAGATTGGACCTTTTTCCACCTTAGTAGATCTCTGAGTAATTTCACTAGGCTTGTATGGGGTAGTTTTGGGTATGGATTGGTTGGATGATCACAAAGCCACTTTGGATTGTAGAAACAAAAGCATTCAGTATTCAAATGACTTAGGAGAACCTAAAAATATTGTTGGGGTGCAATGACCCATCTCTCTCCACATGATTTCTGCGATGCAGCTCAAGAAGTGCATGCACAAAGGATGCCAATTGTTTGCAGTCTCAGTAGAGGACTTGGACCAAGGAGAAAGTAGGGATGTATCACTAGAACATCCCCTATTATAGGAGTACTTGGATGTTTTTCCCAAAAAAATTCTAGGAATGCCTCCCAAGAGGGACATTGACTTCCAAATTGAGTTGGTTCCAAGAGCAGAACCAATCTCCAAAGCTCCATACCATATGACCACACAAGAACTTGGGGAACTCAAGCTTCAGTTGGAAGGCCTTTTGGAAAAAGGATTTATCAGACCCAGTGTGTCACCATGGGTCACACCAGTAATATTTGTGAAGAATAAAGATGGCTCTCTTCGATTGTGCATCGACTATCATCAACTCAACAAAGTCATGATCAAGAATCAGTATCCTTTACCCCGGATTGAAAATATATTTGATCAAATGAAAGGGGAAAAAATATTTTCAAAAATTGATCTCAAGTCAGGATACCATCAACTTAGAATTCAGGAAGTTGATATTCATCGAACAACTTTCCATACCAGGTATGGTCACTATGAGTTCACTGTGGTACCATTTGGGTTAACGAATGCCCCTTCTGTATTCATGAGCTCAATGAATGATATTTTTAGAACTTGGATAAATTTGTGATAGTTTTCTTGGATGATATCTTAGTGTTCTCCAAAACTCTTAAATAACATGAGGTTCATCTTCACCAAGTATTGCAATGCCTTAGGGAAAATCAACTTTATGCCAATGTAGAAAAGTATGAATTCTTTCAGACAGAGGTTAAGTATCTTGGACACATCATTTCAGGAAATGGCATCGCTGTTGATCCATCCAAAATTCAAGCCATAGTGGAGTGGCCAACTCCAACTAACGTCCCCAAAGTTTGCAGCTTTGTGGGACTAGCTAGGTATTGCAGACGGTTTTTAAGAGAGTTCTCTCAGATAGCTCATCCCATTACTTCCCTGCAAAGGAAAGTTAAGAAGTTTGTTTGGTTAGAAAAATGTGAGGCCTCTTTCCAATGTTTGAAGGAAAGATTAACCAGTGCTCCAATCTTGGTGGTTCTCGAACCATCAGGAAACTTCATAGTTTGCATAGACACCTCACTAGAAGGGATTGGGGTGATTCTTATGCAAGAAGGACAAGTTGTTGCTTATGAGTCTAGGAAGCTTAAAGATCATGAGCTCAACTACCCCACCCATGATCTAGAGCTTGCACTAGTAGAATTTGGGCAATAAATGACCAGGTGACTAAAATTGATCATGTTCTACCATTTTTTTAGTCATGTGACTAAAACTATTCATGTTCTACAAATATAAATGACTAAATAAATGACCAATTTGGTCATCGGGTAAAATCACAACTAAAATGACTAAATCAATGACTAAATAATTAATCACTAATAATTAGCCATCAAAATAAAAATGACTAAATAAATGACTAAATAATTAGTCACCCAACCAAAACTAGCTAAATGAATGATTATTACTTCTTTAAATATCTTTGACCGAATGAAGGGCTTAACAATATTTTCTAAGCTTGATCGTAGGTGAAGTCATAATATAATAAGGGTTTGTGACGATGATGTTCCAAAACAACCTTCAAGTATATTATGGATAGTAGGAGTTTGAAGTAGTGACATTGGCTTTCACTAAAGTTCCAACCACATACATGAAATTGATGACCAAGGTGATCAAAGCCTTAAAAATAACTCCACTTTACTAGTTTTGGATAATATTTTGACTTATTCAAATAATGAAAATAAATATTTTCATCATTTATGTCTTGTTATGAAAAGTCTTAAAAACATAAGTTGTTTCAAAAATGAGCCAAACATGCACCCCTTCAAGGTGTATTAGACTCAAAGTCTAAAAATTATTAATTTCCTACCATGCAAAAGTGAACTCTAAATGCTCAAGGTCAACAAATTTTCATATAAGATTTCAACTTTAATTAAGCAATATATAACTCCATCACTTAATTAAAGTTGATTATAATATATACATCATGCAATTTTTTCTTTTATTATATAATTTATTAATAATAACATATTTAATATATATTAAATAATAGATATCATTATTTAATAAATATTAAACATATTATGAAATAAAAATATTAATAAATGAAATAATATCCCAATTTTAATGTCATATAAAGCTGTGTTGGAAACGTTAGGGGCCTAGCACTACTACGTAGGAGGGCATTTTAAGACATTATTTTAAGATGAAATTAACATTTTGTCTTAAGTAATTAAATTTAATATTTTAAATTAAAAATTAAAATTGTTTTAAATGTCTTAAATTAAAAGTTAAGACAAAAAATACATGCATTTTCGTGGACTAGAGAACCAAAAAAGACATACATTTTAGGCACGGTAGAGGAATAGCAGCAGGAATTGTTTTTAGAATTCACTAAATACTGTTGGCCCTCATTCAGCTACGCACAACTTCTGGATGGATCCCATTTTCTCTTTGCAGGACACACAATTTCTGCCATTTCTATGAGCTGCTCTTCTTTCTGGATGTAGTGGACAAGGGTGACCAGTCCAAAGAATTGCACCAGTAGGTTCCTGTCATGGCACTGAGGTGGGTACCCAATGCGCTCCTTAAATGTATGCCCATTCAAGACTGTAAAATTGAAACAATAGATTGATGCATATGAAGATAAGGTTTACCGTTATTAAGGAATTCATGCAAAGTTATATATGATATCAAAAGCCCTAATGAGATTTTCTTTTCAAATTGTATAAATTCAGTTGGAAAACTGATGAAAAGATAAACCCTAAGTAAAACCAATTTTAATGGTGGTTGTTTTAATATTTATTATTGTTTCTGTGGTTTAATTTGTAGCTTATGGTGTATAGGGTTTTTTGTCTATGATGTTGCAAAAGATACGCTTTGAACAAATTGAGCCTTTTTTTTTGGCTCTCATAGCGGATGACTTTTTTTAGCTGGGTTTTCTATAGGATGCTTGAAAAACTAAAGATAAATTTTAGTAAATTTTTGATAAGACAAGATTGGATGAATCCTGCAGCTCCTAGTACACACTCATTTCTTCATATCATCATGTTTTTCTATCTTCTTCCCATTGGCATTCTAAGATGCTCAAGAAGTTCCTATTTATAATTTCATAGGTAACTATAATAAAAAAGAAGGAATTTAGCATTGGTTTTTTTCAACCAAACTATATACAATTTGATGAGAAGTTACAGAAGGATACATGGAAAAGAAGCAACCAAGAGTTTCATCTACCTTGTATCGATCCTTATTTTCTCATGTTCTCATCCCTGCATGATGGTGATGGGGTCTATTAAGTGTGGCATGCATGGATAATTTCAAGTAAAATGATACCGAAACTATATGTATCTGATTTTGTGTTTGGCTTCTTCAGCTTGAGGAGTTCAGGTGCTAGGTAACCTTGAGAAGCAGAGGCTTCTAGCATTGCACTATTTGAACTTTGGTTCATGAGTTCATGAAACCCAAATTCAGAAAGATGGGCTTCATAGTTTTCATATTTTTCATCAATACAAACTTAATTTATCGTTTGGGCATCAGAAAAAAAATCTTACCACTAACAAAATCGTTCAAATCTTTCAGAGAAAAGAAGTTGATCTTTTGGCTGATTCTCATCTAATCTAGTGAGGGAGGGAGTTAACATGGAAGAAAGAGCACCCAGCAAGGATCAATCTCGTGACCTTTCACTTATGAACAAATCGCACCTACCTCTATTCTATGGAGGCAACACAACTTTGGGTGTTAAAACTGTACGCTCTTCAAATATTCACTGCTCACTTTTTCCAAAATTGCTTTTGTAATGGAAAAAAATGGAATTAAACACTAGAAGGAGGGCTTGAACCTTTGACCTTGTGGTTAATAGCCACACGCTCTAACCAACTGAGTGTGTAGTTTTTGAGTCAAAGTCATTGACCTATGATTCATGAGTAGTGATTCACAAGAACCCATCTCTCATTAGAATGAATGTAACACTTAGCACTCATTGCATCTAGGTGATAATGTGAAGCACTAGAACTTTCTCAGAGATCATCCGTCCAAGTACCACTCCAATTCAAATGTGCCTAAACTATACAGAAACTTGTAATAAAATTTGTACGTAGGCTTATGTTCTCAAAGCGATTCTATTGTAGAAAATTTCACAAGTTATTGTAAACTTAGAAATTTCAACATCTGAAAAACTTTATGCACATGAGGGCATTTGGTCTAGTGGTATTATTCTTGCTTAGGGTGTGAGGGGTCCCGAGTTCAATTCTCGGAATGCCCCTCCTCTTTGTCAAACAACGTTCCATAATTTTAGTTTTTGTCTTCAAATCTGCAAACTAACTTCTACTGATTGTTATCTTTTGGTCCTCTGTTAATCCTATTTGCTTTACCAAAATCATTTCGTAGCACTTATTTACAATAGACTGCAACAAAAATTGATTTTCCATTAAACCAGGGGTTTTGTTCTAATTGATATAAATAAGAATAGAAATTAGAATCCTAAACAAACTCCCTGCAATTTATAGGGAAGCACTTTGCTGTAATAGTTTGAGGTGAGAAAGCATGCTTTAGATACTTTTCTAATGGTATTGTTCATGTTTCTGTCAACTATGCAATTTATTTCTGCAGCACATTTCACATTTCCAGGATTTTACAAAACTTTTGTCAGTCAAACTTGTGCAATTGCGAATTCACATAAAAGTTTAAGTCCTTCTAAGAGATATTGATCAACAGCCCTAAGAAGATCTTGTGTTGCATCTGTCATAAAATCAACCATGCCTATGTAAATAAATCTCATCATTAGTTCAAAAACTCCCTAGCTTATATTTGGAATTTCAATGTCCTTTGCCTCTTTCTCCCTATAGCCTCCATCAAACATGGCACAGAATGTATCTGATGATGTCAGTAGTGCAATCCTATGAGCATAGAACCACCTACCCTCCACTAGAAAGGTAACATCTAACAATGTGTTACTATTTACATATTTCTCCACCAAGTACACCTGAGGTGTTGGAGGTGGAAGAGCTGCAACTATTGGAGACTATGCAGCAGCCCTCTTTGCTAGAGTATGCAATGCAACAACACCATCATGCTGTTGTTTTGAGATTGCACTTGATGACAGAAGACCTAGAAGTACTTCCAAACCATTTTTATCAACAAAAATCATCCTCTAATCATCGAGTGAACATAGATGAGCAAGGGCTAAGGCAACATGTCTTTGAACATTTTTTTCAGATACATGCATCATATAGAGTAAGTGCTTCAATACTCTTCCATGAAGTTTCTCCTCTATCCTTTTCAAGGTCTTTGCCACACAATCCTTTGAAGCCTAAACAATTAATACTACATCTTGCAAAAAAGCCAATCGATGATAATAGACCTATGCCATTTTTATTTTAAGTTTATGTGCTGACCATAAAATTCTATGTTACTGGGTTTTGTAGGAAACCTAGCTGAACCCAATCTGGATCAGGTTTTGATCTAGATCTGGGTTTGCCCAAGTTTTTGTCCTGTGTTCAGTCTGTAACTCTGTATCTTACTTAAGTATGGAAGGATTTGAATGTAAATATAATTTCCTGATATCAAAGCAATTT